>CM060588.1:840466-1371709 GCA_030625065.1 Alectoris magna
GCATTCGGGGAGGGGGGAGGGGGGCGGCTCCGGCTGCCCCAGCGGGTGCTGCGGCGCTGCTCGAGGGCACCGAGGAGGGGACGGCCCCCGGGGGGACCCCGGTGCCAGCCCAGCGCGGGGGCTGCCAAACCCCCCCCCCCCCCCCCCCCCACCACTGCATTACCCGGAGGGGGGGGGCGGCGGCGCGGGAAGAACTGTTTATGTTCGCGGGTGCCAAGTGCAACCGGGCGCCGTGCCAGCCGCGCGGGGCCACTTACTCAACGCGCTGCCGGCCCCCCCCCCCCGCCTCCCCCTACCGCAGGGCCGAGACACGGCACGGCCACCGCCCGCCCGGGGCCGCCGCGCGTCTGTCCCAACTCGGGGCATATCGGGGCCCCCCCCCGGCGCCCCCCGGAAAGGCACCGCGGTGGGTGGGCGCGCGGCGGCGGACGGGGCTGCAGACCCCGCGTGCGCAGCTGCCCCCGAACGGGGGGTCCCGGGCACCCGGCCTCGCGCTCGGCTCCCGCAAGGGCCGTACGCGGTGGCAGCCCGTGCCGCCCCCCCCCCCCCCTTCCCCCCCCTCCGGCGCCTTTTCCTCCAGTCCCCCCGGCAGAGCTGGACGGGGCGCGCAGCTTCCTGGAATCCGGCGCCGCGTTCCAACCCCGCACGGAGCGGCCAAGTCCGGCCCCGCGTCCTCCGCCCAGACCGGGGGCGGCCCAGGGGAGCGAGCGGACGGACGGACGGACGCGCGGACCCCGGCCGGGCCGCACCTCGGCCTCAGCGCCGCCCCAACGCGGGGCGCGGAGCCCCCCCGGCGCCGCACCGCTCCCGTGGCACCGCGGGGTTCCGCTCGCCGCCCCGCAGCCCCGAACCCGCGGCGCTTCCTGCCGCGCGATGGCAGCGCCGGATGTGACACGGAGCGGTGGGGCCGCCGCCCTGCGTGTCTGTGTGTCCCCGCCGACCCCCTCCCAGCTCATCGGGGGCACCGGGGCCGTGCCCCCCCCCGCCCCCCGCACTCCCCCCGACCGGCCCTGCCCGGCACGCCCGCGCCCGCAGCTTCCCCTCGCCGCTCTCGATTCCCAGGAGGCGCGGGTTTCGGTTCGGCCCCGTGTCCCCACGTCCCCCGTGGCACTGCCACCCCCCCAGCTTCCCCCCCCTCCCCCCCCGCCCTCCATAACCCCGCGCAGAGGACACCGCCACCCGCGTCCCCACGCGCACACCCCGGTGACGGCCGTCCCGCCGCGCAGCGCGGATGGGGGACGTGGGGGACGTGGGCGCGGTGCCCCCCCGTGGCACACAGCCGCTGTCCCCCCCCCCCCCCCAACCCCCCCTCCGGGCAGAGCAGGAAGCGCCCCACAGCCGCCGTGCGGCCGCAGCCCGCGGTTTTCCTCGCTGCTGTCAGCGCTGGGACAGCCTCGCACGCGAGCTGCACGCGGCCCCCCCCCCCCCGGCCCCCGGCAGCGCCCCCCGGGCTGGGGGCGGCGGGACCCCCTCCCCACGTCCCCGCGGCGCCGCGGCCGTGAGTCACCGTCACGTTTCTCACGTCCCCGGGCAGCCGTGATTCACGCCGCGCCCCGCCGGCACAGCGCGGCCGTGGGGTGGGCACGGGGGCCCGGAGCCGTGGGGCAGGGCTGGGGGCCCCGGGGCCGAACCCGCGGCCTCGCTCGGCCCCGCGGCGCCTCGCGGCACCGCCGCCGTCCCGGTCGCCCCACGGGGACGCGCACCCCCCAGCAGCCGCCCCACGGCGCGGGCGCATCGCCGCAGCACCGCCGGTGCCCGCAGCCGGGCAGGAGCGGCGCGCTGAAATTCCACCTGTCGCAGCCGGGCCGGCTCCGGTTACACCGGGAACACGGCGCTCCGGTTACACCTCCGCCACCGCCGCGCCATCCATCCCCGGGAACAGCTGCCCGGCCCCAGCACGGCCCCCAGCCCCACCGCCAGCACCCACCGCACGCGCCGTCCGCTTCGGGCTGCTCCACCGGCACCACGGGCACCACCAACCCCCGCGGGACATCGGTGGCCGCACCGCGGGTGTCGCAGCGCCCGCGGGCTCCCGGTGCCGCTCACACCGCAACAGCACCAGCACCCAGACGCTCGCCGGACGCCGCCACGCCGCTTGGGGCTGCTCCGCAGCACCCACAGGCACCGGACGGCACCGCGCATCCTCAGGGGACATCAGTGCCCACGGTGCGATGGCACCGGGTACCCGGCCCCGTGCTGCGGCGACCTCCGGTTGCTTGGAGCACGGGGGGGCAGCGCGGCCCCGCACGGCCCTTCGGCGGATGGACGGCACAGACGAGCGCGGCGCAACACAGCACAGCGCAAACCGGGGGCACCCACGGGTGGGACGTGGGCAGCCCAGGTTGGGACGCGGCGCACCCCGGCTCCGGGCGCCGTCACCGCGCTGGGATGGCGGCGGGCACCGAGCGCACGCGGCCCCGGCCACGAGCCGCCCCCCCCGCTGAGCCGCCGGCGGCCGCGCGGAGATTAACCCATTTTCTGTAATCAGCACATGTGGCACCACAGATACGATCGCGGCCCCCCCCGGCACCGCAGCCCCCCCACCCCCGCCCCACGGCACCGCCGTCGGTGACAACGCCGTGGCGGTGACCCACAAAGGGACGGGGACACGCAGCGCAGCTGTCCCCGCGCCGTGAGGGTGGCACGGCGCCGAGGCCCTCGGTTATAAATAGGGCCGGAGGTGAATCCCGGCGCCGCGGGGCAGTGCTGCCATGGGGACACAATGGGGACACGGTGGGGACACCCGGGCAGGACGCCGCACACAGCTGCCAGCCCCATTCGTGCCGCCCATAGGCTGCAACGGCACCGCGGGGCCACCGGCACGAGCACGGGGACGGCGGTGCTGCCACAGCCAAGGGGGTCCCCACGGCCGTGTCACGCAGTGCCACGCGTGTCCCCGCCCCAAGGTCACCCCCAAGGGCAGGGGCGCGGGGCCGCAGTGACATATGGGACCGCAGGGGCCGCTAAGCCACGGGGCCGTCACCCGCTAATCCGGACGGGGCGGCCACGCAGCCGCAGGCAGATGGCTCCGTGGGGACAGCAGGACCCCAAAAGGGACGAACCCTCCCCACCCCCACAGCCGGGATCACCCCAACGGGACAACGGGGTCAAAGGTCAAAGATTCGGGGACAGCCGGAGGGGGTTCTGGGGTTCTCTACTCTGCGGTGGACGCCACTGGAGGGCTCCTGTCTGGAGGGGGGGGGGGGGGGGGTCACACATAACTTCCCCCCGCAACCTCAGGGGTCCGTGCATCGCTCAGTAACCCCCCCCGGGCACCGCTGTGTGGAGTTGGCCGGGTCTCAGCCGCCCCCTCCGCGGCCCCCGCCTGAGTGAGCATCTGCCGCTGTGTGCCGGAGGGGGCGATAGGGGGGGAGCAGCCGGACCCCCTCCCCGGCCCCCGCCGCCCACCAGCGCTGTCAGCCGGGCAGAGGGATGGCTTCCTCCGCGGGACCGCCCCCCCCCCTCGGCCAGGAAGTGCCGCAGACACCGCGCGCCGCCCCCCCGGACCCCCAGCCGGGGGTGTCCCCCCCCAACACACACACAAACAGCCCCACGCACCGGCACTGCCCGACCCACGCAGCCGGGGCGGAGGCAGCGCCCCGCACCCCCCCAGGACTCCCCCCCCCAAAAAAGGGGAAGCGGTGGCTGCGTGCCTTCACCCCCCCCTCGCAGCAGGAGGCGGCCCGGGGGAGGGGGGGGGGGGGCGGCACTCAGAGCCCGGAGTGGGGATTGGGGGGCTCAGCACCCCCTGCACCCCAGCCTCCAGCGCCCACATCCACAGCGGGGAGGAAGGGACCCCCCCAGCCTCCATTCGGATGTCCTACGAGAAGGGGGGAGGTCCCAGCACTGTAGGAGCTGGGGGGGGGGTCCAGGAGCACCCAACCCAAGAGAAGCCCCCGAATCTCAATAGGGAAAAGATGCGACTAGGAGGAGGGGGTGGAAAGGGGGCAAAACCGGAACGAATCTTGGGGGGTCCTCAGCACTCAGCTGCCATTGAGCCCCCCAAACACACCGCTAAGAGGGACGGACACCCCCACGCCGCCAGCCTTCATCTGGGTGCTGGATGAGAGCTGGGGGGGAACCCATGGCAGGAGGAGCCCCCAGTGCATAAAAATGGACGGGAAAAGCGAGTGGGGTCTGCAACCCCCAAAGCAGAAAGGGGAAAAGGGGGGGGGGTCTGGGGGGAGTCCCGGAGCACCCCCCGTTATCACAGAGGGGAAAAACGGGGGAGCAAAACCTTAACGAACCACGGCGGGATCCCGGTACCCCTCCCCACTCGGAGCACCCCGTTCTCCGCAGGGGAACCCCCCCTTCCCGGGGAGCGCCCCGTAATGGGGGGGGGCGGGGGGGCACCCAGCGCCGCCGGGGGCGCTTGGGGGGGTCAGTCCGGCACGGGGCCGCGGCGGGCGGAACGCAGCGTCGCTCCGCGCCCCCCCCCCGAACACAATGCAGCGGGAGCGGTACCTGCGCGCGGCGCTCACGGCCGGGACGCTCCGGGTAACGGCGGCTGCATGGCGGCGAGCGGCGACCCGAGCGGAGCCGAAGAACGACGGAACGGCGAAAGGGAAGGGCTCAAGGCGAGGAGGCAGCGGCCATCGCGAGTCATGTGCTCGAGGGGGGAAACTTTACCCGGGGTTGGGCCGGGCCGGGCCGGGCGGGGCTCAGCCCGGGGCGCAGCGGCGGCGGCGGCGGCGGCGGCGGAGAGAGGGCGGGAGGGCGCGCGCCGCCCCGCCTCCTGCTGGCCCCCGCCCCCCCTCGGCGGAGCCCCGCCCCCTCCCGGCCCCGCCCCCGCCGCGCTCTCACTCGCCCCCACTCCCCGGCCCCGCCCCTCCCGCCAATGGGGCGCCGCGGGGGGCGGGGCGGCGCTGCCCGGAGCGCTTTGAAGTCGCGGGAAAGGCGGAAGGGGAGAAAGTGGGTGCGCGCGCCGCGCCTGGGAGGGGGGGCGGCTTAAAGGGGCCGCGCGGGCTTAAAGGGGCCGCGTCTTCAGCTTCATTCTCCCCCCCCACAATTCATTCTCCCCTATCCCACTCTATCCCACTCCCTCCGCTGGGAGGGGTCTGAGCGGCTCCCCGTGGGCTCGCTCGGGGCCTGGTGGAGACAGTTTACCCCCGAGGGAGGAGGGACCTCACGGCCTCCCTAAGGGGCGAGGGGGGGGGGGGGCCCAGAGGTGCAGGCCGAGCGTGGGGGGCGGCTGTATCGTGGCCAGGCCCCTGGAGGACAGCACTCTAGGGGGCAGGCAGCGGGGAGAGGGCAGCTGGGACAGAGAGGAGAGCTGGAAGGGTCCTGGGGGGCCCTGAGCTGCCTCCGTGGGCTGCGGGGACATTGAGAGCCCACACTGGGGGCAGCAATGGGGTCTGCAGGAACTACAACGAGAATCTGGGCTCAGGGATGCATGGGCAGGTAGAAACAGACACACGGACACACGGACAGGCAGATACATGGGCACACATGGACAGGGAGGCACACGGGCACGCAGACACACGCAGACACACGGATGTGCGGACACACGGAGATGTGTGAATCACGGTGCTGCTCCCACTGCCAGGGCACAGCACCCACCGCCACCAAACGGCACCCACCCACCGCCCTGCGACAGGGCAGCAGCAGCACCGCACAGCACCGCCCTCACACGCACAGTGCCTCAGTTTCCCCGCCGCACGCAGCAGCGCCGGGCCGGTCCCGCTGCAGCCCCCTCCCCACACACCGCAGCCAGGCCCGGCCGCCGGCATGCGCTCAGCCCGGAGGAATGCACCAAATCACTGCCAGATGCGCGCGGCCCCCCGCCCCGCCGGGCCCCCCCAGCCACCCCCAACCCCACAGCACCGGGGGGCCGCGGCCGGCCACGTGCCCCTATGGGATGCGTCCATGGGGTGGGTGCCGGTGTCCCCACGCGGGGTCGCGCGGGGTCGCGCTGTGCCCCCCGTCCCCAGTGCCCATCACGGGCGCAGCGGAGCGGAAGCGGCTGTCAGATGGAATCTGGGTGCCGGCGGTGACAGCGCAGCGGGAGGGGACCGTGCCCGGCCACGTGGCTGCTTATGTAAGGAGAGTGCAAGGGAGGACAGCGAGGCGCTGGGGACACCGGCGAGGGGACATGGGGCCCCCGCCATGCCCGTGGGCACAGGCACAGAGCACTGAGCGGGGGGATGGGGGCACACGGCGGCGGGCGCCACGTTCCCTGCGCTGTCCCCATCCCCGTGGCGCTGCAAGGACATCCCCAAGATGTGCCACTCAGCACAGGTGGCCGCGGCCTTCTGCTCACATCCCCTGTGCCACCTTCGCGCGGTGCCATGGGGGGGCCCACAGCAGCGCGGTGCCACCCGCATCACAGCTGCGTCACTGCGGTCACACACGCGGCCACCGCTTCCTTCCAGGCATCGCCACCGCTGGGGCTGCGTCACAGGGTGGGGGGGCACATGGGGACAACCCCACAGAGGGTTTTGCCCCAGCCAGCCCCACAGCGTGGGGACAGGTGACAAAGGACACAAAGTGGTGGGACTGGGAGCAAAGAGGAGGCGCCAGAATCTGTACCCCCCCCCCCCCTATGGCTGCACATGGCAGGAACACGGACCAGCCCTACAGGAGAGCAGCACCTTCTGGGCCCCCCCTCACCCCAACACCCCTGGTCTGGGGCGGGGGTTGTGTCAGAGGTGGGGGGGGGGGGCAGTGTCTGGATGGGGAGGGGCAATGGCAGGGATTGGGGCACCCAGAGATTGCAGCCCCCCCCCTCCAGCACTGCAGCCCCGCGCCCCCCCGCAGCCGGGAAGCTGCAGAATTAGGTCAGCGCCGCCGTTATTTAACACGAGTGGAGGAGCTGGGGGGAGGGGGGGGGCTGAGAGGCCAAGTGGGGCCAGCCCTGCGCCCACGGGATGGGGACACGAAGCCCACGGCAGCAGCACAATGGAGGACTTTATTAGGGCCAAGAGACAGGGGGACCCCCAGGTATCCCCCCCACCTTGGGGTCCCTGCACAGCTGCACGGAGCCATCCCCACACCCAGCGGGGGAACGCGACCAAGGCTGGGGGGGACACGGGGGGCTGCAGCAGGCACCACCCTCCCATTAACAACGGTTAATAAAATAATAATGGTAAAACTGCATACGATTGCCTCCAGGGTGGGAATTGCACCGAGTGTCTGCCGTGCCACCACGCACCCACGGGGCCACCAAACCACGGCGCTGCCACCGAACAGCCATGGGGTGGGTGGGTGGGGGGGGCTTAGAGCAGCCCCTGAGCCAGGATGCTGCCCACCAGCGTGGCGTCCTGCAGTGCGTGCTGCGCCTCCTCCTCCTCAACCTTCAGGGACACCTGCAGGGGGGGCACAGCGCTCAGCACCACGGGGTCGGCACACCGGGGCTGTCCCCAGAGCCGTCCCCATACCTTGGTGAGGCGAGTGTCCTTGGCACGCTTCAGCTCGAGCACACCGCGGGACTCCAGCAGGGTGACCAGGGACAGGCACTCCGCCTGGTCCACTGCAGGGAGCTGCTGCCGCCGGCACACGCGGCTGTAGGCGTCGTGGAGCTGGGAGGGCAGGGAGTGTTAGTGCAGCCAGGGGACACTGGGGACACTGGAGAGAGCCCAGGGACTTCAAGGGGACGTTGGAGACCATGGGGACCCCAGAGGGGAAACTGGAGATCATGGGGACCACAGAGAACCCTGAAACACTGGGGACCTCAGGGACAGAGAGGACCTCAGGGACGATGGAGACTGTGGGGAACCCAAGGGACGTTGGGGACCCTGAGGAGGCCGCGGCCACCGCTCACCTTGCCCAGGGTGACCTGGCGCGTGCGCAGGTGTCGGGTGAGCAGCAGCAGGGAGCACACGAGGACCTTCTGCTGCAGCGGGAACGCATCACGAGCCCCAGGGCTGCCTGGTGCCATCCTGTCCCCAAACACCTCCGAGAGGACACGGGACACCTGCGGGAGCCCCACTCTCTTGGGGACGGGGCACGGCGCGGCTGTGGGGTCACCTGCAGAGGGGCAAAAGGGCTTCAGGCTTCGAGATGGGCAGAGGCACAGAGTCCCCAGATGGGACCATGGGGTCGGTGCCCCCTCCAGGGGTCGGTCACTCACCACCAGGCAGTGGCTGGAGCAGGGTTTGGCTCCGCACGTCCAGCTCCACCAGCTCCACAGCACGCCTGAGGACACAGCCCCGTCAGCAGCCAAAGGTGGGCTCGGACCCCCCAGGCCGCATCTCAACACCGTGTTGTCCCCAGCATGTCGCACAGCTGCGTGCCCCCCACATCCCCACGCTCAGGGCTGGGAGAAGCAGGGAAGCTCCATAGCAGAAAGCGCTAGTGGGGCCGTGCAGCACGGCTGGGACCGGCCCAGCGTCACCCAACGCCGCGGGTCAGAAAGGCCCCCACAGCCCCACACCCACCTGCAGACATCGAGCGCTTTGCGCGCGTCACCGGACACAGCTGAGACCTTCCGGGCACAGAACTGGAGGGCGCTGGGCTCGAGGACGGGGCCGCCCTGCAGCTGCTCCAGGCGGCCGAGCAGGATGGCAGTCAGCTGCTCACGGCCGTACGGGGCGAAGCGCAGCAGGCGGGGGGCGGGCAGTGGGGGGGTGTGCAGACGCGCCAGCAGGCGCTCGGTGAGGTCCAGCGCGTTGGCCAAGCCTACAGTGCACAGCGGGGTGAGGAGGGCAGGGGGCTCCGGTTTGGGGGTGGCGGGGCCCCGATTTATAGGGGCTGGGAGCGCGCGCTCACCAATGAGGACCAGGCGGGAGCCGGGCAGCCGCGGCCACTCGAAGATGGTGTAGAGCACATCCTGCGCCCTGCTGCCCAGCTGGTCCATCTCATCCAGCACCAGCAGCCTGCGGGGCACACGGTCAGCCCACAGCCCCGATGGGGACACCGGGACGCCCGCCCCGGCCGTGTCCCCTCTGCCCCCTCCCCCCCCCCCCCCAGGAGGTGACTCACAGCATGGGCCCCTTGGCCGTCAGCGCCCGCTCCAGCCGCCGTGCCAGCTCCCTGCCGCCCGCCCCGGCCGTGGGCAGCCCCAGCTGCTCCGCCACCGCAGGGAACACGGCGTGGGCGCTGCTCAGCGCCATGCAGTTCAGCACCGCGCTGCGGCTGCCCGCCAGCTCGTCCTGCAGGGGTGGGGCAGTGTCACACAGGGGTGTCCGCATCCCACTGCCCACCCTGTAAAGTCCCATAGAAGCGCCCCACGTGCTCACTCTGCCTCTCGCGGGAGGCACTGCAAAGCCCAGGAGTGCGGTTAGGGGCAGGAGATGGGATCCCAAAAGTTACCCCAGGAGCTCAGTATGGGACCCCAAAACCCACCCACGCTCAGGAGCGGCGTCAGGGGCAGGGGGCGGGATTCTCCCCAAACTCTCCCAAGGACCAGGGGCCCCAAAGCCCACCCTAGGAACAGGATTAGCGGAACGGGACAGACCCAAAGCCCTCCACAAGCAGGGATTGGGGCAGGGAAGTGGACCCTAAGCCCACCCCCAGGAGCAGAGTTAGAGTTAGGGGCAGGGCCCAAAGTCCTCACCGGGAGAACGGAACGAGACCCCAAAGCCCACGCCAGGAGCGGGGCTAAGGCCAGGGCGCGGACCCCGAGCCCTCAGGAGCGGGGTTATGGGACGCTCACCCACCTTGCAGTCGCGCAGCACGCAGCTCACGCACGCTGTTTTCCCGGTGCCGGGCGCTCCCGCAATGTAGAGGCTGCCGGGGCGGCGCGCAGCCAGGTGCTCCCGCAGGAACTGCCGGATGGCGGCCACCTCCCGCTCCCGGCCATGCAGGCGCTCGGGCACCGCCGCGTGCAGCACACGCTTCGCCTGCTGGTAGCACGTGCCTGTGGCAGGGGTGGGAGAAACGAGGGGGATGAGGGTGGGCAACGGGCTGAGGCTGTCCCCAGCTTTAGGGACGCGACCCGCCGCCACCCACACCCACCTTCCTGCCTGAAGAGGCGGCTCCGGGTGGGCCCTGCGCTGCGCCCCGAGCCCCGCAGCGTCTCCTGCCCGCGCTGCGGTACGGGCGGCCCCGAGGCGCTCTGTTTTCCTGGGGAGGCCGTGGGGTCCCCGAAGAGCACTCGGCAGCCACGGTTCTCCTTGCAGCGCTTGGCCGGGGAGCACGGCGTGGCGTGGGGCACATTGCACAGGTTGTCATCGCCTGCAGAAGCGAAGCTTTGTGTGACCGGGGACACCGCAGCCCCGCATCGCGGTGCCCAGCGCTGGGGCTGCCCCCACCCGGGGGGCCCCAGGAGGTGAGCGTTTCTTACCCAGGCGTTTGCGGGGGCTCAAGGGAAGCGCTGTGCTCCGGGGTGACAGCGTGATGGGGGTGGGCTCTGTGGGGCGCGGGGACACCGGCGAAAGGCGCAGGGCAGTGGGGTCTGCGGGGTCTGCGGGGTCAGGGTCAGCCGGAGGGGTCTTGGCCGGGGCAGCGGCGTTGCAGCGGGCGCTCCTCCGCCGGGGGAAGGCGATGGTGGCCTGGCGCTGCGGGCGGGCGACGGACATGGCTGCGGCCCTGCGGGGATGGAAGCGGTCACGGCGGGAACCACCCCGCCCCCCGAGCTGCCCCACGCTCCACGACCACCTCCTCGCAGCCCCGCACCGCCACCCCCCACCGTCCCCGGCCCCGCTCCACGCGCCCCAGCCCCACGGCACGACCCGAAACCGCCGCCCTTCTCCGCCAGCCCTGCCCCGCAAGTCCGCCCCCCGTATCCGCACAGCCCCGTCCCCCACGCGCCCCCGCTCCCCGCCGCAATCCCGCAGCCGTGCCCCGATTCCCCGCCCCGCCGCAGCCCCCCGCCGCCCCACTCACCCTCTGGCGCCAACTCAGCCCTCAGCTCCGCACTTCCCGCCACCAGCCCCGCCAGGCCCCGCCCCCGCCGCTCCATTGGCTGCGTCTCACGGCGCCGACGCCAATCGCGAGATCTCGCGCCAAACCCCCGGCGGGGCGGGGGCTCCGAGCGGCCAATGGGCGGCAGCGCGCGGGGCATGCCGGGAGGCGCAGGCGGGGCGCGATGCATACCGGGAAATGCAGTCCACGGGGCGGGAAGCCCAACCCGCTCTCCGCCTCCAACCCTCCGTGGTCCCGAGCCACCCCAGCCCTCCTCCCCCCCCAGTACCGACATCGCTGCACGTTTATTACTTTTATTTAAACTCAGTTCCAAATTCACGGCTTTTCCCCTCTCCCCTTTTCAGCCCCTCCCCCCGCCGTTCCCCCCCCAGGGGCTGAGCCGAGCGCTCGGGGGGCCGGATGGGCCTTTTCAGCCTTTATTTAAACCAAACGGCGCCCCCACCCCCGTGCAGAGCCTCGCTCCCACCTGGGGAAGGTTCCAGCGTCGTAGAAAACAAACGAACAAAGAACAGTTAAAGGTGAGGGTTTAGTACCCCGCCGCAGCCCCCTCCTCCTACAGTACAGCTTTAGGACGTACAAAATAGATCAGTAACTGTGGTTAATGCGACCCCCCCGCGCTGCACGTACAGAGCCTGGAGCCAGCAGTCCGTGTAAGGCAAAAGGGCGCGCAGCCCCCGCAGCCCCCGGCCACAGACCCCCTGCAGACAGCCCACGTCCACCAGCCGACACTCCCTTCTGGCGCCCTGGTGTTACCACCGGGCTGCACGCCCTCCCTGGACCCAACGTGGGGCACAGCCCCGCTGCCAGCAGCTCCTGGGTGGAATCGCCGCTCGCAGCACTGGGGCAGAGGGCTCTGCTGGCCCCATCTCACAGCCAGCACAGCCCGGCTGCTGCCCCGCTCCGCTCTGAGCTCACGTGGCCCCCCCAGGCACAGCCCTTGCCCACTTCCGTCCCCAGCAGCGCACTGCCTGCCCCCGGCCCTGCCCGGTGCCTGGAGCGCGGGGTCCAACCTGGGGCTGCGGGGAAAGGAGCCGTGTGGGTTTGAGGTGAGCGTGGGCCGGGGGTGTCCGCTTGTCCTGGGAGAGCTGAAGGTGCCGGGAGTTTCTCATGCAGGTTGCTGGGGGCAGGGAGGTGGGGAGGGTCCATCTGAAGAAGGGGGAGCAGCTCTGTGGCTGTGCTCAGGACCGACCGCCGGCACAGCTCGCTTTCACCTGGGGATGGGGGGCAGAGGAGGGGCCCCACGCGTGGCTGCAAGGAGAAAGCACGGTGAAACCAGGCCTGCCCCCCCCCGGCCTCCCCCTCCCGCACGCTGCCCCCCTTCGTGCCACTCCAGAGCTGTGATGTGAGCAGCAGCCGCTGCGGCACGCACAGAAAGCTCGGGGCCTTTCAAATCCACATTAAACATTCATGGCTCTAAAAATAACCGAGCATCCCGCTCTCCCCAGAGTCCCCCCCGGGATCCGCAGGGCTGGCACACTGCAGCAGCACGGCAAGGGCGCTCCGTGCAGGGATGTGCCGCATCCAAGAGGGGCTGACGGGGACACGGGCAGTGCCGGGGCAGTGGGGGGCTGCCAAACCCATCTGCCCCACACCAGCGCTTCAGAGCGGTCCCTGCAGAGCCACTCCAGCACCAAACGCCCCCAGCACAGGAACACAGCCTGTGGGCAGCACGCTGCCAGCACACCCAGCGTCCCCAGGAGCACACGAGGAGCCCGGGGGAAAGCCACAGCACTGAGCGGCCCATCGCGCCCAGGCACGCTGGCTGGCTGGCTGGGAGCAGGACAAGGACAGCGGGTGGCTCTGCTGCCACCTCCTGCCTCCCGAGCGCAGCAGGGCACGGTGGGGACGGCGGGATGCTCTGCCCCTACCTCTGTTTGTTTTGCTGGGGTAGATTCTCTGGAAGTATTTATATTCTTCTGGGGCTGGAAAGTCTTCGACGGGGTGAAACGAGTATTTGGATTCAAAGTCATCTGCAGAGAAAAGGGGAGAAAGACAAAAACTGGGCAGGTCAGGAGCGGGCTGCAGATGGGAGCCAAGGCCGAAGGACTCAGCTCTGCCTGGGACCCCCGGGGCTCCCCCCATCCCTCCCCAGCACACAGCCCCACTCACCCAGGAATGCTCTGACAGTGGCAATGGAGTCCCGGTGCCCGTTCCTCACTGGCGGTGGGGGTGGGGGCGGCCCAGCAGGCGTCCGAGTGGGCGGCGGGGGCGGCTTCCCGCGGCTGGGGGGCTCAGTAGAACCATGCAGTCTGTAGGGGGGTGGGGGCGGGGGGGCGTCACGCCCCCCGTTTCGCAGCATGGGTGGTGGGGGCGGTGGGGCTGCAAGGAGAGCAGGGTCAACATCTGCGCAGTGGCACAAGGGGACCCACAGCAACAACCCCAGCCCCGCAGCAAGGACAGGGACATCCTCCCCGCCAGCCCCAAGGGTGGAGGAGAACGGGGCCAGGTGGGCAGGAGCCCCCAGCCCTGCCCTGCAACCTGGAGGCCGAGCTGACCCAGGGGGCTACCAAAACAGTGGCCCTGCTGGCCCTCCCCTCGCTCCCACCAAAGTACAGTGGCAGGTCGTGCTCCTCATTAGGCTAATTACACACAGACTAAGGCAGCGGACAGCCAGCCGTAACTCAGCAGAGGATTCTGGCAGGGCCTGAAGCACGGCGGCTTGGCAGGGGCCCAGGCTGGAGTTGTGGGCTGGACACAGAGCCCAGCAGCAGGCGGGGGCACCGGGACAACGTCATCCCCGCTCCCAGCAGTGGGACAATGAGGGGGCTTCACAGTCCCTTCTTGGGAGGGGGCCGCAGCACAGCACCACTGGTGTGCACAGATGAGACATCGTGACTGCATCGGGGTGTCTGAACCTCAATGCCAAATCCAGCACACAGAATGGAGCTGGAGCATTCCTGAGGCTCTGCTGCAGCTTTTTGTCACCGCCCCAGTGACATTTAGGAAGCTCAGGGGAGAAGCCACAGTGTGCAGTTCCAGCATGCTCTTCTCCCACCCCAGGAGGACACGGTGGCCACGTGTGCTTGAGCTGCACAGCCACAACCTACTGCCAACAACAGACAAAGAGCCAGACGCAACCAGGGGTGTCAACAGAACGAGACAACCCAGAAGCCATCCCTGGGTCAATTTCAATGGCAACTGCCCTGTACAAGCAGCATCACCACCTCACTGCTTCCCAGCACCAACGGCTGCCTGGGCATCTCCCACCAGCCACAACCAGCCCAGCCACAACCGGGCCCAGAAGCAGAGCTCTCACCTGCGCCACGGCTGGGGGGGTCTCGGGCTGGCGGCGGGGGGCGGCTGCTCTGGAGGGACGGGGAGGCCGAGGCAGGCGGCGGCGGCGCGAGACCCCGCAAGGGGCCCGGCGTCTTCCTGTGCAGGGAGTTGTGTCTCTGCGGCAGCTCCGGGGCAGACTCGTTGATGGGGCTGGAAGGGCCGTTGGGGACGCCGGGGGGTTGCCGGTAAGGGGGCGGTGGGGGGGCGAGGGACTGGTTCTGAGCCCCCGACCCCGTTCGGATACTGACTGGGGAGGGCGGGGGCTTGACAGGTGGAGGGGCGGGGGGTCCATCCCTGCCAGCAGGCGCTCGCTGTCCCGGGGTGGGCGGAAGGGGCTTCTCCCGGTTGTAGGAGGAGACCTTGGGGCCGTGTGCAGGCGGGGGGGCGGGCGGCGCGGCGGCGCGGCGGCCCGGAGGGGGAGGCGGCGGGGCGGACGAGCTGTGCTTCATGCCGGTGCCACCCGCGGTGCCGGGCCGGGAGAGGTCCGGCAGGGATGGCCGCTGTGTGCGTGGCAGCTCCGGCGGAGAGGCTCGGCTGCTGTCAGAATCATCCTGAGGTCGGCTGCTGCTGGCCGGCACCGGGGGCCTGGGGGCAGCGGCTCTGGAGCCGGGAACTTGCAGGGTTTGCTTCCCAGAGCTGTCTGCGGGGAGGGAAAGCGCAGTGAGCCACCGGGCGCAGCAAGGGACGGCGCGGCCCCTGCTCGGGGCAGCCTGCCCGCTCTGCGGCGAGGGCCAGACCACGGGGAGTGCTGTCTGGCACAGGCAGGGAGCTGGCACTGCACACAGCCACACGCAGCTCCTCTCTCACCGCTTGCTGCCTTGCTGGAAGGCAGGCTGCCACAGAAAATAGCAGCGAGAAGCGTTCAGCAGCGCACGCAGCACTGCGAGGAGGGCGGTGTGCTGGGGACGCCGAGGCACAGAGAACACCGCTCGTCTGCGGCCACACGTGGGGGCAGTTTGGGGTCCCTGCTGCTAACCAGCTCAACGTCCCATGCAAGCACAGCAGATCCTCAACCCTTTCCTGCTCAGGGATCTCCCAGGGAGCCCTTCACTAACCCAGGGAGGCTTCACTAACAGTCTGAGGGCCTTTACCTGAGCTCTCCTTTGCTCCCACGGGTCTGAGCTTGGGCACACCCCCTTGGAAGAGGCCTCCTTTGGGCTGGATCGCAGCCGAGCTGGAGCCGTAGCTGCTGCCACCGCTGCCCTTGGGCTCTGGAAGGACAGAGGCACAGAGGTTATACTTGGTGCAATTGGCTCCTCCAACCAGGAGCCACTGGTGAGTACACAGCTGAGGGCCTCGAGCCCACCTTAAAATGCAGAGCAGCACCCGGTGTGGGGGACACGCCAGGGGGATACTCACTCTCTAGGATCGGCGCGCTCCGGTCATTGATTTGTGTCACCTTCTTTAGCTTGGTCCCTTTACAGATGTCCTGCAGGAGGGCTCCGCGCCCGCGCTGCTCCTCTCGGCTCAATTTTGGTGGCTCTGTGTTCGCCTGCAGATGAGAAGCCTCTTAGCAGCAGCTCACCTGCATGCACGGCAAGCCCAGCCCAGTGCAGAACAGGCACAGCCTGGCCTGCCCTTCCCATTCCTGCTCCACTGAGTCCTGCAGCACCCTGGCTCCCGCACCCTCAGCCCACAGCTGAGTCCAAGACCCCATCCAACCCAAGACACAGCTCCACCAAAGCCA
Organism: Alectoris magna; assembly: GCA_030625065.1. Taxonomy (NCBI): domain Eukaryota; kingdom Metazoa; phylum Chordata; class Aves; order Galliformes; family Phasianidae; genus Alectoris; species Alectoris magna. The sequence goes on from CM060588.1 coordinate 856,233, forward strand.
CATGCGAGATACCAGAGCTGTCATGGAGCAGAAGCTGCTGACAGAAAGAAAAGCCTGGGCGAGCCCAAGGGCAGCCCCTTCCTCTGCACACACCGCTGCAAGGGAAACCAAGGCTGGGCTGGAGGGGATCCAGAGGCACAGACAAGAAGCACCAAGTACAGCCAGGCCGGTACGGGTAGCACGGACAGATGGCAGCGTGCCGAGGGAAGCCCTTACCTGACTGAAGGTGGGGGGTGGGGGGGGGCCGGGGGGCGGCGGCGGCGGCGGGGGTGGGATCGGCATGGCGGCCCGTCTGTGGCTGCTCAGTGCTGGGGATGAGCCTGGTCATTCATGCCTGTGGGAAGGGAAGAAGCAGTCAGGACCGAGGGGAAAGAAGAGGAGAAACACCTTGCACCTGGGGCTACAGCCACACAGAGGCCCCAGGGCTCCTGCCCCGGCACATTCCCAACCCACTGCTGCTGTCCCATGCTCAGGTGGCAGCCAGCATACCGTGTCCGACTCCATTGTACCAACCCCACGGACGTCCTCGAAGGTGTCTGCGTGAGCCAGCAGCCACACAAGCATTCCCAGCACAGATCTAATTACATCGCAACCCACCCGATGCACAAACGCAGCCATCCCCTCCGCAGCTCAGCCTGAGCAGCTCTCAGCAGTGCAGCTCACGAGTCCCGGTTGGACTCGGAGTGCGGACAGGAAGGAGCCTGAATCACCAGGAGGTGCGGGCCGGGCTCGTGCCTCTGACAGCAGCGCCACGGGTTGTGCCACCCTGGCAGCTCAGGGAATAGGAATGCAGTGACAGGAGGCCCGTGCGCACCACAGGACGTCCAGGTGTCCCTCCCCAGAGCAGCAGCTCCTGCCTCAGGGAAACCCACGGCACCAACACCAAGCAGGAGCACAGCGGGTTCGCACCCGCACCGTTTGCCTCCTGATCCCGTATCCCCAGGCCACGAGAGCAGAGCAGCCATCACCACATTTACACGAGTGTATTTCTATTACACGCCCCTTCTCACCTTCGAGAATAAACTACAGTTTACTGCTGCTGCAGCACACGGAGCCTAAAATACGACCAGGACCATCTTCAGGCCACATCCACGCTCCGTATCATTGCAGAGCACAGGGACACAGCCCCGCAGCACCACCGCAATGCCAGCAGCTCCCTCTGCCCTCCAGCCAACTGCCAGCGCTCTGCAGCGTGAGAAAATAAATACATAAATCACCTGCAATTAAAAGCAGCCCTTCTGCTGGGTGAGAAGCTCCTCAACTGCAAGCGGCCTTGCAAGAAAACATCAGGAGACGGAGGGAAGCAGCGGCCAGTCTGTGGCTCCAGCCCTCACCTCTCACACCAGAGGGCCCCTCGCTGCCCTGTCCCAGCAGGGTGAGACCACCAGCACCTGGCACACACCCAAGAAGGGAGCTGCGGGGACGTGGCCGAGTGGAGCTCCTTCCCTGCCCAAGTGGGAGCACCTCTGCAGCACCAGGTCAGCAGCTGCAGGTGGTGAGCAGAGCAGCGTGCCGGGGCTCCCAGTGGGACTCATGTGTCACGGGTTGGAGCCAGCAGCCAGCACAGGCACAATGCCAGCACCGTGAGCTGCCTGAGACACGTCTGCCTCGCTGCACACCTCACCCTGACTTGGAGTCACAGCCGGACACAGGGATGCTGCATGGGGAGCACGGCACTGCGGAGCCCGTCTGCCCGCACGGGTGGAGAGGACAGGGAAAGTCCCACAGCAGTGTCACCTCCTGAGGCCACAGCTGAGGAGAGGGGCACTTCTACAAAGAAAACCATGAGTCACTCTCTGCCTTATCTCACGCGGCCCTGAACGGCAGCCTTGCTGAACGCCACATCCAGATGAAGGCTCTGACCTAGAAGTGCGAGGAGTTTAAGCTAAAGCAGCTTGAGGATAAAGCAGAGCCGAATTCCCCAGAAACAGGTCATTTCATTGCAGCACACGGCCCCGCTCACGTTGTGGATTAGCAGCAGAGGTCACATTGAGAAACAAAAATCCAGAGGCACCAAACACAGCACATGGCAGCGCCCACCCCTCCACGCCATGAGAAACACCGGGGTGATCGCTATCTGCCTCTAACAAAGCCTGCATCCTTAATGCTCCTGAAGACAGACACGGCTGATAAAGACAGGGAGACGCACTCCAAGGGTGAAAAAACCCCACAGGGTTCTCCCAGCACTGCTCACCACCCCTTGATGTCTCGCGTATGCCTTACGGAAACCGGGCGCTTTGAAACAATGCCGCTCAGACAGCGGCTGCTCTGCATTTCTCCCCTTTGTTCCTCAGCACCGCGGCTCCTTTCCCCGAGCTCTGCTCAGCTCCATATGCCGCAGCAGCATCGCTGCGCTCGCAGGGAAAGTGATTTGGAAGACGTGAATCAGGGCAGCGTGAAAGGCAGCCTGAGATCAAAGCGGTCTCGCAGGCAGGAGGGGCGGATCGGCACTTCGGCTCTCCTTCGAGATGCAAACAAGAACCACCGAGCTGTGAGAACACCGGGAGGAGGCGAGGTGTGAAAAGTCATCGCTCCCTGCAGCCCAGGCGGCCCCGCAGAGCGCTGCTCAGCACCCACCAGGGAGCAGCTCAGCTGCCGCAGCCCCCCCCGGCAGAACCTCCGGCTGCGTTTGGGGCTCGAGGGGCCACCAAAGCCCGGGGTTCCCCCCCTGCAGCCGACCCGTCAGGACGCAGGGGCTGAGATGCACTCGCAGGCATTTTGCAGGGCCCTCCGCGCCAAGGGGAAGCGCGGCGCCTCCTCCTGACAGCAGCCCTGGATTCTGCTCGCTCCCCACTGAGGGCTGTTTTTAGCAGTGACCTTCAGACGCCGTTTCCGCGCTTTTCAGGGGATCTGGGCGCTGCGGCAGATTTGTATTTCACAGCCACGCTGCTTCCGCGGCCAGCCTGCATTTGCAAAGCCGAGACGAAGCGCTCCATCCTCAGGGAGGCAGCGGCTTTGAACTGCAGATCAAGAGGAATTTCCAACCCTCTGATGTCGGCTGCAGAATGCAGCTGCACCGGTTCGGGGAGGCCTTCCCAGGCCGGCCCCGGTCGCTCCCTGCCCGCCGCCCCCGCCTCGCAGCGCTCCTATTCCTGTCCTCTCTTCCCATCCAAACCCCCTCTCCCCGAGCGCAGCCCTCCGGGCCCAGGCCCTGACATTTCAGCCCGTTCCGAGCGAGGGCTCGGGCAGCCCCGAAGATGCGACATAAATAATGTATCCCGAAAGGCAGCCATCGCAGCATTTAAGGTCACTCGGGCTTTTAAAATCGTATCAGCACGCTTTCAGAGCGAGAGCTGCCACCTCGATTTGGAGCAGCTCGGAGAGCCGGCGCATCTCTGCGTGCAGCCAGCCAGCCACGCTCCGACCCCGCGGGACTCGGACGCTCACTGTGAATTATTCACAACCCACGGCCACTGACAACGCGTTTTTAACAAAACCCTGAACAAAAAGCGCCTCGTGCCCTGGGGACCGGCTCTGCAGCACCCTGCGCGGCTGCAGCTTCCACCACCACAGCCCCGGCTCCGCCGGGTCCCCGAGCCGCACGATCCGCTCGCAGCTCTGCACGGAGCTCAGTTCATTTGGCAGAGGAAACGTTTAATCAGCGGCCAGGACTCACGTCCTGCCATTAGGCTGCGGCAAAGGACGGAGCAGGAAAGGCCCTTCCCATGGGGCCAGCACACTTCCCCGCTGCTCCCGGTGCGGGTGCCAGCTTTGGAGAGGAAGGCGGGGAGGGAAGGGTGGCACACGCAGGGCCGGACAGCACTGCTCAGACCCTCCTCGTGCTCCGACCACCATCCCCAATTGCTCCAGCAGGAGGAAGCAGAGGGAGACGCGAGGAATTCCCGACGGCTCCGAGGGCGACCCGCGGCCGAGAATAACGTGCAGTGCAGCCCACGGAGCACAGGGGACACAGTCCCACAGTGTGCTGCAGGACGGACAGAAGCGCTTTGTAGCAGCTGCCAAACACGCACCTTCCCACACCGAAACCGGAGCAACAGGGACTCCTTCGAGGACAACGTGAGGCTCCACACAGGATGGGAGCAGAGGGGCCCAGCCGTCCCCGTGCAACAACTCGTGCGCCAGACACGCTGGCTGCTACATGCTGCAGCAAAGCATCACTGCCCGCCTTCAGGCTCAGCCAGGCTGCAGATGAAGCAGCACCAGCAAAGGGACGCTGTCTGAACCCACAGCCTTTCCCACCCTCACTGCATGCGGTTCTGTGCAGAACAGCACTGATGGCATCGCGTGGCAGCAGCTCCAGCTCAACACCCTGAGCTAACACTGACAGCAGCTGTGGCGCCCGCTGGGGAAACAACGCTGGGATCAGGGCGTGGGTGGGACAGGCCTCACTGGAAGCATCCGAGGATATCTGGCAGATCTGGAGCTCCAGCCCTGCTGTGACACGGAGCTGAAGGCCTGGCCTGGCAGCAGGGTGGACTTCCAACAAACCACCCCAAGCCATGTCGATCCCACGGCGAGGAAGCAGCGGCTCGGAAATCACTGCTGATCGCTTCTGCAGAGTTCAACCACCTGAAGAAATGCACCTTTCTCATTAGCAGGTTTGCAGTGAGAACAATTAAGGGAAAACGTACAAGCCACTGTAGAACATCCAGCACTAAAGCGTTATTCTGGGACACACGCATGTGCATGAAGCTTGACTAAGACCCTAAAACTGCACACACCTTACAAAGGGGCCCCATTAATGGCACGAGCCACTTGGGTGCTCCCGCTGCACACCAGCCACGCGTGCACCAACACAGCCCAGCAGAGCTCCCTCGCGTGAGCTGAAAACCTCAGGGCTTGGGCACACACCGGGGTGCTGAGCGCCTGTCCTGTGGGGCAGGGCGCCTGGCTGCAGGGGGAAAGCGAGCTGAGCACTGTCAGAGTGAGTGCCCTGCACTGCCAGGTCGGCAGGTGCCAAGAACATGCTGTGAGCTCATGGCCAGCACAGAGGGGAAGGAGGGCTCGCTCTGAGACGTGACCTACTAATGCAGGGCGACAGACAGAGACTCTGAGACAGGGCTGCACGGTCCCTGCGTGCCAGCACTGCCGCTGAGCATGGATCTGCCCCACGGCTCGGGATCTGTGTGGCTTCTGAGCGGCTCACGGCTGTCAGTTCACCTCACAGTGGGAAAGCAAAGTGGAGTACGAGCCTCCATGCGCCCAGCAGCGTCACTCCTCACCCCACAAACATCTCTGCCCAGGTGCCACATCCCCGGCTGGTCCGGCCGGTGCTGCAGGTATCTCCAGGTCTCCTGACAACACGCTCGGAAGAAAGGAAGCAAGGAAGGGGAACAGGAAGGGGCCGTGGGAAGCAGAACGGCGCAGAGGCAGCTGAGCACAGTGCTGCAGAGGACACAGAGCCGCAGGGCTTAGGAGTCTCCGGTCTCGGCGCTGCAATGCCCATGGGCTACTGATCCAGCTCAGGAAAAGACCAATGCACATTCAAGCCAAGCCGGTAACACTGGAGCAAGCAGTGAGACGGGGAGCTGCGCTCATTCCAGCACTGCCCTGGCAGAGACAGCAGAAACCCAACACGTTCGGCCCCTCGCTCTGAGGGCACTTCCCCCCCCCCGCTCCCTCCTCCCACCTTTGCTTCCCAGCAGAAAGCTACTTCTTTGGCAGAGCAAATCTGCCTTCCTTCCAAGCAGCCAGATGTAAGTAAGTAGGTCAGACAAGGACCAGAGCGCCTCCACGACAGCACTTTAAAGCAAAGCAAAGCGGGCAGCGAGCCCTGACCTGGAACGCGCCCTGGCACCCGCAGAGCGGGGCAGCCTGCGTCACTCAGAGGTAACGCGCCCAGACCCGGCTCTGCAAGGGCAGAAAGCCCCACAGCCTGGCTGCGCTCCTGCACGGCAGCTTTCAATTCAGGGCCTGACGTCCTGCAGCTACAGAGGCCGCAAGCTCTGCAGCCTCACGCACCGCAGCGCCGGCTGGCGAGGAGCCACACACCTACTTACAGCTGGAGGAATTAATTCAGGTCTCACACATTGCAGAAGCGGCAGCGCAGGGGGTGAAGGTGGCAGAATGGTGCCAGTCACCCACGCTGACATCCCAGCACACGCTCACGGCGGCACTGGGCTTGGCACGCCAACAGTGCGGAGGGATGGAGCCAAGCCCGCCCTCGCCCCGCTCGGCACAAAGAGGGGTCTGTGCCGGCAGCCATGGGAAAGCAGGCTGCGTGCTCGCATTCCTATGGGGCCAGGGGGGCTCTGGTGCTGGGAAGCAGCCCCCTCCCTCAGCCACTGTGCTCAGGCAAGGTGCAAAGAGGCAACTGCACCCAGAGGCTCCGTGGAGCAGCGGTGCTGGAACATCTCAGGGGTGGAAGGTGCTCATCAAGCACGAACCGGCCCAGCAGCCGAGCTGTGGAAGCAGCACGCGATCCTGCAGTGTGCCCTGCAGAGCACATCCCAGCCGAGGAGCCAGGCAGGCAGACAGGCCGGATCGGATCCTTTGCGGCCAACAGCAGCAGGGCAGCAACACCCACAACAGAGCGCAGGGCAGGCCGGGGCAGCCCAGGCAGGCAGTGCAGCAAAGCCAACTCTGCCAAAGGTAAAGCAGGGCCGCTTTGGGACAGCGGCACCTCTCCAAGCACGCCTGCAAGGGGCTCTGGCTCTGCTGCAGCTCATGGAAATGACTTCCATGCAAAACCTCCACCTCCGGCTGGCCCAGGGACGCCACCACACCGGCTCTGCGCCGGGCCCGGTGTACCTGGGAACTGCAGTGGGGCGGTGAGCAGCCGGTCAGCGCCAGCTGTGGGGCGGGAGGCAGCTCGCACCTCCCCGTGTGTTATCAGCAAGCCCCAAACGTTTGGCATAACAGGGCAGGGTGCGAGGGGACACCGCCATTCATTAGAGCGGGTCAACAGTGACGAGGACTCAGGGAGGACAAGCACCGGGACGCGCTGGCACGTAGCAGTGCCCGGGGACCCACCGGCGTACCTCCCGCCGGGCAGCACCGGGCTCTGCAGGCAGCGTAGAGAGCTCCGCACACAGAGGCTTTCCGGGCACTCAGCAGTGCGCAGCGAGGGGACGCCCTGTGCCGGCCCTCAGCCCTCGGGGTCACGGGGCGGGGCACAGCCCGGGGCAGCGCCGGTCCCACCGGGTCCTGTCCGTCCGTCCGAGGGTCGGCGGGGCAAAGGAGGCACCGGCAGCACGTTGGCAGGGCGGGTCCTGCCGCCTCCACCCGCAGCCGCGGCACAGCCGAGCCCCGCTCCCGGCCAGCAGCAGGCCCGGCGCACACGGAGGCCCCGCACCGGGACACTGCAGGGACGGCGGAGCCACCGCGTAGGCCGCTCCCCGGGCACCCCCCGCCAGGCCCCGCCAGGCCCCACGGCTGCACCCGGATCCGGTGACTCCTTTCCCAACACGGGCCCAGAGCTCGCAGCGCCCGACACGTCCCCCCCGGCCCGCAGTCCCCCCGCAGTCCCGTCCCCCGCTCCTCACCGCCGCCCGCGGCCTCCGCCCGCCGCACCCGGAAACGCGGCCCAGCGGCGCCCTCCGCCTCCAGACGCCCCGTAACAAAATGGCGCCCGCCACTCCCCGACTGCGCCTGCGCGGCTGCGCTGCGGAAGTGGGCGGAGCAGAGCGCCATGTTGAAGAGGCCGGGCGGACATTTTGGGAAGGGCGCCGTGCCTGGGGCCGCCAAAATGCTGGGGGTGTTTTGGCGGCCATCGGGGCATCCGGGGACGGAAGAGAGCGACAAGCAGCCGAGGAGGAGGATGCGCTCTACGCTACCAACCGCCGAACAAAACCTGCAGACCAAGGCCCAAAGCCCGCTCCCTTTATCCGCCATCTTGAGAAGGTCACTCGGCGCTAATCCGGCGGCCATTTTGAGGAGATCACGTGGCCCGTCGTGGCCGACATGTTGGGGAGGTCACAGCGCCCCACTGCGGCCATCTTGGGAAGCTCGAGTTCCACGGTTGCGTCACCAGTGACGTCACCGTCAGCAGCGTGACGTCACGCCCGCCCGCCACGACGTCACCCCGCGCGCCGGACACGTGCTCGGGACCGCTGCTTATCGGCGCTCGGACTCTTTCTTTTCTTTTTTTTTCCCTTTTTTTTTTAATCCTTTTTTCCTCCTTTTTCTTAAAAAATAGATTTACAATTAAAGACGCATTTGGTACAAAATATACACATTCTGGGGCGCGGGGCCCAGGCAGAAGCAGGGACGGGGTCGTGGGGACACATACAAAAATAGAGGGGGCCGCCGGGGGGGCTGGGGAGGCCCCTGGGCCCCCCGGACAAAGTGCAGAGTGCAGGCGGGCGCCGCTCACTGCCCGCCAGGCTCCAGCTTGTAGGACAGCTCGAAGAGGAGGTTCTGGTTGTCGATCACCTGCAGCTGCCGCACGTAGGCCTTGGTCTGCAGCTGGCTGGGGGACGGCTCCAGCTCCAGGCCTGGGGGGATGCGGGGGGGGAGAGGATGGCGTGGAGCTGAGTGCCCCCAACCCCACCGAAGGGGAGTCCGGCCGCATCCCGTGTCCTGGATCCCCGTCCCTGACCCCATGGCCTCGGCTCCATCCCCGAGTCCCATCCTGGATCCCACCTCCCCATCCACGTCCCCGTCCCGGAGGATCCTGTAACCCACCCCCGCGTCGCCATCCTGGATCCCCGTCCTGCATCCCTGCCCCAGCCCAGATCCCACAGCCCCATCCCGCAGCCCCGTCCCCACCCCCCCAGCAGTTATAGGGCCGGGGCTGAGCCCCCACTCACACAGCGGGCGGCTCCGGTACTTGCGGATGGTCCTCACCTTCTCGGCGATGCAGTGCTGGGACACACAGCAGCCCCGTCAGCCCCCCCAGAACACTGCAACCCCCCCCAACCACCCTTGGGATGTTGTTGTGGACCCCCCAGATCCCCACCGTGCCCCCCCCCCCCCCCCCCCCGGGCACAGCACCCACCAGCTTCTCCACATTGACCAGCCCATCCAGGAGGGTTTTGCTGCCTTCGTGCAGGAAGGTCAGATCTGGAGGAGACGGGGAAGTGAGGGGGGTCCCCATGGGGAGCAGCGGGACCCCCCCATGTCCCCCACCGCACCTTTGAGGATGAGCGGAATGAAGGGGATGAGGGGGGGCTTCATCTTGGCCAGCACCTCCCGGTAGGTCTTGTGGTTCCTGCAGGGGTCCTGGGGGGGACCATGGGGGGGTCAGGGATGGGGGCAGCTCCCCCCGCACTGGGTGCACCGATCACCCATCCACAGAGAGCAGACAGCGCCAGGAACAGCCCCAGCTGCTGCTTCCAGAACACCCCACGTTGCGCCCTGATGCTACAGGCATCCCCCCCATTACAAGCAGACCCCCCCACGGGTGCCGCAGACCCCCCTGCCCGCACCCCCCCTCACCGTCAGGTTCTCAAATTTCCGAAACAAGTTCTTGAATTTCCCTGGGAGCTTCTGCAAGGCAACAAACACCCCGTGGGGGCTGTGAGCAGCCGGGGGGGGCGGGGGCTGGGGTGGGGGGTCCCGCACAGCCCCTCACCTCCCAGGTGAGCCGCAGGCGGCTGATGGCGGCGTTGTTGAGCCCGATGACGATGGCGTAGAAGGAGAGCATGTCCTGGTTCTGCTTGCATCTGGGGGCGGTGGGTGAGCCCCAGCACCCCCCCGTACCCCCCGTACACCCAACCCGCCGTGCTCCCCCCCGCCCCCCCGGCCCCACACTCACATGGCAGCGACCTTGATGAGCTTCTTGAGCAGATGCGCGCGCCGACCCAGCGACTCGCAGAGCAGCAGCTCCGTGCCCACCCAGTGCTGCACCTCACTGCACCGCTGCAGCAGCAGCTCCAGGTTGGCCGTCTCGCGCCGCCCCCGCTCCCCATGGAAGACGTAATCCACGAACTCCAGCTGCGGGGGGAAGCTGCGGTGTTGGGGATGGGGGGGGAGCACGGCGGTGACCCCCCCGCGGGGCGGCCCTGGGGGAGGTACCCGTGCCCCCCCCCCACCTCGTGGATGCAGCGGAAGAGCTCCCAGTGGAAGGCGGTGAGGTGGTTGGCGATGTCCTCGGGCTCCACGCGGTGGATCTCGCTGTCCCCGGGCACCACCTGGATCTCCTCCGGGAGCGGCACCTGCAATGGGGTGTGTGGGGGGGGTCCGGGGTGGCTGCAGGACCGGGGGTCACGGCGCGGCCCCACCGACCCCCCCGGCGCTCACCAGAGACTCGAAGGTATCGCGGGTGCAGGCGAAGAGGTGGCTGTTGATGCCCAGCGTGGTGAAGACGCACTCCTCGCTGGGCTGCAGCACGGCCTTCTCTGCAGGCACAGCACAGCGGGGGGGGGTCAGCGCTCACCCCGCAGCCTGTTCACCCCCCACAGCCCCATAACCACCTCCGGATGAGGCCACGGTGACGAGGATGAGCGCATCATCGCGGGCGCTCTGCTCCTCCGAGTACTGCAGCTTCTCGGTGACGGAGGCGAGGATGTCCTGCACTGAGGCCGAGAGGCGGCTGCGGATGGTGACGTACGAATGGTCCGGCATGTAGACACGGCAGAAGACTGCGGACGGACAGACAGACACGTGGGATGGCACAGCAGGCCAGGTACCCCGGCGGGGCTATGGGGTCGCTGTGGTTGGGAGCCCCGGGGGGGGCTGGGGGTGGCACAGCCGTGGCACGGCACTCACTCTCGTCGGAGCCACGGAACGCCACGCGGGTCTGCAGGCACGCATCGATGCGGCGGAAGTGGCGGAACAGCGGCTTCACCTGCTTGCTCGGGGGGGGGGTCTCATCGGGGACCCTGCGGCACCGCGTGGTGTCAGGGATGGGCACCGGGGGGCACGGCGCCGTGGGGGTCGCAGACAGATCCCCCCTCCACACCACAGAGGGTGGTCTAATGGGCCCCAGGCGCTCGGCATCCCTGAGGGCCACAACCCCCTGTGCCCCACAGAGACCCCGTAGCGGCCCCGCAGGGACACCACGAACACCACCAGGACCCCGCGCCCTACACAGGAAACCCGCACACCCCACATGAACGCCCTCCTCCACACGGGGACCTGGGGTACCCCTCAACCCCGTAGGACTTCATGCACTACTGAGGGACCCCCCCCACGTCCCCTGAGGACCCACTGTGCTCTATAGAACCCTAAGCATCCCACGGGGAACCCCTGCACCCTATCAGGAGGGCTCCATGCACCACACAGGAATCCCCTGCAGCCCTTCAGAACGCCCTGTGCACCCCCTCCGTCCCCCCCAGGTACCTCTGCACCCCATCAGGACTCCGCGCGCTGCACTCCCATCACCACATTGGAGATCCCTGGCACTCCCTGGGGACGCCACGCGCTCCACGGAGCCCCCCAGCACCCCCAGGGCTCCCCACTCACTTCAGCTCCACCGTCTCCACCAATTGGTGCAGCTTCAGGATCTCGTCCTCCAGCTCGTGGTACAGGGACGCGTCCTTCATGATGAGCAGATACAGCTCCTGGGGGGCGAGGGGGGTTACGCACCGGTGGGGGGGGGAGGAGCCACGGGGAGGGGAGGGCTGCACCCACCTTGATGACCTTCCCCGCGCTCTCCTCCTCCTGCAGCAGCCCCTTGTAGGTCTCGAGGAAGTGCAGCAGCACCGCCAGCACCGCTCGCTTGCGCCGCAGCCCGGACCCCTCCTCCCAGCGCGGGGGGGGCCCATCGCCCGCCAGCACGAAGGTGGCAGCGTTAAGGAGCAGCGGGGAAACGGCCGTCCGCGCGGGGAGCTCCCCACACCCCGGGGGGGCACCGCGATGCCCTCCTCCCGGCCGCCCCGATGCCATCCCGGTGTCCCCACACGCAGCCCCGCGGGCGCCCTCGTGTCACCCCCTGCACAGCCGCTGCTCACGCTGATGTCACCGTCACACCCACCCGTGTCCCCCTCGCGGTACCCCCACCCTTTGCCCCCCCCCTCGCCCACCCTCAGGTCTTCCATCGCACCCTCGCACTCCCCCTGTGCCATCTCTACGCCCCCCCCTCCCGCAGCCCCCCGGTGTCCCCCCGAGCGCCCCGAGGATATTGCTGGTGCAGCTGCTGCAGGAAGAGCTCGGTGGGCAGGAACAGCGAATGCGTGAGCACGATGTCATCCAGCAGAGAGTCTGGGGGGGGGGTCGGGCGGGGGTCGGGAACGACACCCCCGCCCCAAACCCCTCACCGGGCCCATCCCCGCACCCCACGCGGAGCACCGCGCTGATTCAGAGCCCCTCCCGCCCCGAGCCCGCGGGGACATCGCGGGGCCGCACCGGGACGGTGACATCGGGGGACGCCGCAGTGGGGCTGTCCGGGCGGGCACTGATGGCAGTGGGGCGGCAGTGGGACGCTGTGCCGGGAGTGGTGCCACGGCCGCGACCTTTGGACGCGCAGTGCAGCACCGCGCCCGACCCCGTCCCACGGACACAACCGCGGGGCAGCCCGCCCCCTCCCCCCCCCTCCGGGCCCCCCCGCACGGAGCTCCGCCAGCGGCACAACGTCCCCCGGGCACCGCCTGGCCCGGACCCCGCAGTGGGGCTGGGGGAGGGTGTGGGGGTGTCCGGGCAGGTGCGCATCCCTCGCCCGCCGTGCAGCCCCTCCGGAGCGCTGTGCGGGGGCGGCGTCGGGATCCCCCCGCGGGTCTCTGTGTCCCCGTTCACCCCCACACTCCCCCCCGAGCGCCGCCCCCTCCGTCCCTGCCTCAGTTTCCCCACAGCTCCGCGGCACCGTCCGGGGGCACCGCAGGGACCACGCGCGGCCGAAGAGCCGCCATCCCCGCACCCCCCGCTCCGCCCCCCCCGCTCCCCACGCGCGTGTCGCTGCACGCAGAGCCAACGCTGCCAGTCCCAGCGCGCGCCCCCCCCCGAGGGCTCCGCGGTTTCGGTGCGCCCCACCCCGGCCCCCCCCCGGCCCCATCCCCGGAGCGCGGCCGTGGGGAGGGGGGGGCGGAATTGAAGGCAAACCTCCGCGGGGGGCTCTGACCGGGCGGAAGGGACGCGCACCCCCCGCACCGCCCCGGGGTCAACGGGAGCGCCGGGAGAAGCGTTACACATTAACCGGGAATCTCTGCGCGGTGCCACCGCTCCGCGGGTGCCCCCCCGCCCGCACGCCCCCATCCCCGCTCCTCCGCTCCCGCGCTCCCCCCGCACCGCGGCACCGCGCATTGCAGCACCCGGCGGTGCCGCAGCATCCCCCCCCCCCGCACTCCCCGTACCCCCGTACCTGCTCGGCAGCCCCGGCCGTGCCCCCCCCCCCGCCGGCAGCCGTTCGAGGACGGCGCTCAGGAGGCGCTCGGGGGGCGCGGGCGCGGCGGGGGGGCAGCGGCAGCAGCAGCGCGGGGGGGGCGGCGGCGGCGGCGGCTCCGGGCTGAGCGCGGCGCGGTCCCCCCCCGGGGACAGCTCCGACGGGGACAGCGCCGACGGGGACCGCGGCGGCGGCGGGGAGACCTCGGGGGGACGCAGCTCCAACCGCCGCCCTTCGCCCCCCGCCGGCCCCGGGGGCTCCTCCGGGGGGGCCGCGCTGTGGCGGCGCGGCGCGGGCAGCGGTGCGGGCAGGTGCGCGCCGGGCTTCTTCAGCAACTTCTCCAGCGGCTTCATGGCCGCGGAGCGCCTCGCGGGGCCATGGGCGGTGCGGGGCGGCGCGGGGCGGGGGGGCGGCTCCGCTCGCGCTCGGGCTCCGGCGAGGGGGGGGGACCCGGCGCCGCCGCCCCGCCCCGCCCGGCACCTGCCCGCCCCCGGCCCCGGGCGGAGCGTCGCGGTCACGCGTGGCCTCCCCCGCCCGCAGCGCCGCGCAGCCCCGCTCTCCGCCGTACGCCCACGGCGCGGCGCGCTCACGCAGTGCGCATCCCACGCCGCCGCCCCCCCCTCCAGATCCGGCGTGGGAAAAGCCCGTGGGTTTGGGGTGGGAGGGCTAAAAGGGGGGGGGCTCCCGCCGCGGCTTTGTTCGCGCTTCGCCTCCATCCCGCGTTGCCTGGCAACTCCCGGCCGCAGGGGGGGGGGGATCGGGGGGCGGTGGCGGAACGCAGCCGTGTCCCCTCGTGTCCCCTCCACGAGCGGCTCCGCGCCGCGCTCCCCTCAGACCCTCAGCGCTCAGCGCGGGGTCGGGACGGGAAACGGAGGCACGGCCGGGGGCGGCACCAGGAACGCGGCCCAAATCCACGCTGCCCCACTTCCAGCTCGGGGGCAGCGCTGGCGCGGAGCTGTTGGCGTAATTAATGCGCTGTTATTTCTCCTAACGAGCCGGGAGCCGCCGCGGCTCTGCCCGCCCGATGCCGCCTCCATTTGCAGCTGCGGGGTGGGGGGGGGCACGCAGCCCCCGGGCTCCGCTCAGAGCGCTGACGCGTGGCAGGAAGGAGCGCACGGAGGGCGAGACCCCCCCGAGCCCACCGCACCGCACCGCGGGCCGCACAGCCCCGCTCCCACCGCTGCTCCCCCCAGAGCCGGCCGCGCGTGGGTTCCCTCACTGTGGCAATGGGCAGCGCTCCCTCCTCGGCCCCACGTGCTGCCCCGGCCGGGGGGGTTGGGGGGGGGGGGGAAATGGAGCGCTGCAGGCCCGAACCGTCCTCATCCCCGCATCAACACAACGCTGCTTTGTCAGCGCTCGGGGCCACCACGGCCACCCAAACCGGCACCGAGACCCCCCCGGGCACCGCCAAAGCGGCACGGATGGAACCGAGCAGCCACCGAGCCGGGCGGCGGCGGACCGGGCAGCCCACGCGGGGCGCGTCGGGGCACGCCGGGCACCACCCCCTGCAGCACCGCGCCCGGCCCGGCCGGTTGTGCGGGCAGATGCGCGGCGCTCACAACGCTCTGCGCCTCCCAAACAGCGCAGGGCCGGGCAGCGGAAACCCCACAACGCACCGCGGGTGCTCGGAGGCGCTGGGACCCCACATCCCGGGGCTGGGTGCCCCCATCTGCAGCCGGAGGTGCCCGGGGTGCAGCGGTGCTGGAAAAGCAGCCGAGCAGATTCAGCTGCCCGCTGTGCTCTTACAGCCGCAGGAAAACAGTCACTCATTTAAAGAGAGAATTTAGGATGAGAACGAATGGGGGGGGGGAGGGGGGAGGGGGGGGCACTGCGGCACGGCGGACACGGATTCCAAATACCCAAAAGAACCAAATCAGCTTTACTGAAGGAGCCGGTTCATTCCTTAAATAAAAACAGGGACCACAACCAAGCAGCCGAGTTGAACATCCTAGAAAGGAAGGAGGGGACGCTCAGGAAAACGGGGAAGCGGGTGAGACCTCGCGGCCGCTGAGCCCGGTGCTGCCTGAGGGTCAGGGAAGGGAGGAGGGCCGGCCGGGGGGCGGAGGCGATCGCCCCGAGCGAAGCGCTGCGGCTGACGGCATCCCGCCGCCCCACGCGGATGGGGCCTCCCAGTGCAGAACCGCCGGGTCCGGCGCTGGGGTTCCACGGCCACATCCCTACGTGCTGCTCCTCTCCTTCACCTTCTCACCTTTGCTGTCCTGGGGGAGCAGACAGGAGATGGGGGGGGGTCAGCACCGCGCGGCGCTGCGGCCGCCGCCCCCCCACCCACCCACCCAACCGCCCCCATAGCCGGAGCGGCTCCTCGGGCCACGCCGCCCTCACGCTCCAGGGACGGCTCTCCCAGCACGAGGCCCTTCGGAGCGCAGCTCCCGCCGGGGGCCGCTCGGGGCGGATCTCCAGCAGCTGCGCTTCCCAGCCGGGGGAGGCACGGGGGAGGAGCAGCGCCGCCCGCCCCGAGGCGCAGCAGCACGGAGCGACGCGACAAAGGGAGCCAAACACACACGTGGCACTCGGGCACACACACACAGATCAGAGCTGCGGTGAGAAATCTGTCCCCAGAGCACGGGAACGGCTCTCGGCTCCACGCAGCCGTTAAGGCCGCCGTCTGTGCCCTGTACGGCCGGCATCCCGGCGCTGCTCTCCCACAGAAGGCGCCGCCTCCTAAGCTGAGAGCCGTGCCGGGTTATTCCCTCGGAAGCATTTTTTTTTCTACCCTGAGCAGAAAGAGAAAGCGAGAGTCAAATTCCGACTTACTTTTTACGTGGGTTAGATTTAAAGTATTTAGAAACTCAAATTAACTGGAGCCCTGCTTACCACCTGCAACGAGAAGCTGAGGTTTGGGACACGTCAGTAACGAGGCACCGTTAAAACGTCCTCGGAACGACGCGGGGTTTTGTTTTTTTTTTCGGGTGGGAGAGGGAGGCTGCAGCAGCACGCACACCTCGGGGGGCGGCACCACGCACACGGGGCTGGAAGGGAGCGGGGAGGGGGGCGGGCGGAGGGGGCGGTACCTCGGGAGGCGGCGGTTTGATGGTGACGGGCTGCGATGTCCTCCGCGGCGGCGAGGGCTTGGGCTGCACTTGCTGCTGGACGGTGTTGTAATACGTGACCCCGCCGTACACCTGGGACTGCGCCTGCTGCCACAGAGCCGCACGGTCAGCACGGAGTGCCCGCCCACAGCGCCGGCACCGCAGGGAGGGAGGGCGGCACACGGGCGGTGGATCCACCCCCCCCCCCCGGGCTGCCCCAATGCGGGCCGCGTCCCCCAGTCCCTGAGCGGGCGGGCTCCGATCTGAGCAGGGAAGGTCAGGAGGGCTGCGGGGCTCGGGAAGAGTGCGTGTCCCAGTCCGGCCACTGCGTGTCAGCCGCGTGCTGCTCACGGGGACCTCCGGCTGCCGCCGGGAGGGGCGGTCGCTCCTCCTGCTCCCCCCCTCGCTGCAGAGCTGCCACCGCTCACACCGAGCTGGGTGAGGAACGGGAAAAGCCAGCCCCGCAGCAAGCACCGCTCACAGCGAGGGCCGGCCAGGGCGGTGCTGAGGAACAGCACCGGGCAGATCCCAGCGTGCACAAAGGACATCCAAGCAGTTTTCAAGCCGTCTTCGGCTGAGTGCGAGCCTGGAGGCCGAGCAGCTCGCAGCCTCGTGTGGGACAGCCCCCAGTTCTGGGATCCCCCAATACAGGCACGCCATACTTGAGACCCCAAAGCCAAGCTTAGTGCAGCACAGACGTGGGCGCAGCCCCTTTCGGCGCCCACCTCCAGCAGAGAAGCAAATGGCAGCCGACGGCCACCGCCAGGAGCAGCCCCACTGCTGCACCCCCCTCCTGGGCTCCGGCAGGAAGGAAAGGCAGCACGGCTCACCTGTGTGTTGGAGTAGAGGTGAGGAGGGGGCGGCGGGGGCAGCGCTCCCGGGGGGTACGGGTAGCCAGGATTCCCAAAATTCATGACTCCAGGCGGGGAGAAGTAAGTCGGTGCGAGCAGCTGCTGCGGCGGGGGCTGCCCTGGGGGCATGGAGACCGGCGGAGGATAGAGGCCAGGGTTCGCCATCGGGGCCGGTGTCTGGTGGGGATGTAAACCTGGAGGAGAGACAAAAACGAGCTGAGCACCACGGCCCGGTGGAGGCAGCGCGTCGCGGGGGGCCAGGGCTGCCGTGGGGGCAGAGGGTGGCACGGCTGTGCCGCCCGTGCTGCAGGGAGGAGAAGGGCAGAGGCTTTTCCTACAGCCTGCAGAGCTCAGCTCCTGCGCTGGGGAAAGGAAAGGGGAAGCTCTCCTCAGCAAAGAGCACGCGGCCTCCCCGGCCTCGGTGCAGGAACCGGACACGGCCCCAATTGGCACATCCACTTCAGGAAACAGTTTTGCAGGAGAGACGGAGAACACCCCAATCTAACAGCTCTCATTTCTGCTTTTCTCTTCTGAGCTACGAGCAGCAGGGAACGAAGACCCGGCCCGGCACGACAGCTGGCACAGCCCCACACCCCGCTGCCAAGGAAGGGCCTGGCCAGGCTGCACGTAGAACTGCGGCCATGCAGCCAGAGGCTGCCAAGGCAATGAGATGATCTCAGTGTGTGCTGCCTGCGAGAGGCAGACACGGCTATTTTTCTTCCCTGAAGGTTTATACGAATTCAGCCCTACTGCACGAGGGAAACGGGTCTCCTCCGTGCCACAGAAGAGGGGCAGAGGCTGCGCAAAGCTGGCCTGGCCGCCCCGTGCTCCTCACCTGGATGAGGGAGATGCATTTCTGGCTGCACGATCATCCCCTGGGGCGGCAGCGGGGCCGGGTTCTCACTGTGGGTGTAGATTGGTCCCTGGAATTGTACTGCAACACAGAGCAGCGTGTAAGAAAAAGCTCCACCAGATTTTGTTCTACTGCAACAGATCACACCACACACCCAAGCCACCTACGGTTACAGCACTTGAATGCAGCGCTGCAAGCTGCACTCCCAGAACAGCACACAGCCCACCCAGCTCACAGATGCTACATGCTCCCAGCAGCAGAGCTTCCTGTTCCCCTTTACAATGCAGAATGCTCAGGGAATTTCTCCTCTCACACTTTACATGCCGGAATGAATTCCAAACCCATCTTTTTGTTCAGCAATCCTCCCTGCTGCTCTGATTTCCGGTCAGTTTTAACTTCTCACCAAAAAGAACCCCAGTGCCTTTGGAGCCCCTGCGTGCGGCAGGAAGGCAACGCTGCACCTCGAGCACAGCCCAGGGCGGCTCGGAGCAGCAGAGACAAAGCGGTGATGCTACTGACAAAGGGAAGGGGAACAGAGCCCCCCTTTAGCTCCAGCCCAGTGCCGGCCCCTGAGCACACAGGGCAGGAGGGGATCACTCACGTGGGTCGTAGTAGTGCCCCTCCATGATGCTGATGTGCATGGGGGGGGCAGGCTCTGGCACTGGCGGTCTCTGCCGCTGCGAGGAGTAGCGCTTCACACGGCCGCCCTGCACCGCCTGCAGAGACAAAGCAGCGGTCAGCGCCCCGCGGGGAGCACCCAGCACCCCCCAGGTCTCTGTGGGTCACAGCAAAACCACAGCACGCAGAAAGGGAAGGGCTGAGGCGCCCCCAGACACGCTCTCATTGTTCCAGCCCACAGCCAAAGCAACGCTCGGCTTCCCCGCTTCCAAAAACGACGTGCTTTACCATTTCCTCCATCCTGTTGAACTGAGGGGGCGGCCCAGTTCCCACGTGCATATGGTTGGGAATACCTGAGGAAAGAGCAAACTGGTTATTATGGGTTGCATTTGTTCTCAGCCACCTCACTGTCACCGGGAGTGGTGGGAGCTGCGCCTTCCCAGTGAGAAACCTCACAACAACTCCAGCTCTCCGACTGCCATTTTAGATGTCTCAGAGCAAACCAGCAGCCGTTGTGTCACTGCACAATCATCCACTCTGCTTAACGCATTTTACATCTTCCTAAAAGAAATCCTCCGCTTCAACTCCGGGTTCTGATCTCAGCTCTGCTCCTGCTCAGAGGATTCCTTCGCAGTACAAACGAGTCCGTACGGGACGGCGTAAGCATCAAAACCCACCACCACCACCACCACGTAACCTCAGCCGTGAATCAGTTTCCAAACTCTCATCCTAGCGGCACATTTACAGCCTGCCCACTCTGGTCTACGTTCAAGGCAAGGGTCTGCTCACACCACACTGCGTGCAGGAAGACCTGCTTCCACAGACCTAACCCTCAAGAGGAGCTTATGATAGCAGCAGGTCACTTTCTTCTCCTTGCTCCAGTTTTATTTCTCTTGGGAAGGACTCTGACTCTCCCCAGAAAGAACGTTCGTTCTGCAGAGATAATTAGATCTGGATGACCTCCGGCACGGTTGCTCCACAAGAATTCAGTCCTTTGCTCAGCCTGCCTGCCCGCTTCCCAGCATGGATCGGCCTCCTCCAACCACACCAATGGATTTACAGCCAAATGGCACCACTAGAAACCAGCTCCGTCCGCAGCACGCCTGTATTGATGACGAGAGGCCGGGTCCCTCCTGCCCCCAGCAGCACATCACAGGAGCCTGGTTACTCATCTCCCTCACCCATAACCACACGCAGTGCTCTTTATCCTCTGAACTCCAACTCTGAGCCTCGCCGTGACTCACACAGCTCCGAGTTCCTGCTGCCTGCTCCCCACACAGCCCTTGCCCTTCACTGACCCTTCCCCCATTCTCAAGAAAATAGGGTAGGGGGAAAGAGTCTGCTCTGATGCCCATCTGAGCCACAACCCAGCTCACCTACAACAGAACGTTTAATTTCCTCGTTTTTACGTTCTGTTTTGTCCCTTCTCATCATCCCACTGCATTTTCTCCATCTTGGGAGTCTCCACCACCCACCACAGCTGGGATGGCGTCACACACACAGTTCAGCTCTGACCAACTACATGACTGCAGACCCCAGGCAGAGGCAGCAGCACCCAAGCTGCCAGCTGGCACGCACTTACCCCGCAGCTCCCGGGGCTGTATGAACTGAGACTGCCCCGGACTCCAGTTCTGCTCCGTCAGATTCATCTGTATCATCTCCTGCTCAAGTCCATCCAAGCTGGATTCCACTGGTGACTCCCAGTTGCTGTTCTTTGCTGGTGGGGGGGACGTCTCGGCTTGGATGGGTTTTGGTGTTGCAGGAGCTTCCAGAGCAGGGACATCATCTGCCAGCTTCCCCGCGTCCCCAGCTTTGACTCTGGTCCTCCTTGCCCGGGAATAAGACTTCTTTTCAATTGGTCTGTCTGGCGGCGGCTGCGCAGCGTCGGTCTGGTTTTCCAGAGCACCCTCCTCCTTGACAGGACTGCCGTGGACGTGCACTGCTTCCACTTCTGGTGACTTCTCCCTCGGTGGGCTCTGCTCCGCACGCTTCGCTCGATAGCTGCTCTCCTGTTTGCCTTGCTCGCCGTTTCGAGACGGGTGTTGCACACTCACTTCCGAAGCTCGGTAGCCTGGGCGGGTCTCCTTGTAGCCTCCCACCCGCGGGTAGTTCCTGGGAGGGGGCATCCTCCCCGTTCCCACAGAGCTCCTGCTGGTGAAGGTTCGTGGAGGAGCTGAAGTGCTGTCTGTGCCCTGGTGCCGTGGGGGCTTGTTGAGTCGCTCGCTGGACCAGTTCGGGTCTCGGTGGGGGCTCCCGAACCTGAGTGATAACGGCAGTGCTAAGGACTGGAACCAAAACCCAGGGCAGGGGTGCTGCTACAGCAGCAGGGAGCCCTCTCCAGGACACAACATCCAGGATTGAGGTCCCCACCCCAGGTTAAAGCCCGCTGCAGAGGGCTGAGGCCTTCCCCCAGGAGGAGCAGGCCGTGCTCTGCCCGCGGCTCACCTCGGTTTGCGCATCCTCCGGGGCCTGATGTCATCGGGGTTGTGAGCGGAGCGGATGTCGTAGCCATACAGTGCAATCAGCTCCTGCCTGGTTTTGGGGGCCTGCTCATCCTCCCGGAACTTGTCGTGCTCCCAGCGATCCTCATCCTTCCACAGCTTCCGCTGCCGACCCTTTGGCCTGCACACACGGGGAGGAACAGGAGCTTGTGACAAAGCCAAGGAGACGTGGAGGGTGGCTCCAACCAGCAACGAGCGCTTGGAGGGCAGAGCGTGTGCAGGAGGCAGCGCCTCTCCTTCCTCCAGTTCAGCAGCTGTCCACTGGAAAGAGCCTTCACTCGTGTTTACTATGCCCAGTCCCTCCTTTTACAAAACTCAGAGCCAGAAAACTGCTAGCAGGCAGCTGGGCCAGAGAACAGAGAAGCTCTTTGCTGACTCCCCCCCAGCACATCACAATTGCTGCCAGCATCACCAGAGCCGGGCACTGCCACATACCTGACCTCCTCCTCCTGCGCCTGCCCTCGGAGGTCATGCTCAAAGAAGAGCCCTTTGCGTGGGATGTAAGCCGGGTTCTTCCGATCCTCGTCGTCATCCAGGTGTTTGGGAGCTTTCTTCCCAACTTTATTCTCAACAGGTTCGGTGCTCTCCTGTCAGAATCAGACAGCTCCTAACACTGCAGCAGTCCCACTGCGAGAAGCCCTCCCCAGAGCCAAGAACACTCGGATAACACCTACCTGCCCGTCCCCACTTTGCCTTTCACCGGTTACAGCACCCTTGGGGTCTGGTTTCTCATCTCCTTTCTCTGCTTTTGCTGCAGACTCACAGGAATCATTGCTATTCTGCTTCAGTTCCACTTTGGCGCTTTCTTCCTCGCTGTAATCCTCTTCTTCTGCCTGAAAGAGCCCCGGGTTACTCACACACACACCTGTAGCGATGGGTCTCCCAGTGATTTCCCAAAGAAACCTGGAGTTCGGTCCCCGTTCCGCTTTCTAAAGCTCTGACTGTTTCACAGCACAGGATTTGCTACCAAAGTCCTCCCTGCCCCTCTATTTTTACAGAAAAGACAAAGATTAAGCCCAGCGTCTCTCCCTAGCAGCTGCCATGGTGACGTCACACCAAACAACCACAGCTGCCAGCACAGAGCTGGGAGCAGCTCCCCCGCACCGCCCCAGAGTGCCATGTGTGCCTCCTGCAGCCCAGGAGCCCAACTGATGGGGTGACGGCCACACTGCCAGGCCCTCGCTATCCCTGTCTCCCACGAGGGCCCACTGCAGCCACACCGCCGCCCCACATTCCCTGCAGTCACCCAGCTGACTCACTCCAAGCACTCAGCTCACAGGAGCGTGACCTCGTTTCACCCTCCAGGAGCCTGCAAGCCTTGCTCAGCCTGCGATTGCCACTAAAAATAACCCGGTGCGATTAACAAAAAGGCTACTCTCTTTCTCTCTTTCAACACAGCCTATTTGCACATCAACTGCTCCTTCTGTTTACGCTGGGGAAACCCAGACATGGCATTATTTTTAGGCACAGGAACAGAGCCATCCTGGCACCCGGTGATGCAACACCGCCTTGCTGCCTTGCTGGGCCTGCCCAGGGGAGCTGCTCCCTCCTTCCTTCCCAGGGCACGGGCTGCTCCAGCACTGCACCTCCCCAGGAGCTTCCACTCCACCCGCCTTAGTTTGTGCTTTTCTTTTTAAACCGATGCCCACCTCAGGACCTCCACAAAGCCCGACTCAGAACAGACTGCTTCCCTGAACACCTCTGATCTAAGAATGCAGGGCAGTGTGTTGCCACGGGCTGCGGCCAAGGCTGCCCCTGGAGCACAGTGCTCAGCACACGCAGGGGAGGTTCTCTCAGCACACACTCAGTGCAGAGCTGCCTGCATGCAGGCGTCTCGTTGACCCACTACCACACATCAGGGATGCCCCGTGGGACACTTCCAACCCAGCACTAAGCTTTTAATTTCAACTAATTACAACGCAGCCGCCATCCTACACCCTCTTCCACACCCATCTTAGCCATTCTGCTCCCACCACACAATGTCTGAAGACTGAGATGGGCCACATGCTTGTCCCGCATTCACCTTGCAGCAGCACAGGTGCAACAGCACCCGCCCTGCCCTGACAGAACCAGCGGGGGAGGGGGAACTGCGCCTGGAGAACCCATTTTCCCCTCACACCAATGGCTGCAGCGCAGCACAGCTCCATAGCACACACAAAGCACATGAGCTCCAGCCTGGAGACAGACACAGCCGCTGCAGACGGGTCAGTGGGGAGAACGAAGAGCACAAGCTGTTGGTGTGCTAGAATTACAAGCTATGGAATCACCCCGCAGAGCCCTTCCACCACCAGGACGCACACTCTGACTTACCTCCGAGTCCTCTGCGCTTTCATAATCCGACAGCACAGCTGTAGGGGAGAAAAAGGAGGCGGCGTCAAGGCAGGAACAGCAGCACGGCTCCCTGTGATCGCAGCGCTGTGTCCTGGGCCACCATCAGCAAACACCCCGCACAGCCCCGTAACAAAGCGTCACACGGCAGCAGGAAGCACCCCTGGGGAGCACCAGTCTATGCAGGGGGAGCCGGGTGGGCCTGGGGAGGGCTGACCTGCACCCCCTGCACCCACGTTTGCAGTATTACAGCTGATGCTCAGGACTGCAGCTGCAGCGCTATGGGAAGCAGTGCCTTCTCCCACGTTTCCCTTTGCACACACTGTGAACGCGCACCGTGACAGAACCGTTACTCACCATCGCCTTCGATGCCGTCCTCGCTTTCCTAGAGAGAGAAAAAGGAGCTTCGGTAGAAAGGAGTGAAGGGCAGCGGCCGCCGTCCCACACCGCGCCCATCATGTCCGGCCCGGGAAGCTCAGCTCAGCTCAGCTCAGCCCCACCGACGCGGCCCCGCGAGCAGAGAGCCGGGACGAGCGGGCAGCCCCGGGCACAGCGGAACGGTGGCACCGGGAGGGCCCCGCGGCACCAACGTGGGGCACGAGGGACGCGGAGCGCCGCACGGAGCCGCCCCGCCCCCCCGCCGCGCTGAAGGGCGCCGAGGCTCCCCGGAGCTCCCGCCCCCCCCCTCCCCACTCACACACTCGGACTGCGGAGCGCTTTTGGCCTCCCCTCCCCCGGCGGCGCTCTCGGCCCCGCGGCCGCGCGGCCCCGCGCTCAGAGCCCCGGAGGCGCCTCGCGGAGGACGGTGGGATGGCCGCGGCGAAGCGGAATCGGAGCGGGAGCGGGCGGCGCTGGCGGCGGAGTCGCCGCTGTCGGAGGCGGCCGAGTCCGAGTCGTCCTCGCTGTCCTGCGAGGCGCGCTGCCGCCGCCGGTCCGCCATCTTGAGGCAACCGCAGAGGCGGGCGGCGCCGCGGGGCACCACGGGAACGGACTACGGCTCCCGGCGGCCCTCGCGCGAGATGACGTCACGCGGCGCGCCCTCCCATCGGCCCCCGCGGCGGTCCCCGCTCTCCGGCAGGGGGCAGGCGCGTGCCGAGGGCACGGCCCGGAGGCGGAAGTGACGTCACTCGCGAGACGGCTCCGCGGCCAGAGTTCGCGGGGGGAGGAACGCACCGACACGCAGCCGCTGTTTTTCCGCTTTTATTGAAAAAAAAAAAAAAAATGGAGGAAAAAAAAAAAAATAAAAACCAGAACAAACAAACAGACAAAATGTCTCCATTGAGTCAGCACCGGGGGTATTTACACAGCGACCCAGGCACACGGGGTGGGCCCAGGCCCAGGCCCAGGCCGCACGCAGACGGCAGGGTGGGGTTTTGTTGTTTAATTAACATTTTTACCCAATTTCCTGCCGTCAGCCGTGGGAAGCAGCGAGCAGCGCCCTCCAGCACCGCGCCCGCAGGAACGGCCTGGGAGAGAACGGGGCTCCTCCTGGCACAGTGTGAGGGGGGTCGGGTCGGTGCCACGCTGCCGCCCTCAGAAGGCTTAAATTAAAAAAGAACCAACGTTGTGCGTTGAGGATTTCTATTTCACACACACACACCAAAAAAAAAAAAAAAAAAAAAAGTTTGTTTTCGTTTCCTTTTTGAACTCTCCTCCCGCCACGTTTACAGCCACTCAGCAGGAACAACACAAAGGCGGTGGCTGACGGAAGCTTCGGCCTCAGGCAGCTGCTCAGCGCCGTTTCCTGACCCAACACCAGAGCAGGGCCAGCACTGCCGAAGCCCTTCCCCAGGGAGCACAAGCAGGGCCTGGTCCCTGCCCACCGCGGACACTGAGACCCGCTGGGACCCACAGGAGGCTCCCACCCCACTGCTGCACGCGGGGCTGTCAAGGAGGGAGGAACACAAATGGGAGAGAAACCCCAGCTCAAAGCACAGGCAGCGGGGACGAGTCTGAAACGTGTTGAAAAGAAAACGAGAGAACAAAACCAGGGCATGGAAGGAACGAAACCATCCCTGAACAAGAACGAAGAGGGCAGGGACTCGGCAACGTACAGAGCTCCCGGCTCAGCTGCGCTGCTACTTCCTGCAGGTCCGGTGGGGAGTCTGCTTCTTCTGCACCTCCAGCCGGCAGCGGCTGCGCTCATCCAGCCAGGGCAGCTCAAAGTTCCTGAAAGCAGAGCCAGCTCTCAGCACCATCCCCCCATCCGCCGTGCCCCACCTCCAGTGCCCCTCTGTACTCACTGTGGGGTCAGTTT
Source organism: Alectoris magna (assembly GCA_030625065.1). Taxonomy (NCBI): domain Eukaryota; kingdom Metazoa; phylum Chordata; class Aves; order Galliformes; family Phasianidae; genus Alectoris; species Alectoris magna. Next base: position 881,850 of record CM060588.1, read on the forward strand.
GGGTAAGGGGCGGCCAAAGGCAACGACAGGCAGGTAGGGGGTGATCAGCAAGCTTTCCACTGTGGGAGAGAAACAGCATCACAGAGCTGAAGAGGGCAAGCAGCCCTCCCCACGTGCCCCAGCAGCACCAGGCACTCACCATCATCCGGCTCAGGGAAAAATGAGGTAACTTCAGGCTCCGATTCCTGAATTCCTTTCCTTTTATACATTCTGAGCTGCAGTCGCTGTAAAATTCTTTGTTCCCTGATCCTCTGGATGTCCCATCTGGAAAACAGCAACCCGCGGGCAGTGAGGAGCTGCAGCTGGGTGCCGGCAGTCATGCAGGCCAGCGGGGAGCTGCGCTTGCAGCACTTTTATTCCTACCTTTTCCTTCGTTTTTCATCCAGCTCCAGTTTTGCATGCCGCTTGGAAAACACGCTGTCATCGAGGTTCTGCAGAGAGAAAGGGAGATGGGCGCTCCCCCCGGTACCGATTTGTCCCCCTCACCCGCTGCAGGTGCCTTCACCCTCTGCCTGTCCCAAACTACAGCACAGCTTACTCCAATCCAACAGCCCCAGAGGAGCCCTTCTGCGGTTTAAGACAAATGGGGAAAGGGTGACAAGGTCCCAGCCCCACAAGCAGAACAGATGCTCCGAGTTACTTTCCTGGAGCAGCAAAACAGCCAGGGGGATTGCTTGGACGTTGGTTCTGATGGTGACAAGATGGCTGCTGCAACCTCAGCCACACACACAGGGCCAGCCATGACTCATACGTACCTCCAGGATGTCTGAGGGGTTGGGGTCTCGCAGGGGCTCCACAACATGGTCCCTCCAAGATGGAACTGCAGGGGGAAGGTCCAGATGTTAACCCAGCACAGAGGCACTGCAGGCTCACTCTACACCACCAGGCCCAAGCACCAGAAGGCTCCAGCCAGGCTGCCCCGGATTGGCAGCACGGGGAGGGCTGGAAGCTGCCCTGGATCTCACAGCAGACCTGAGGTGCCGGGAGGGAATGCAGAGGTCTCCTCCTCACCCACACGACATTTTGCTGTCCAGCATTTGCAGGCAGCTGGCAATGCAGCAAACCTGGCAGCTCCCCGTTCCCATTGTGCTCCCTTCGCACGCCTGCTGGGCACCTTGCAGAGCTCAAGGTTTCCCTTCCCCAAGTCAGGCTGCACTCCGGGGTTAGGAGGAAAACACCCAGGAAGAGGTGGCCCCAGCAGGAGGCAGGGATTCTGCCCGGGCGCTCTGGCGAGGAACAAATGTAACACACTGCACCGCACCAACCCAGAAACACATTTCCCAACCACAAACAGGACGTTGCTTCACGTTTTGCTCAAACAGGCACACAGGCTGTGCTGGAAACCAGGCTGGTTTGACACACACGGAGCGGGGCCCGGAGCCCCCTGCCCTGCCCTGCCACCCAGCACAGGCAGCACGAGCCACAGAAGGGGCCCGGAGCGCTCCGGCAGCGCAGACAACCTGTTCCATATCTCCAGTGCATCCGGAGCGCTGCTCTGCGCCAGCTCTGGGGAAAGGCACAGGGCTCCCAAGGCAGGCAATGCTCCGCCGGCTGCCAGCCCTGCCTGCACACCCTCTGCAGGCTCTCCATCGCTTACTTGCTACAGTCTCCTCCTTCTTTGGGGAGGGCTCTCGTAACGGCAACGGTGATGGGGGGGGCTGATGCCAGCGACACAAGTACATTTCCGTGGTGGAAAGGTAGGGCAGATCGTCTATCTCGCTGAAGAAGCCCTTTTCCTTGGGGTGGCTGCTGGGGCCCTTCAGTGGGGCGGAGGATCTGAGCGGGGTCTCCAGCAGCGACCTGGTTTTTTCTGGAGTCTCTTGGCTCCGCAGTTCTCGTTTGCAAACAGTTTCAGACAAAGAACCGCTCGACTCCTCCTTCACCGGAGAGTGCTTCAGAGTTTTCCCCTTCACCTTTGAGAACTCAGACACCAACTTCTTAACGGGCGTTTTCCTCTCTCCGCTCCCAAACGCCGTTTTCCTGCAAGAGAAAGGATGGCTGAGCTGCGGCACCCAGAGCTGCCAGCCCCGCACGCTGCTGCTCCGCCGCCAGATTCAAGACCTCTTCCCCTCCCGGGTGCATCCCTGCCGCCTTATTTTTAAGAGCACTCGCACACATGGGAAAGGCGTGCGGGGTGCCAGACACCACAAACACGCACCTCAAGCACAACGAGACCGTGCCCGTTGTGGAGCGGAGGCATGAGAAGGGGAAACCCGCGGCCAGCGCCGGGCTGGGTGAACCCCAGACCTCCCCACACACCCCACCCACGGCCCCGCAGCACCCTCTACCTTTTATGCCCCTTCCCATTCCGGCCATAGGGGAAGTGCTTGGGCTGCAGGGTTTGCGAGGGCTCCAGCAGTTCCTGCGGGCATTCCAGCGGCAGTTTCTCGCACACCTCCGCTTCGGCCTTCTCGTCCACCTCGAAGCCCTGGAAGATCCTGTGCTTTTCTCTCTCGGTGTCCTTCTTCACCAGCTGCACTCTTCTTTCCATGCGCTCGATGCGCGCAAGGAGCTGGAACACAGTAACAGCACGGCTCAGCCACGCGCTGATGGGCGGCCGTGGGCAAGCAGGGGAACACCCTCAGGGAGAGCCGATCTGCAGCACCCACAGCGTGCCTGCAGGAAGGGCTCAGCCATCGCAGGACACGGAAGACCGTGGCCGGTGCCTTGCCTACCATAGCAAACCGTGCCCGTCCTGGCTTTTACCTTGCGACTCGGGCAACGGAGAGCTTCCGAGGCACAGGAGGAGTTTTGTGAGGAGCCCCCAGGAGGCACCTGCGCCCCTGGTGCTGCGCCCGCGCCCCAAGATCAGTGGGCTGAGGGACGCTGCAGGTTTTGCTATGCGCACTGAGTGCCATCGCTAACTCATGCTCGCTCTCCCGAGCTGGAGATGGGAGGCTGAGAGCAGAGACTGTGCCCAGACACCACAGGGCGACGATGTCTGCGTGCTGCAGGCGATGCACCCCTGTAATGCTAATGACGGGGAAGCCGGGCACGGCAGGTGTGCAGATGCACGACCTGAGATGCCCCAAGAGCACAAGATGGCCCCTCGCTGCCCGGCTCCTCGCCCAGCAGTGCTGCCCGTCCCCACTGCAGCAGGGCACCGGCCGTCACAAACCTGGCACGTGACGAGCGGCGATGGCAGTCACTCCAACTCTGCCGCATCCCCTCCGAGCGCTCTGAGGGCTCGAGGACGCAGCTCATAATTAGATGCGGTCTTTATTAGACAGCCGCATTCACGGCCCTGCTGGGCGCGGGGGATCGGCAGCTCGCAGGGCTCTGCGGCACAGGGGAACACCCCGGGACACCCCGAGATGGGTTTTGTTGCAGCTCCATCCCAGAGCCCCCCCAGGCAAAGGGCTGCGGGGCTGGGGGGGGGGGATTGGTTATTTTTAGGCTGCTGCAGACCGTACAGATGAGGGTTGGGACTGGGAGGGAAGCACAGAGCACCACAGAACGGGGACTGGGGGCCTGGCAGTGCCACGGCAGGCAGCACATGGGTCAGAGCTCGTCCCAAATGCACAGCCCTGCGAGCACAGCCACCTCGGGGCGGGCAATGAAGGGCAGGACACACACAGAGGGCACCGCATCCGTGGGGCAATGCACAGAGAGGGCTGTGCACGGGGGTGGAGGGCGGGGGGGGGGGAGGGGGAGCAATGCAGATGGGACATTCCCACCCGTGGGGGGCACAGCACTGGGGTGGGACGCACACACCGCAGTTGGTGCCTGCTCTGCAGCAGCCCTGCAGCGGGGGGGCCATGCGGCAGCACCAGCCCGGCCCTCGCTGTGAGCTCTGCGCGGCTGCGGCAGCCGCGGGGGCGGAGAGGAGCTCCGCAGCCCCCCCCCAATCCCACCCCACCCCGCGGCTGACGCGGCCCCTTTAAGTTAACCCCCGGGCGGCGGGGCCGGGAGCCACCGCGGGCTCTTTAAGGCCCCCCCCCCCCCCACGCTGCCATGGCGACGGGTGCGGCCCGTTAACCCCCGCCGTCCCGCCCCGCCCCCACCCTTTGTGCCCCCGCCGGTAACCCCGGGCTCTGAGACCCCCCCCACCCCCCCAAGCCCAGGGGCGAACCCCCCCGCCTTTGTCTGGGGTGAGGGCGTCAACGGCACCAACCCCTCCCGGGGTGGAATTAACCCCAGTGGGGGGGGGGGGGGGAGGGAGACCTCAAACCGGGGGGGCATCAACCCCGTGTGCTGTGCAAAAGGGGGGGCGACACCGGGGGAGAATGCAGGGGGGTTTATCCCGGGGGGGGGGGGATTGCAAGGCAGGAGGAAGCTGGGGGAGGGGGAACCCCCATAGTGGGGGGGGCACGAAGTCCCTGGGGGAGCGTTAGCGCTTGGGGGAGGGGCATGAAGGGGGGGAGTTAACCCTTTGGGTGCCATGGCGGGGGGGGAGTTAACCCCTTGGGTGCCACATGGGGACGACTTATTGGGGGGGGGGGGGGGGGCAATAACCCGGTGCGTTTAACCCTTCGCGTGCCGCGTTAACCCCGCATCCCCCCCCCCCTCCCCCCCCCCCTTCCCCGCCGTACCGTGTCGCGCTCGGCCTTGAGCTCCTCGATCTCCTTCTCCTTGGCCTGCAGCTGCTGCTGCTGCTGCTCGATGAGGTCCAGCTGCAGCAGCAGGATCTGCCGCAGGCATGCCGCCTGCCCGGGGGAGCCGCCGCCGGCGCCCATTCCGCTCCTCCGCGCCGCGCTCCTCCACTTGGCCTCGGCGGGAGGCGGCGGCGGCGGCGGAGGGCCCGGCTCGGCGCTCCCCGCTCCTGCGCTCTCCTTGGCGGCCGCGGGAGCCGCGCCGTGCCCGGGCAGCACCGCCTGGTACCGCGGCCGGCCGCTGGCATCCCCCGCGCCCGCCTGCTTGCCGCCGGCCAGCGGCACCGGCCCGGCCCAGCTCTCGGCCGGCGGCCCGGGAGCCCCCCCCCGGCGCCCCGCCGCCTCCCGCCCGGCCCTTGTGTGCCCCCAGCGGCGGCTCCTTGGGCCTGCGGGGCGGCGGGCGGCCCTCCTCCTCCTCCCCCCCCCTCTTCCTCCTCCTCCTCCTCCTCCTCCCGCCGCTCCCCCGGGCCCCGCTCCCCCGCCGGTCCCGTCCTTTCGCCGCCGCCCGCCCGGAAGGCGGTGGTGGAGCGCATCCTCACGGCCCGCCGCCGCCGCCCCGCGCCGCCGCCGCCGCTCCGCTACCGCCCGCCGCCATGGCGCGGCTCCGCCGGCACAACGGCAGCGCGCGGCCGCGGGGGCCCGAAGGGAACCGGGGCCGCCCCGCGCTCATACCCCGCGGCGCGGGTCTGGGGGGGGGGGGGTGGGCGCCCCGGCTCGCTCAGCACCTTTCCTCGCGGCTCCGACGGCTGTGCCCCCCCTGCACGGTGCCCCCACCGCCGCTCCTCGCGGCCCTTTCCTCGTGGTTCCCCCCCCCCCGGGCTCTCCCTTGACGGTATCCCCCCCCCCCTCAGCCTCTCCCCGCAGTACCTCTCGGCTCTCCCCGCAGCCCCCCCCGCCCCTCGCAGCGTATCCTCACGGCTCTACCCCCCATCACACAACACCCCCCCAGGGCCGGGCCGCTCTCTGTGCCGCCCCCCGGGTACCTTCAAACCGGGCGCGGGGCGCGTGCGCGGCGGTGCGGGGTGGGAGGTGGGAGAGGGGGGGGGTCCCGCCCCGCCGCCCGCACGGCCCCGCTCCGCCCCCACTCGGCCGTTAGGGGGCGCACGAGAGCGGCGCCGCCGCCCGCGCCGTACCGGGACCCCCCCCCGTCCCCCCCGGTGCGGTCCCCCCGCCCGCACACAGCCGCGCTGCCTGCACAGCGACGCCCGCAGCCGCCCGATTGCCCGTGTGTGCGTTGCACCAGTGTGTACTGCGCGTGCATCCGTGTGCACAGGATCTGCAGGGATCGCAGCCCCCCGGGCACGCACGCAAGCAGCTGCATGCACACTCCGACACACCTGCAGGGACTGCAGCCCACGGTGTTTGCACGGAGGGCACGCATTGCACGCACACACATCGTGCATGCACGCTGCTGCACGGAATGCGGCCCCAGGGCACGTGTGCACGCATGCACACACAGATATAAACACAGATGTAAACAGCTTTGCTGGCAGCGGCTGCAGCCTCTGGCTTCCATGTGCAAGCACGTGCACACGCTGTGAGGCTGCAGCCCCAGAATGCACACACACGCACACACGCACCCCACACACACACCTACAGGGCCTGCACCGCCGCTGTGTGCACACATTGCACACACATACACACACTGCTCACACACACGTACCCTGCACGGAGATGCTGTGCACTGTGTGCTCACTCACACTGCACACACACACACACACCCCCCTGCAGTGAGGAGCTGCAGCCCTGCTGCTTGCACACGCACACACGTGTACAAGCATGTACACACTGCACGTATGCTGACACTTGCTCACACCAGCACAAACATCTCCCTGCAGAGACTGCAGCCTGCTGTGTGCACACACACACGTATCCATGCACACACACACGTATCCATGCACACACACACGTCCACAGGAGTACACGCATGCACACACAACGCACACATCTGCAGGCAGGGACTGCAGCCCCACTGTGCACTCACACACACGTACAAGCACACGCACACACTGCACAGACATGCACTGGGCTCACACACACAGCCCTGCAGTGGGGGGACTGCAGCCCTGCCGTGCACACACAACACACACACACGCACACACAGATACACACATATCTACCTGCACCTACATGGCCATTCTTGCTTACAGCAGCACGTACACCCCCTGCAGGGCCGTGCTGCACACACACACACACGCACACGCACACACACACGCATGCACACATGCACACGCAGACCCTGCACCCCCCCCGCACACACTCCCCACCCGGGGCCACACACAGCGCACGCTCCTCCGCAGACCCACACGTATTATGGGGCTGCCCCACGGCGGGGTCCCCCCGCAGCGCCCCGCATCCTCTCCCCCCCCCCCTCAACCCCCCCCGCTCTGCGCAGCGCTGCTGCAGCCCCACGTGCACCCGCACCCGCCCGCACATGGCTCTGCAGCGCGGCGGGGCGCGCGGGGCGGCTAAAAATGGAGCAGCGCTCACATGCGGCCGCCACGTGACGCTGAGCTGCGCGGAGAGGGTGCGGGGGGGGGGGGGAGGAGGAGGAGGAGGAGAGGAACGGGGAGCGCCGCTCACATGCGCGGCCACAGACAGCGGCCGCAGCCACCCGCGGGGTGCGGGGTCGGGAAGGGGCTGCGAGGGGGCACGGCAGCCCTCTGCTGCACCCCCACCCCCCCCCCATCGCCGGGTCCTGCACCTCATCGTGCCCCCACCGCGCACATGGAGCCCGGCCAGCTGCGTCCCTGCGCTCCCACAGTGTCATCGCCCCCAAACCCCGCACCCCGAAACCCCGCACCCATGGCTACAAGCTCGCCTAAGCGCCTCAATCCTGCACCCCGTGGGTGTGAAGGCCCTGCACCCCTAAGCCCTTCACCCCAAGGATCTGAGCACCCCTAAATCTCGTACACACAGGGATGGAAGCTCCCCCAAACTCCCACACACTGCACCCCGCGAATGTGAACGCTCTGCACCCTCAAACCCCCAAACCCCGGGGATCTGAGCGCCCCTGAATCCCGCACCCCTAATCCTGCACTCCGCGGATCGGAGCCCTTCTGCCCCCCGCAGGTCGGAGCGGTGCGGGGGCCGCTGTGGCCTCGCCGGGCACCGCCCGCCTTCCCGTGTTCTCCTTCCGCGGGGAGGGGACGGTGCGTCCTGGCAGCGCGCAGCCCCGGCCCGGCCAAGAGCCGCGGGGCCAAACTGGGGCCACGTTGGGGCCGAGCTGGGGCCGAACTGGGGCCGAGCTGGGGCTGAGCTCGCCGCTCACAACGCAGTGCCCCCCCCCCCCCCCCGCCCCCAGCGAGAGGCCGTGCCCAGCACGCCAAGTGCTCCAGTGGGGCGCCATCGGCAGGGACCCACGGGGACAAATGTGCCCATGGGGACAAAAGTAGGTTTGGGGTCACAGCCCCGCTCCCCCCTCCCCCCCCACTCCCGGGTGAGCCCCGCCATCTCCATCTGCGCCCCCCCCCCCCCGGACCCCGGCACTGCCTACCCCTGCAGGTGGGGAAACTGAGGCACGCTGTGACCGCGATGGCACACGGCCAGGCACGGTGACCTCGGCCCCGTGGGGACACCGCAGCTCTGCAGTGGGTGCGTGGGGCTGCAGCACGGGGGAGGGGAGCTGCACCCCCTGCCCCCCAGCACCCGGCCTTTGGGGTGGGGTGGTGGGGGAGCAGCAGGACGGACCCCCCCCCCCCCCGCCCCCCCGCTTTTCCCGGAAGAGGTGCGGTGAGGTAAACAGCGCGGCTCAAAATATCCCCGTGCGCAGCGCTGCGCTTCCGCACGTGGCACCGCCGCACGGCACCGCGCGGCACCGCGGCCACCTGGGAACGGCCACACGCGGCCCCGCAGTCCCGCTGGGCGCGGGAAGGGGCCTGGAACGGCCCCACGGGGACACGGCGCCGCGCGGGGACGGGCGGGGGTGGGGGCGCGGGGGGACACGTGCGTCCCTGCAGCGCTCACCTGGCACCTGAGCGCGGGGACACGTGACATCCTCGGCTCGAGGTGGCCCCGGGCCGTGACGTGGGGCAGCGCCGGGTGCCGTGGGGCTGGGGGGGGGGAGGGGACACGTCGTGGGGAACCGTGGGGACGTTCGTGGAGGCTTTGGGGGCATCCTGACCACGCTTCCCTGTGCGTCCCAACGTCCCCTCGTGGCGCTGGGGCGTCCCCGGCGCGGGGGGGGGGGGGGGGGGGGGGGGGGGACCGCGGTGTTCCTCTTGTTCCCCCCTCCCCCCGGGGGCTCCTTGGCCGCGCTGTGCCCGGGTGTCCCCGAGCAGGAAACGGCACCGCGAGGGGTGACAGTGCCACCCCTCGGTGCACCGGGCGTTCCCGGGGCGGCGGACCGCGGCACTCAGGGTGACGGGAGCGCCCGGTGCCGCCCCGCTGGGAACGCGTCCGCGTTGGGTCCCGGTGCTGCGCGGAGCCGTCGGCGCTGGGGACACCGCCGCACCGCGCGTCCCCGCCGCAGGGACAGCCCCGCCGCTCGCCCCCCCGCGCGGTGCGGGTCCCGGTGCCGCAGCGCGGCTCTCCCCGGTTCCGGGCCGGGCGCGGTGCGGGGCCGCCGGCGGAAAGTGTGTCACTGGGGCACGAGGCTCTCCCCGGGAATCACATGGGGGAGGCGGCGGCGCCGCGTGCGGCCCAGTGCGCAGCCGCGGCCGGTGGCGGGCGGGGGGGGGCGGCGGGCGCACAGCGGCGCTACCGGGCGGCACTGCGCGGCTCGGTCCGGTCCGGTGCGGCACTGCGCAGCTCGGTTCGGAGATGGCCGCCCCAGATACCGGCAGCACAGGTCAGTGCCGCCGGAGCGGTGCCCGCGCCGCGGTTATTGCGGGGGAGCGGAGCTGCGGGGACGCGGAACGGCACCGGGACCCGCACCGGGAACGCGATGGAGGCGTTCCGCCGTCCCGGGAGCGCGCGGTGCCGCGGAGCAGGAGAAGGACCGGGAGCGGTGCGGCACCGGGGGGTCCCGACGCCGGTACCGGGCACCGGAGCGCGCTGACAGCGGCGCCGGGCGGTGTAGGGCAACGGGTCGGGCGGGCTGGGCACCGGCACCGCTTGCTACTGAGTACCGGGACGCGCTGACAGCCGCACCGAGCGGTGCTGGGCACCGATACCGGGCACCGAGATGCGCTGACAGCGGCACCGAGCGGTATTGAGCAGCGGTACCGGGAACGGGGATGTGCTGACAGCGGCGCAGCGCAGTGCGGAGCGGCCGTACCGGGATGCGCTGACAGCGCCGCGGAAGCGCAGCGATCCCCCGCACCGGGGAACGGGCACCGCGGCACCGGGAGCTCCGTGTGCGGCCCGGGAGGGTCCCGCAGCGGCACCGGGCGCGGTGGGGGCGGAGGCGCTGCACCCCCCCCACCCCCCCCCGGCACGTGGCCCCCTCCCCGGCGCTGCCACGTGCGGAGTTTGTTTTCCCCGCAGCCCCGCCCCGCCCCCGCCCATTGGTTGCGGCCCCTCGTGACGTCACCGCCGCCCCCCCTCCCCGTGACGTCACACGCGGAAGCGGGGACGCCGCTCTCCTCTCGCGCGCTCCGCTGTTGGGGGGGGGGCGGCCAATAGGGGCGGGGGGGCGGGGCGACGCGTGAGGGGCGGGGCCGGGGGCGGCCACGTGCGGGGGGAGCACGTGGGGCGGCGGCGTGAGGCGGGCGGGGGGGCGAGGCTGCGGGGCCCTGACGCCTCCGGGTCCCCCCCGCGTCCCGCAGTGCCGGGGAACCCCTCCGGGTGTGTCCCCGCGGCATCTCCAACGCTTCGGGTCGGGGATCCCCGGCGCAACCTGCGGGGGGCGGCGCTGCTGTTGGATCTGCGGGACCTCCCTCCCTCCCCTCCCCCCCCCCACCTTTGGAGTTTGGTGGTGGTGACTGGGGGGGGGGGGGATGAACGGGAGCGGATCTGCTGCCCCCGATCCGCCGCGATGCGCCGCCCCGCAACGGCCCGGGGGGGACACTCGGCTCCCAGCGCCAACCGCTGCCGCTGTGTGCGTGGGGGGGACGCGGGGCCGTGACCCCCCGCGGGGCCGTGCCGTGCAGCGGGTGGGGGCTCCGTGCCCTTATGGGGATCCCCACGCAGAGCCCCCCCCTCTCCCCTCCCCCCGTACAGTACTGGCGCTGCCCCCCAACCCCGCAGCCCGGGGTTCCCTTCTCGACCTTCCCATCCCGGGATTTCCACCGTGGGTTTCCCGTCCCGGGATTCCCATCTCTCCATCCCCGCCCCACACCCTCCCACCGCCGTTTCCGGGCCGCGTGTCCTCACGGCACGTGGGACGCACCCCCGTGTGCCACCCGGCCCGCTGACCCCGCTCCGTGGCACACGTGCAGTTCTGGGTACGGCCCTTCCGGGGCGCTCCCCGCGGCCCCCCCCAAACCCGTTCTGATCCTCTCCGTGCCTCCCGCAGGCGGTGTCATCAGCTACGTGGGCTCCGTGGGGTCCCCCCCCCGCGCCAGCCCCGTCCCGCTCTGCAGCGAAGGCTCTGCCGGCGGCCCTCAGCCCGTCCCCCTCTACTTCCCCCCGTCGCCCACCGGCTCCCTGCAGGACTCCCGGCCCTACGGGGGCGGCCCGCTGCCCCCCCGCGATGACGGCTCGCCTTCCTCCTCCTCATCCTCCTCCTCCTCCTCCTCCTCCTCACCCTACGGCCCCTCGGTCGCGTTCCCCGGCGCAGTGGCTGTGGCAGCGGATGAGCGACGCCGCGGTTCGCCCAACAAGAGCGGCACCAACGTTACCAGTGAGTGGGATGGGAGGGGGCGATGGGGTGGACCCCCCCCGGACCCACGCTGCGCTCACCCCCCCCCCCCTCCGCTGCCCCCCCAGAACTGAACGGCATGGTGCTGCTCTGCAAGGTCTGCGGTGACGTCGCCTCCGGCTTCCACTACGGTGTGCACGCCTGCGAGGGCTGCAAGGTACGGGCTGGGGGTATGGGGGGGGGGGGTGGGAGATGAGGGGACCCCCGATGACCCCCCGGCACCTTGCAGGGTTTCTTCCGCCGCAGCATCCAGCAGAACATCCAGTACAAGAAGTGCCTGAAGAATGAGAACTGCTCCATCGTCCGCATCAACCGCAACCGCTGCCAGCAGTGCCGCTTCAAGAAGTGCCTGCTGGTCGGCATGTCCCGCGACGGTGAGCCGGGACCCCCCCCGCGGGGCTGGGACACCCCCTGGGGTGGAGCCCCCCATGCCCGGGAGCCCGGTCAGAGTTGGGACCTCCCTGGAGCTGTGACCCCCACCCCCCGTAGGGCTGGGATTCCTCACAGAGATGGGACCCCCCCCAGGGTAGAGAGCCCCCCTGGGCTGGGACCCCCACGGGATGAGACCTCCCCCCCGCACCCTAGAGTTGGGACACCCCCACAGGGCCAGTACCCCTTCCCAGGGCCAGTGTCCCTACCCTGACTGTGCGTCCCCCAGTAGCACTGGGACACTCCCATAAGGCTGGAACACCCCCAGGGCTGGGGAACCCCATAGGGCTGGGAAACCCCCCCCCCCCCCTCCCCCCCACAAGGCTACGCACTCCTCTAGGAGCAGTGCCCCCGGTGCTGCACCCACCCCATTCTGTACCCTCTCCCTGTGGGGCTGGAGGGGGGGACATGGCCGTGACACCAGCGGTCCCCGTTGTGCTGGGGGGGTCTCCCCGTGCCCCCTAACCCTGCTGTCCCCACAGCCGTGCGCTTCGGACGCATCCCCAAGCGGGAGAAGCAGCGGATGTTGGCGGAGATGCAGAACGCCATGAGCGTGGGCAGCGCCGTGCCGGGGGGGGCACCTCTGGGCGAGGGACTCGTTCCTGTGGGGGGCCGCCCGCTGCCCCCCGGCCCCCCGCCGCTCGCCCCCCCCGCCTGCTGCTCCCAGTTCCCGCAGCAGTTGACGCCCCCCCGCTCGCCCAGCCCCGGCGGGGGCACCGAGGACGTCATCGCTCAGGTGGCCAAAGCGCACCGGGAGATCTTCGTCTACGCGCACGACAAGCTGGGCCCCCCCCCCGAGCTGCGACGGCGCCCATCCGCGCTGGGACGCGGCGCCCCCCGCCTGGACCCCCGCCCCCCTCGAGCCCCGGCTCTGCCCCCCCCCCGCCGCCGCATACCCCGACCCCACAGCGCGGGGCTGCGCGTGGCCCCGCGGCCCCAAGGACGTGCTGCCGGTGAGCCCAACGGGGGCTCCCGTCCCGCCCCCTCCGCTCGTTACGGCCGCTAATTGCCCTAATGGCCGCGCTGAGCCGCCGCTCCCGCAGGCCTGCCCCATGAACAGCCACCCGGCGGGGCGCAGCGGGCGCTCGGTGCAGGAGATCTGGGAGGATTTCTCGCTCAGCTTCACGCCCGCCGTCCGCGAGGTGGTCGAGTTCGCCAAGCACATTCCCGGCTTCCAGGCGCTGTCCCAGCATGACCAGGTCACCCTGCTCAAGGCCGGCACCTTCGAGGTACGTCCCGGGCTCCCGTTGCACGGCACAGCGTCCCACGGCACCGCACGGCGCTGCGCATCCCAGCACGGCGCCCCGTGACCTTGCAGTGCCCCGTAGCGGTGCACGGCGTCCCACGACCCATCGCGGCGCTCCACATCCCGGTACTGCACTGCACGGCACCGCACAGTGCCCCCAGCGTCGCGCAGCGCTCCGTGCTGCGGCGTTGCACGGCGATGCAGCGGCTCAGCACAACGCACCGCAGCGCTGCGCGGCGCCTCACATCCGAGCGTGGTGCCACGTGGCGATGCACGGCGCTCCATGTCCCAGCACGGAGCCCTGCAGCACCGCGTGGTGTTGCACAAGGCGCGGCGTCCCAGCGCAGCGCCCCACGTCCAGCGCAGCGCCCCACGTCCAGCGCAGCGCCCCACATCCAGCGCAGCGCCCCACATCCAGGGCAGCGCCCCACGTCCAGCGCAGCGCCCCACATCCAGCGCAGCGCCCCACATCCAGGGCAGCGCCCCACGTCCAGCGCAGCGCCCCACATCCAGGGCAGCGCCCCACGTCCAGCGCAGCGCCCCGCGGTGCCGCACGATGCCGTGCTGACGCCGTGTGCCGCAGGTGCTGATGGTGCGCTTCGCCTCGCTGTTCAACGTGAAGGAGCAGACGGTGACGTTCATGAGCCGCACCAAATACAGCCTGGAGGAGCTGTGGGGTATGGGCATGGGCGACCTGCTCAGCTCCATGTTCGAGTTCAGCGAGAAGCTCAGCGCGCTGCAGCTCAGCGACGAGGAGCTGGGGCTGTTCACCGCCGTCGTGCTGGTGTCGGCAGGTGGGTGCCGGGACGAAGCCGGGCGGGGCGTGAGGATGATGGGGGGGGGGGGGGGCAGGTGGTCCCGGGGACGTTTCCCCCCCGCGGTGACGCCCCGCCCCGCAGACCGTTCGGGTATGGAGGACGCGGCGTCGGTGGAGCAGCTGCAGGAGACGCTGATCCGCGCGCTGCGGGCGCTGGTGCAGAAGACGCGGCCGGCCGAGAGCTCCCGCTTCACCAAACTGCTGCTGAAGCTGCCCGACCTGCGCACCCTCAACAACCTCCACTCCGAGAAGCTGCTCTCCTTCCGCATAGACGCGCAGTAGGGACCCCCCCCTCCCCGCCGTGCACAGCCCCCCCCCGCCACGTTCCCCCACCTCCCCCCGTCCCGGCCCCCCCCCCGCCCGCGGTGCAAAGCAGAGCTGCCTGGGTTTGGTTGGTAGTTTGGGTTTGGTTTGGTTTTTTTTTTTTTTCCATTTTTTTTTTCCGTTTTTTTTTTTTTCATCATATATTTATTACATAAATATATAGTAAAATAGACCAGCAACAATTACCATAAAAATATCTTTCTTTAAAATCCTGACCATAACACAAAAGGGTTGAAAATCGCACGTCACAGACTGTGATTGTCACGGAGCTCAGCAGCGCCCGCCCGGCCCCCCCCGGCCCCCCCCCCCCACGCCGTACATTCAGCCGCTCCCCACCGCGGCCCCCCCCCCAACCGCGGGGAGGGGAGCTCAATGCATAGTACTGGGGGGGCCCCGCCGCGCCACGCTCCCCCCCCCCCCCCCGCAGGGGCAGCCCCGGAGCCATGAGGTATGTGCTGGGGGGGGGGGGGGGGCCGACGACGACGTGGGGGCGCGGGGAGGGGGGCTGCCCCCCCCTCCCCCCTAACTGGGCACAGCACACTGGACGTGCGACGGCGACACGAGACAGAGACAGACGGAGCGGCCTGGGGGCGGCGGGGGGCGCGGGGACCCCCCCAGGGGGAGAGCGGGGCTGGGCCGAGCACCCCCCCCGCCCCCCACCAGGGCTGCGCCCCCCTCCCCCGGGGCTGTGCTGCCCACCGGGGCGGGGAGGGAGGGGGGGGCACGTTGGCTGCTTTAAGACACATCCAGCACAGCCCCAGCGCGGCCACGTGTGGGCAGAGCAGGGCGGTGTGCGGGGCAGCGCGGGCATCACCGGTGTGGCACGGCCGGCGGCGGGCGTTGCACCAACGTGGGCGCTGCGGGGCACTGCGGGGCACAGCGTGGGCGCTGCCGCGGGTGTGAGCATTGCACGGCGCCGCGTTGGTGCAGCACAACCGCTGCACGGGCGCTGCAACGGCGCGGCCGTGGCGGGGATGTTGCACACCAAGTGCAGCTGGCGCAGCCCCACCGTGGCGCGGCGTCGCACGCGGAGCTGTCACCGCACGCCCCGCGCACCGCACCGCCACTGCAGCGGAACCGCACCGGCGCAGCACCGCACAACCGCTGCGTGCACTGCACGGCCCCGCTGCAGCACGGCTGCTCACGTGCATTGCGCGCACGTTGCACCAGCGCTGTGCTGCCATGGCACGGCCCCCCCCCCCCCCCCCGGGCGCAGTGCCCCCACCCAAAGGCACACGGTGAGGCCTGGGGGGGGCGCGCGTGGGGCTGCGGGCAGCGGGTGGGGGCTGTGCGGTGCTGCCAAGGGGGGACGTAATCCTGCCTCCCCCCTTCCACCCCCCCCCCCCCCCCCCGCTGCAGGCATTGGCATTTCCCACTTTTCCTATTGCACAACCCGGTGCCGGGGGGGGTGCGCCCATAGGGACCCCCACGCTGGGGCTGGGGGGGGGGGAGGGGGCGGGGCTTAAGACATTTTGCACCGAGAGCACCGCATTCCCCCCCCCCCTCCCCCCGCACCACAGCCCCACCGTGGCCCCCCCCCGGCCCAGCTGTAAGCAGTTGGGGGGCGGTGCGGGGGGGGGGGGGGGGTTCCAGCACAGCGTCTGCTGCCCGCTCCTCACGACCCCCTCGTGGTGTTGGAGCCGGGGGGGGGGGGGGGGAGCCGTGATGGGGCGGGATGGAGGAAGGGGGGGGGGCCACACATCCCCGCCCCCCCCGGCCCTGGCGGTACGAAGCGTCTCACGTTGGGATTTGCTGCTATTTTTTTTTTCTTTTTTTTTTTTTCTTTTTCCAACGACCCGTAAAAAGATTTGTTTGCTTTAATTACAAAAATTATATATTTTATCGATATTTCTATATATATCTATATATATATATATATTAGCTTAGCCGGGGCCGCCCGCCTGCCTGCCCCGCGCCCACCCCCCCCCTCGGCCCCCCCCCGCCTGAGGTAACAAAGAATTCACAAACCCAAAAGGTGGGAGGGGGGGGGGGGGATTTGGGGGGGGATTTTGGGGGGTGCTGACAGCATCCGGACAGCCCCCGCCGCACCCCCCGCCCGCTCAGCGCCCCCCGAAGTGCTGATGGTGTTGGAAGGGGTGGGGGGGGGGGAGGTGGGGGGGGCCCGTAGTGCATGGGGGGGCCGCGCTGTGTTGGCCACTCCGGGGCCACCGCAATGAATTTCCTTGTTGGTTTTTGTGTGTTTTGTTGGTTGTTGGTTTTTTTTTTTTTTTTTTGTGGGGGTTTTTTGTGTTGTTTTTTTTTTGCCTTTTTTTTTTGGTGGTTTTTGACGGAAAACGACGACTGGGAGGACGACGACATTGGGGGGGGGGGGGGGGGGAGGGGGAAAAGACAACGGAACAAACCAAACCAAAACAACGAACACAAAGGGGTGTTGGGGGGGCGCCCCCCCCCCTCCGCCCGCGCTTGGCACTGAACCCGCTGCTCTCAGCCCAAACCCGAAAGACAGAGAAAAAAAAAACCCAACCCCAAAGCCCCGAACGCGGCCCCAAACAGGGCGGTCTGGGGGGGGGACACGACGCGGCCCCACGACGCGGCCCCCCATCCCCCCCCCGCCCCACGGCCCCCAAAGTGCGCGTGGCCGGGGCGGTGCCCCCCCCTCAGCCCTCCCCCCCCGCAGCGCGGAGCCCCCCCCCCCCCCTCCCGCTCCTCCTCCTCCTCCTCCTCCTCCTCTCTCGCAAAGTGCAGTTTTACATTTTAGCCTCTCAGGGAGGGAAATAAATGCTTCAAAATAAGAATCTCAGAAGAGAAGGGCGCAGCGGGACCGCCGGGGGGGGCCTTCCCTGTGCAAACAAACAAAATCCGGCAGCGTCCGGTGGGGCGGGGGGGGGGGCGCGGGGGGCGAGCGGTGGCGCTGATCCCCCCCCCCCCCTTCCATCGTGTCCCCCCCCCACCCCCACCCCCTTTTTGCCGTGACCCCCCCACCCCGTGCAGCACCGCCGCCCTCGGGGGGCAGAGAACGAAATATCGGGGTGTGGGGGGGGGGGTTGGGGTGGGGGGGCTGCACACAGCGTGGGGCCGAGGGAGGGGTTTTGGGGGGGGGGGGGTTGCGCGGCGGTGGGGGGGGGGGGGGGGGCCCTACACCTCCTGGTCCTCGAAGACCTCGAGGAAGAGGGGGGGAAGAGCTCGGTGGGGCACTCCACCTTCATGTGCAGGAAGCGGCTGGCGTGGCACGCGCCGATCATGCGCAGGTCCGTCACCTTCATCAGCAGCTTGGGCCAGAAGTGGGGAATGTTGTGTTTGCGGTAGTTGATGTAGTGCTCGAACGCCAGCAGGTACGTCTCCTGGCACTTCTCAATCTTATCCACGCAGATCAGCCCCGTCCGGTCTGCAGGGGAGGAGAGGAAAAAAGGGGGGTCCAAAGGGGGTCCGACTGAGGATGGGCAGCCCCAAAAGATGCAGGGGTGGATCGGGGGCTGCGGGGTTGTGTATGCGGTGTCCTGCCCCGCTGCTCCCCACCCGGCGTGGCACAAACGCCCCCAAAATGCTGCGGGCTGGGCGCTGGGGTGCCCGCACTGTGCCCCCAAATACCGGCGCTCTGGGCATCGGGGGAGGCACCTCCTGTGCCCCCAACGCTGGGGCTATAGGTATCAAAGTGCCCGCCCCGTGCGCCCCCGAATACTGGGACCTTGGGTATCCGGATGCCCACCTCACGTGCCCTCAATGCCGGGGCTCTGGGCGTTAAGGTGCCCACCCTACGTGCTCCCAAACGTCGGGGTTTCGAGTATTGGGGTGCCCACCCCTGCGCCCCCGATGGCTGGAGCTCTGGGGATCAGGGTGCCCACCTCATTCGTGCCCAGGCATGGGAGTCTCCACCCCACACATCCCCCAATGCTGGGGGGCTCCTGACCCCGCCCCCCCCAGCCCCCGGTGGGCGCTGACCTGAGGACATGAGCAGCACGGCCTGCAGCAGGGCCACCTCGGTGTCGTCCAGGTTGAAGGCAGACAGCGACTTGCCGAGGTCGAAGATGGCATCGGACACGACCCCCAGCCCGCCGTTCTTCAGCTGCTCGCGTTTGACGGCCATTTCCCCGCTCAGCGTCAGCGTTTCGCTCTCGGGGTCGTAGCGCACGGCCGCGCGCAGCGACATGATCTCCATGCAGCAGCCCTTCAGCAGGATGATCTGATCCTCGCACGGCAGCTGTGGGGCGCACCGTCAGCGGGGCTGCAGGACCCCCCCACGTCCCCACATCCCACATCCCACAACCTCCCACGGCGCTGTGAGCGGGGCTGCGGGACCCTCCCACATCCCACATCGCACATCCCTCCCCACGGTGCTATCAGCGGGGCTGCCACCCCCACAACCCCATACCCCGCATCCCATACCCCCCAACAGCAACGTCATCAGGGCTGCAGGACCCCCCCCCAGCCCCACGCCCCCTACCCCCCCCTACAGGGGTACCTCACCGGGGCTGTGGGACCCCCACGTCCCCACCCCCCCCACACCCCCCGTTACCTCTGAGAACATGGGCAGTTTTTTGGCAAAGTCGACCACGCGGGTGATGGCCGGCGTGATGATTTTTGTAAACTCGCTGAACGCCTCCAGGTCCACTTTGTCCCCGTCAGGCATGGAGGCCATGGGCGACTGGCCGATGTCTTCGGGCTGGGGGGGCACGAGGGGCGGATGGGAGGGGCGGAATGGCCGGGACCACCCCACCCCCTCCGTGGGGACACGGGGGAAACTGAGGCAGGGCAGTGCGGGGAGACAGCCAGGAGGGGGAGCAGCACACACAGGGACAGGGAAGGGCCACCCCGCGGGCACAGCTGTCCCCTTCGGTCACCGCTCACCCCGAACCCTCCCCGGGGGTGACACGCTCAAGGACACACAGTGACAGTGACACCCCCAGGCCCACGCTCCCGGTGCCAGATGGGGACGGAGTGTGGCCACCATGCCTGCACTGAGCGTCCTGGGGCACCCGGAGCCGGACGGGGACGGCGTATGGCACCAGTGTGCACAACCAGCACAGCAGTGTGTGCACAACGAGCTGCACAACCAGCACAGCAGTGTGTGCACAACGAGCACGGCAGTGCTCAGCTTGCAGTGCCGAAGCGGGCGCAGGGCCCTGCGTTGCCCTCACCAGGAATTTCCTCTTCTGCTTCCAGTGGCTGCCCTGCGCGTTGGTGCTGCGGTGCGCCTCGGTCACCACGTGGATCAGCTCCCACTCCTCGGCGCTGGGGCTGGGCCGGTGCTGCAGCGATTTGATCATCTCCTCCTTGCGCCGCCTCTCCCGGTTCTCCTCGATCAGTTTCCTCTTGGCTACGCGCTTCGAGTCGTCCAGCACCACTGCAGGGTGGCAATCAGCACAACCCCACAGCCCGGCACTGCAGGGCGCCCCAAACTGCCCCACAGCTGCACCAGGCACCCCGACCTGCCCCACATCGGGTCCTCCCAACCGCTCCCACGGCTGCAAAATGATCCCCCAAAACGCCCCCTTGGCACCGCCGGCTGTGCTGGGCACCCTGATCTTCTCTGTGGCCGCATCAGGCACCCCCATCTGCCCCATGGGGTGCACATATCCCATGCGACCCAACTGCATCGGCAAAAGGGTCCCCCGAACCCCCGTGGGTCTACACAGCGGGTGCTCCCCGGCTTAGCCCTGCAGCGGGCACCCTAAGCTGCCCCACGGCACCGCCAGCTGTGCTGGGCACCCCAACCTGGTCCTGCAGAGGCACCGGGCGCCCTGCTCACCCCATACTGGGCTCCCGCCGTGCCCTACAGCTGAGGATGTGACCCCAACCCCCCCGCCCGCACTCACAGTCCATGGCCATGCCCACGGAGATGCACTTCTTGAAGCGGCACAGCTGGCACTGGTTGCGGGTGATCTTGTCGATGACGCAGCACCCATCGTACTTGCAGGAGTAGGTGGGGTGCAGGTTCTTCTGGATGGTCCGACGGAAAAAGCCCTGGGGTGGGGGTTGGGGGGGGTCACAGTGAGACCCCCTGGCCATGGTGTCCCCCCTCTCCCCCCCCCCTGCAGCCCACGGCCCCTCACCTTGCAGCCCTCGCAGGTGATGCAGCGGTAGTGGTAGCCGGTGGCTTTGTCCCCGCACACCACGCACTGTTCATCTTTGTCCAGGTAGCTAGGGATGTACCCTGGGGGGGGACACGTCAGAGCCCCCCTCCGTGCCTCATTTTCTCCTCTGCCCCGAGCCCGAATGCTGCCCTCACCCCACTGCAGGCCCTCACAACAGACATGGGGTTCAGGGGCCCCAGGGGTGCCAGGAAGGAAGTGGGGTGCGGGGTACCCAGTGGGGATGTGCTGGCAGCATAAGGGTTAACGGCTGGGGGGCTCCGTGACCCCCGCAGCAATAAAGCACCCATTCTCCAGGGCCGGCTGTAGGGGGGGGGCATCCCCTGGGCGCACAATGGCCCCACTGTCTGCTATTGTCTGGGGTCCCCCAGCTGTGGGGCCTCGCCCTCAGCACCGACCTCACGGAGAAACTGAGGCACAGAGCACCTGCGCAGGGACCCTCACTGCACCCCATTAGTTCCAGGGACACCCCCCCCCCCCCTGCAGGGGGAGGGGCACACACAGACAGGGAGGGGGAGGGCTGGAACCCCCCTTCCCCTCCCCCCTGGATCCTGCCGGCGCCAGCCGCTCCCCGCTGGGGAATGGGGCAGGGCTGGTGCCCAGCCCCGGGGTCAGTGCCCGCCCGGGGCCCCCTTATCTCCCCCTGCACTGTACTGCCGGGCCCAATAGTGCCACCGGGGGGGCAGCAGGCAGCAGGGACACGGGGCACAGGGGACCCCTGGGGACTCACCAGGGACATGGGGTGTGTGGGGACACCCAGGGACCCAACGGGGATACGGGGTGCTGGAGACTCTCGGGGGCCCATAATGGACATTGGGTGTGCGGGGACCCCGGGCACCCAGCAGGGATGCAGGAGGGACCCTGGGGGCACATAAGAAATGTGGGGTGCAGGAGACTGCTGGGGACCCAGCAGGGGTGTGAGATAGAACCCTTGGGGACATGGGGTGCAGGGACAACGCGGTGCCAGCGGGGACACTGGGCAGAGGGGACACCGCGGTCCTGAGGGTGCACAGGGACCCTGGGGTGCTGGGAGGGACACGAGGTGCCTGTAGGACCCAGGGGACCCTGCAGAGATGTGTGGCACCTCGGGGGGGGGCTCTGGGGGTGCTCAACAGCCCCAGCAAGGACATGGGTGCATGGGGACACCAGGGTGCTGAGGGGTGCAGTGGGGTGACATGGGGGTCCCACTGGTGATGTGGGGTTACCAGAGGGGCCGGGGGGGGGTCCTGTACCTGACATGCTGCTCTTCACCAAACATTGGCTGCTCTTTCTTTTGCGCTTGCCATCCAGCCACCTGTGGGGGGGGGAGGGGAACAGTGTGACTCGGGGTCCCCAAACCTTCCTTGCACCCCACTCATGCCTCCCATCCCTGGGGGGCCCAGGGGACTGATGCCATGTGTGGAGATCGCGATGCAACCCTGTGGGTGACGTGGGGACTCCAGGGAACCCCAATGTGGGACACGGCATTGCCTTAAGGGGGGGGGCTGTGGATGGGTGGGTGGGGGAAGTGAGTGGGGGAAGGGCAGGGAAGGGTGGGGGAGGGGCTCTCATTTACAGTCAAAGACAAAATGTCCTTTTGGCTCACAGGGAAGTGACATCAGCGGGCGCAGCCAATAGGCGGCGGTGGGGGTCTGCGACTCAACCCCCCCCCTCCTGCACGCGCGCATGGGCAGAGAGGGGAGCCAGCGCCACGGGAACGGCACCCAGTGGGGTGTGGGGGCAGCACCCAGGGGTGCCCCGGTGCCCCCGAATGGGGTAGCAGGGCAGGGTGCTGTGGGGGGGGGACAAGTGCCAGCCCAAGGTGACCCCAGGCCTGGCCCCCCCCAGAGCACGTGAGCCGCCACCGCGCTCCCAAAATAGCCCCGGGTGTTGGCAGGGCCGGTGGGGGGCCCAGGCTGGGGGGGCCCGGGTAGGGGGGGGGGCTGAGGATGGGCGTGCATGGGGCACAGGCACGCGTGGGGGGCACAGGGTGATCGGGGGGCGCAGGATGATCGGGGGGCACGGGGACGTGGGGATAGTGGGGGTGTGGGCGATATATGGGGATGCAGGGGACGGGGGGGCACGGGGAGCACGGGACGTGGGAGGCTGCAGGGACACTGAGTGCAAAGGGGACACAAAGGGATATGTGGGGCAGCGGGGCACAGAGGGCACGGGGACACACGGGGACACACAGGGACACAGGCACCGGGGTGTGCGGGGACACGGAGCACCGTGCGCGGCACGGGGACACACAGGGAGCAGCGCTGCACGCTGCGGGGACACGCTGGGGGGACACAGCCCAGCAGGGCCTCACCGGGTGTCCTCTGGCTCCGACAGCGGGTCCAGGGTGCTGGGCTTCTGTTCCATTCACCGCAATTCCATCAAGGAGCGCCCAGCACCGGCCGAGTGGGCTCCGCCACCGGTGCCACACGCAGGGGGGGCCACGGCGGGGGGGTGGGGGGGGGCTACGATGCGCGCCCCATGGCGCCCACCTCAGTGCTGGGCTCCCTGCAGCATCCCGGGGGGGCCTGCACAGATAGAGCATGCTGAGCCCACACGGAGCACGCGGCGGTGTGCAGTGTGTGGGGCTGGGGGGAGAGCACGGGGTGTGCAAGGCCACGTGGAGCTCGCAACAGAGTGCAACGGTGTGCAGGGCCGGGTGGGAGAGCAATGGGCGTGCAGGAGAGCGTGCAACGGCACGCAGCGGTGTGCAGAGTGCACGGCTGTGGGACTGCCTGCAGTGTGCAATGGTGTGCAGGGCTGGGTGAGCGCACAGCACGTGCAAGGCTGCGTTGAGCAGGCAATGGCATGCAATGGAGTTCATGGCGCAGAGTGCATGGGGTGTGCAAGGCTAAGTGGAGCGTGCAACAGCGTGCAACAGCGTGCAATGGTGTGAGGAGCATGTGGGGCTGGGTGGGAGCAAAAGGGACGTGCAAGAACACGTGGAGCGAGCAGAGGCTTGCAGGGCGCACGCAGCAGTGCAGGGTGTGCAGGGCTGGGTGGGAGCGCAGCGGTGTGCAAGAGCACGCAGGAGCAGGCAGGGCTGTGCAAGAACGTTGGGTGGGGAGGAGCGTGCAGGGTGTGTGAGAGCATACACGAGTGTGCAGCACCGTGCAAGAGCATGCACAACGTGTCCGTGCAAGAGCGCAGCGCTGGGTGCAGGTGTGCGCACGGGGAGGGCTGGGGGGGCCGCTGGGGCCTCCTTGGAGCACCAAGCGGGTGTTGTAGGGGGGACTTACAGGGGTGGGGGGCGCCGGGGGCTGCTGGGCACTGCCTCCTCTGCGAGCACTCCTGCTGCAAAGAGATGGCACCGTGGGGCCGGGGGGGGGGGGGGGGCGGCACCCCCAGGCTCCCCCCATCCGCTTCCGGGCTCACACCGCCCTGCCGCCCCCCAGCGCACATCCCAGCACCCACCCCTCCGCCCGAATTGCTCCAGCGGCACCGGGGGGCCCTGGCTCGGCGTGAGCCCCCCCCCCCCCCCCCCCAAAGGCCCGCCCCGTTTGGGGGGTGTGCGGCGGTGGGGGCCCCCCACCCTCGCCTGGTGGGCGCCGTGCCCGGCCCTGGGGCTGCAGCGCGGTGCGGGGCCGGGCAGAAAGTAGGTCACGTTTGTCTTGGCGGCGGCAGGAATTCCTCCGGCGGATTTCGAGCGCGGCGGCGGTGCAGCCGACCCGACCCCCCCGGCCCCCCCGGCCCCCCTCCATCTGGGGAACCCAACCGCGCTGCCGACAGAGCGAAGGATGCTGCGCCCGTGGGTGCGCGGTGCCTCCCTTCCGGCGCTGGGGGCACCCGTGGGGTGGGGGGAGGGCGGGGGTGCGCGTCGGGGTGGCAGCGACCCCCCCACGGCGCGGCGCGGGGTTTGGGGCCGCAGCTCCAGGCCGGGCTTTGGGGCCGTCCGCGGGCGGTACCTACGGAGCGCGGCCGGGGGCTGCAGCAAATGTTTGTTCCATATGGGAACGCCGCGCCGACACTTCCAAGTATAGGCACTGGCCGAGAGCCAGCGCTGCGCGGCCCCGTGGGCACGGCCCTCCCCCCCCCCAACCCCGGACCCCCCCGGAGCGCGCAGGGCCCCGACCCGCCGGGTGCGCGCAGCGCTGCCCCCGACCCACCGCCCTCTGCCTCCGCTTCCCCTCCGGGCGGCGGGCGGAGAGGTCACGGCAGCGCGCAGAGCTCGGCGCACGGTGCCGCCCAGTGCCCCCGTGACCCCCCCGGGACGGTGCTCGGTGGCACCCAGCGCCCGGGTGAGGCCGCCCGCGCTCGAGGAATCGCCGAGAGACAGACAGACAGACAGACAGACAGACAGACAGCAGCCACCCAGACGGAAGGACGGACGGACGGGAGGCGGCTCCCGCGGGACACGTGCACCGAGCGCGTCGGGTCTCAGCCCCACGGCAGCGCCGCGCCCCCACACCCCGCGGGCCTCGATGCGGGGCTGGAGGGGGGGCGGGAACGGCGACGCAGCCCTGGGCGCAGCGCCCAAAGGTGGGGGCCCCCGCCCGCGCCCCTCGGCCCAGCCCCACACCTGGGGCGCGTTTCTGCTGAGTCGGGCGGTTGCGCGCTGCAAAACAACTGGGGGCAAAGTCCGGGCCTGGGGCGGCTCAGGGAGGGCGGCCCCCCCGGCACCCCCTGCCCACGGCACAGTGGTGGCCACGGACCCCCTCTACAGGGACGGCCCTCGCTGTGACCACATCGCTGCCACCCGCTCACAGGACACCCTGCAGGGCCGCGGCGGCGTCCCCATCCCTGGCACAGATGGGCGCGGGGGTCCCGCTGCCCCCTCCCCCTGGCCAGCTGCTATCTGGGTCAGGGAGGTGAGGGCCTAAGCGCTTTAGCCGGGTGCCAATTAGTGTGATTAGCAAGGCGGGGGGAGGCAGGGCGACGGGCAGACGGCGGTGGGCACCGCGGCCACATCCCACTGCACGGGCGCCGGCACGGTGACACGGCCCTGCCCGCGGTGACAGCGTGCCACATGCCACAGCGCCATGCCAGCCAAACCCTGTGGCAGCGGCAGGCAGGACCGTGCCACGGCAAACTGAGCAGCGCCGACACACGCCAGCGTCCACGTGCACGGCTGCACCCAGTGCCACACGCGTGTCCCTGCCCGGTGCCACCCCGTCACCCTGTGGGCGCTCGGTGGCCGTGCCGCGTGCCGGCAGGCTGCAGGAATCCCCGGCACGCGCAGCAGCTGGGCAGCCCCGAGTGGGGGATGCCATGGGGCTGACATCAGGGGCACCCGGGACCCACTGCTGCATCCCCTCCCCTCGGCCTGGGGTCAGGGCCGGGCTGTGGGACGGGATGGCCGAGCACAGCAGCAGAGGCTGCGCAGCCACCGCCGAGCGAGGACGGGTGGCCCCGGGGACAGCGGCCTGCCTGCAGCATCCTTGCACCTCCAGCGTGCCCTGAACGGGATGGAGGTCACAGCCACAAACCCCCCCGGTGCACCAGCCCAGCTCTGCACCCCCGTGCCTCAATTTCCCCATCCTGGCCCTGGGCTGAGCCCCACTCTGCTCCACACCTCACAGCAGCACGGCAGGTGCCCGGTGCCAGCACCGCGTGTACACGACGCCCAATGGTGACCATGGGATGTGATGAATGCCACGGTCTCAGCCCACGGGATGGCTGCAGGCCCCCAGCTCTGCGGGTGCCCCCGTCCCCAGGGCTGAGCCCCGCGTGTGCCGGGACGCCGGGAGCTATTCTCAGCACCGCGGGGCGGGAGCTTGGCACGGGGCTCGGGACGTTGCTAAATCGGGGAGAGCAGTGGGGGCTCCGGTCTGCGTGTGCTGGGATGGGACGAACTGTGGGGTCGTGGGTTGGGGACAGCACCAGCACCGTGCCATGAGGCGCACGGGGCGGGCAATGCCGGGGGGTGCGGGACACAGCGGGGGGGTGTTGGCACGGGGAGGGGGCGGTCCTGCAGTGCGCCCAGTGCTGAGGGCTGGGGGTGACACTGAACCATATCCGGTGACACCAAACCGTCCCGGTGACACCCAAACCAAACGCGGTGACACCAACCCATGCCCTGTGACACCAAACGGTGCCCAGCGATGCCCAAACTGAACCTGGTGACACCAAACCAGACCCGGTGACACCGGGCTGCGCCCGGCGACACTCAAACTGCGCCCGGTGATGCTCAGACTGCACACCTTGCTGCCCACACCGTGCCTGGCAATGCACGCCGGTGTCCCCCTGTCACCGTGCCGCTGACCCCGGTGCAGCCGCCGTGCCCCCAGCCGCCCGGCCCCACTCTGTGCCTTTGGGGCGTATGTGCGGCTGGGGGCCCGGAGGGGTCCCGGGCTCCGTCCCGTCCATCTGCGCTGCTCCGGGCTTTGCCGGCGGCCGCTTCTCCTCTCCTCTCCTTACCCCGGGACAGTGCGTGGCGGGGAGGGGGCGGCTTCCTGGTGCCGAGCCCCCCCCAGGAAGGGCCGGGGCCGTGCGCCCGCCGCCACGCAGCACCCAGCGCCTGCAGGGCAGGGGTGGGAGGAAGGGTTGCACCGAGCCCTCCCTGGTGTGCAGCGGGCAAAAGGGGGCTGCGGGGTTGCGGTGCTATGGGAGGGGGACCCGCCAGCACCGCGCACCCCACGCACAACGCTGCGGGGAGGGGCTGCGCGCTTTGCCCCCTCCCCCCCCCCCCCAAAGCATCGCACATGCCGCCGCCCCCCGGGACCCCCCCCCACTGCAGCGCAGCGCAGCGCACGGGGCGGGGGCTCATCTCCGGAGCGCACCACCCCCCCTCAAGACCCCCGGGGTGGGAGGGGTGGCCACGCGCCGCGTTCCCCGAACGGGATCCGCCGGGACCGCATCGCCTCCGCTCCGCGCCCCGCGCAGTGCCCGCGCCCCGCACCGGGGTCACGCGGGGTGAGCGCGGCCGCGTAACCCCCCCCGGCGCTCGGTCACGGCGGTGTCACCCCGCGCACACGGCTGAAGGTCGGGGGACGCCGCGCGGGGTGACCTTGGCCCGTGCCTCAGTTTCCCCAGCGCTGCCCGCAGCACCGCGCTCCTCCCCGAGGCCGGGGTTGGGGGGGGGGGAGGGGCGGGGGGCACGAAGCGGCTCTGCCCCCCAACCACCCCCCCCCCCCCCCCGGTGCGGGAGCGGCGTGAGCGGGGCCGGGCCCGGGGAGGGCAGCCCCCGCCACGCCCCTCCCGCAACCCGGACCGCGGCGTTTCGGAGCACCACCCCCCCCTTCGAAAAGCAGCTCAGATACACACGGTCACACACACACACAAAAAAAAAAAGGAAAAGGGAAAAAAGAAAAAGGAAAAAAAGGCCAAAAGAAAAAAAATAAAAAAGGCAAAAAGGAGAAAAGCGCCCCGCTTCCAGGGTATGAAAAAATATATTAAAAGAAATAAAGGGGGGGGAAAAATTTAGCAGATCGTCACGGCATTCCTGGCGCCGGCTGCCAAGCGCGGGGCGGGGACGGCCACGGGGCACGGCACGGCACGGCCCCCCCCAGCACGGCCCCGGCCCGGAGCGCTGCAGGCCCACGGGCACGGCGCAGCCACGCAGCCGCCGCGGGGGGGGCGGGGGGAACAGCGCGGGGGGGGCGGCGTGCGGGGCTCCCCCCTCCCCCCTTAGGGCTCCCGGCGGCCCCGCACGGCCCCGCGCTGCAGAGCGCTGAGGGTTCGGTCCGTCCGCACCCCCCTCCCCCCCCCCCCCTCCGCCGAACGCTCGGATTTTTTTCTTTCCCCTCCGAAATACACAAATAAGGCACGCAAACCCCCCATCCGCATTGCCCCGCATTTCCCCTCCCGGTGCGCGCTCGGTGCGCGCTCCCCCCCCCTCCTCCCATTCCCGGCCCCCCCCGCCCCCCACCGCTGCACGCCCCGACCCTGCGCTGAGCTCAGCGGGGGCCGCGCGGGGGCCCTCCCGGTAAACATCGGCGCGGCGGGGCCGTACCTGAGCGCGGGGCCGTGCGGGGCGCGGAGCGGGGCCGGGGCGGAGCGCGGAGAGGAGCGGAGCGGAGCGGGGCCGAGCGGGGCGCACGGCAGCGGCGGCGGCGGCGGCCGACGGCTCCTCCAGGCTCCTCCCCCGGCCCCGCCGCGCCGCCCGCCCGCTCCGCCGCGGCCGCAGCCCCCTCCGCCGGCCGCAGCCGCTCCCTGCAGCCCCGCCGCGCCTCTGCGCGCTCCTTGCGCGCTCCTTGCGCCTTCCCTACGCGCTGTCTCCTGCGCGCTCTTTGCGCGCTCCCCGCCCCGCTGCTCCCCCGGGCCCCGAGGGATGGGGGGTGGGGTCCCGTGGGGCGCCAGTGGGGGGCGGGGAGCGGAGAAGGGGCAGCGGGTGAAGGGATGGGACCGGGGGTTGAAGGGAACGGGGACGGTGCCCGTGGGGCGCTGTGCCGCGCGGAGGTCGGGGCAGCGTCCGTGGGGAGGTCACGGCGGTGCCCGTGGGGAGCGGTGGCAGCGAACGGGGCTGGGGATGGTGCCCACCCGGGCTGGGGACGGCGACGAAGAACGGCGGGGGACGGAGGCCCAGCGATGGCGCCGTGCTGGGATGGGGACGGCGGCCACCAGGAGCCGGGGACGGTGCCGTGCTGGGATGGGGGGCTGCCCACGGCTGGGGACGGCGCCCATGGGGATGCAGCGACGGGGCGGGCGGGCGGGGGACGCTGCCCAGCCGTAGTGCGGGAGAGGCGCCCTCCGTGCTCCCCCCGGACCCCGCCGTGTTCCCCGGGCAAATCCGGCCCTGCTCCACAGCACAGCGGGGGGAGTGGAGCCGGGCGGCTGCGGGGCAGGCCGTGGGGCCGGGGGTGGCCGCGTGCACAAGGGCCCTAATGGGGGTCACTGGGAACGGAGCCGAGGGGACCCAACCTGCAGCCCGCGACCCTCCGGTCCCACCCCACCTCTTTCCCAGCAGCCCCTGCGCTCTGCCCCCACCCCCGCCCGGACTACATTTCCCATAGTGCTCAGGTTTAAAGGGCCGCTGTCATGGCGGGGTGTTCCCACCCCCCGCCCCCCAACCCAGAGGGTCCCCGGGGGAAGGGGGCACCCAGGGGATTGGAACACCGGTGGGTCAGGGACGACCAACCAAGCCCACGGCAGCCCCTGGGATTGCGGGTGCTCGGGGGGGGATGGCTCTTGAGCTCCACTGACCCCCAGAGGATGGGGACGTGGAAGGGACAGTGTGGCACCCGAGGGCTGGTGGCACCGATAGCACAGTGGTACACAAGGGATGGCAGTGCCTGGGGATGGGGTCCCTTTGGCACAGCCACAAATGGGTCCTCCCATTCCCACCCCGTGGTGCTGCCCTGCTCCGTCCCCACAGCTCCGTGTCCCTCTGGTCCCCACGGTCCCCAGCACCCCATGTCCTCCCTCCCCACGGCCTCCCTGGTCCCCATAGCTCTGTGTCCCCACTCAGTCCCCACGGTCCCCGTGACCTCACGTCTCCCCTGGTTCGCACAGTCCCCACCACCCCACCTCCTGGTCCCCCTGGCCCTGTGTGCCCCCCAGCCCCCGTGCCCTCCCCCCCGCTCCCCCCTGCCTCCCCACCTCCCTGCAACTGGGCTGCCAGCGTGGCAGGGAGGGGTGTCGGTGCCCCCAGCCCCGCCGTGCCGTGCCGTACACTTTATCCTCAGCAAACACAGCGCACCCACAGCCCCCCCCCGCCACCGCCGTCTGTCTGCGATAACGCTGGGGCCGGGCCGAGCCACTGCCCCCCACCCGCACCCCTGGGGGAGTGGTGGGGACACTGAGGCAGGGCTGGGGGCCTCCTGTGTCCCCCCCGTGCCCGGCTCTGTCCATCCTCGTCCCTTGTCCCTGCATCGCCCCCCATGTGGGACGAGGACCCTGCGGGATGTGGGGGGGGGGGCCCAGAACCAGCCCAACCCTGCAGCCCCTGGCCGCCCTGATGTGGGGGTGACGCTGGGCCTGGTGTCCCCACTGGGGTGTCCCTGTGACACTTTGTAACCCATCAGACAGCATCATGGCGGGGAGGGGAGCGGCACAGGGGTCGGGGTGGTGGGGTCACCTCCCCCTCACTGCCTCCCCCCCCCTCCCAGCCTGCTGGGAACAGCCCCAGCCCCTTCCGGCCCCCCCGGCTGCAGGCAGCTGTGCGCGGCGCCCTGCCAAGCTCCAAGCCGGGCCCAGGCCCCGGCGCCTTCCCCAGCACGGGGGGGGGGGGCTCAGCCGACCCCCAGCCCCACACCCAGAGCACTGCAGGGCGGTGGGGGTCCCTCTGGGGGGGGGAGGGGGTCACTTCTTTTTGGGGGGGTCTCACCGCGCCTCCCGCTCCCACAAGGCCTACAGCTCCACAAGGCCTACGCTGCTGGTTGGCCCCCCACCACCGCAGCCCACAGTGTCCGGTTCCCCCTCGGCAGCTGCGGGACCCCCCCAGCCCCGTGCCCGGCACAGGAAATCCGTCCTCATGAATAGGGCCCCCCCGGCCCCGCGGGCCCCTCGCCGGCTGGGCCACAGCTCACCCGCTAATCCCGGCTGCGGCCATGGGGGATTTGCGGCCGCCCGCGCGCCCCGGCCCCATGAATGATTAACACGGGAATTAAGGGGCCGCGGAGACCCCCAAGCGCAGCAGGGGGGGCCTGGGGGCTGCAGGGGGGGCCCTGCCTGCCCTGGGGCAGGAGGTGCTGTTGGGCACGGCCCTGGGGGGGAGCTTTGCACGGCGCTGAGATTTGGGGCTGCGTGGCAGCAGATTGGAGGTGCTGCCCCCCCCCCAGTGTGCAGCCCCCCGCCCCCGCCCGCTCCCCATCTGTTGGTTGCCATGGCAATGGGCGACGGGAATCCTGCTGGGATTTTGCCTGCATATCCGTGAGCCCACATGCGTGTGACCGCACACACACACGTGTGCATCTGTGCACCCAGGGGCGAGTGCATACACCCATCTGCGTGCACACCTGCGTGTGGGTGCACAGCCGTTTTTGTACATTCATACCTGCACACCCCTGTGTTTGCACACCGTGCGCACACTCACACCTTTGCGTGCTGTGCTTGCACACCCCCAAGCTTGCACATTTGCAGTCTCACTTGCTCACTTTCTGCACACTCCATGTTTGCGTACCCTTGTATTTGCACGCCACGCATGCGCACCCACGTGCATCTGCATGCAGTGCTTGTGCACTCTAAAATTCCACGTTTGCAATCAATCGCATTTGTACAGCCTCTGCTTGCACACCCCCACGTTTGCACAGCCTGTACGTGTAGCCTTGTTCATTTGCACACGCACTGCTTGAAAACGCAAGCTTCTCTTTGCGATCTCATTTGCACAGCCTGTTTGCACGCCTCCATGTTTGCACACCCCCACATTTGCACCTCCACGCGTTTGCACACAGTGTTTGCCCACCGTGAGCTTCCACGTTTGCCACCTATCTCGCACAAAATCATTTTGCACACCCCCACGTTCGCACACCCCACGCGTTTCTTCGCGCCCCCCACGCAAGGCCTGCTTGAACTACATCTCCCAGCAAGCCCCGCGCCGCCCCGCCGTCCAATCAGCGCCCGGCTTGCTGGCGGGCGCCAACATGGCGGTGCCCAGGCGCTGAGCGAGCGGAACCGGCGGGTGAGGAGCGCTGCGGCCAAGGCCCGGGGGCCGGGAGCGGAGCCGAGAGAATGGGGAGCGATCTCCCGGCCCCGGCTCTTGCTGCGGTGCCCCGAGGGCCGGTCCTGAGGCTTCTCCGTTCCCACAGAGCGCAGCCATGAAGGTGGTGAACCTGAAGCAGGCCATCCTGCAGGCCTGGAAGGAGCGCTGGAGCGACTACCAATGGGCCATCAACATGAAGCGCTTCTTCCCCCGCGGAGCCACCTGGGACATCCTCAACCTGGCAGGTCCGGGGGGCGGGGGGGACCACAGCCTCCGGGGCGTGCCTTGGTGGTGTGCCTCAGTTGCCCCCAAGGACACCATCAGCCCCACGGATGTGTATGGCCCGGGGTGGGACCCCCACCCTCATGGATATGTATGGCCCAGGGGTGAGGGCACTGCTCCAGGCCCCCAGGGCTGCTTCCTGCTCCCATTTACGAGCATTTCTTTCCCTGGCCCCATTCAAGGCCATTTGTCACCAACCCAGCCAAGCTGTGTACCCGCCGTGTTACAGGGTTTAAAGATTTGCCAGCCTTTATGCCAATTATAGAAACACGCTGCTAGGTTTTGTCTTTTCTTTTTTTTTTCCTGTGCAGGCAGAATGTGTTTGCAAGCCCAGGATAAACAAACACAAAGTGCTGCTGGAGGCTCACGCTGGGGCATTTAAAGGGAAAAAGCACCTCTGTGCTTCTCACCCCCTGAGCCCGCTCCTTAGCGGCCTTTCCCACCTATTTTGACCTACCAGTATAGTTGCTACCGGGTTCTGGCTTACAGTGCTGAGCCTACAGCTTTTGTAGTAATGGGTTTCTCCTGGTTGCCTCTTAGTGCATCCGCCAAGGAAAGGCTCGCTTGGCTTGGTGAGGACAGATCCAGGTCCCTTTGCTGGAGGATGCAGGGCAGGTGGTGGGCATGCGGGCGGCCGTCACATCCGGAGCGCTTCTCTAAGCCATCCCTCTCAGCTCATCCTCCCCCCAGCTCGTGCCTTTCGGATTTCAACCACAAAGGAGGAAAACCTGGCACGAGCCGCCCAGATCACGGCACTGCCCAGCAAATCGATGCTGACATGCCTGCAGTGGGTGACAGCATGTGGCTGGCTCATGCTGACGCTCCCTGATTAGATGGGGAGGGGAAGGCTGCCGTCAGCCTTCTGTCCTCGTGCAGAGATGCGTTTGGCCGCGGTCGCAGCCTTCTGCCAGGATCGGAGGCGTCTCCTGCAGACGGGATCTGCCGACGGCTGCTGCTCCGTGCTGGCTGCGGGGAGCTGGCCTGTCCCTCTTGCATCTGGGTGCCCTGACCTACTTACAGCCCATGCCACAGCCTGGGGCCTGATTTTGGGAGGTGGTTCCTGCACTCTGCCGTAGTTCAAATGGTCAATTAAAGGCTTGACTGAGCAGATAGGGCGGGCAGAGCCCCTCCAGCCTCCCTGGCTGGCTGCCAGCGGCAGGGAGTGCCAGACGCACAGGAACCATCCTGGCCGAGAGCGGCCGTGTGCCCGCAGTCCAGCCCCAGGTACCAGAGCAGAAATCGCATGGTGGTGGATGCCTGAACCTCATGGGCAGGAGGTGGGAGGAAGGGGAGGGTGCTCGGGGAGCAGCAGGTGCAGTTTTGAGCCCAGGGCAGAGGTGAATGAACAGGAGGCTGCTGGTACTGCCCGAAGTGTTTGCTCCCTTTTGCTGTTGAGGAGTGAAAACTTTGGGGATTGGGCTAATTTCAGGGAAGCGTTGTGCGGAGCTGTTGTGCTTGGCATGAGTTGTCTTTGCCATCTTTCCTGTGGGTGAGAGCAGAAATGAGGGCACTGCATGTCCCCACACTGCTGCCTGCCGCAGGTCCCTCTCTTTGCTTGCAGAGGCTCTGCTTGAGCAGGCGATGATCGGGCCGTCTCCGAACCCACTCATCTTGTCCTACCTGAAATATGCTATCAGCTCCCAGGTAATGGCTCTCCCCCCGCGCCGCCTCACATTGCAGTGCTGCTGGGTGTCGCCTCGCGGCCCCAATTAACAAGCAAAGAACCCAGGGTGCAGACACCCCAATGTCTGCACCTTGCAGGCGTTGTGCTTGGCTCAGACAGGGTGGGGGGGCGTGTGCCCAGGGCGGGGTTGTTTCTGTAAATAGCCTCTGCCTGCTGCACGCCGGGTAGGAAATCCTCGTCCTCCAAGAGCCTCTGCGCTGCCCGGGAGCTCCGTGCTTCCTTGCTGCAGCATTTAATGCTGTCTAAAGTTTGTGTGAAACAAATCAGCGGTCACCTACAAATGTCTGTTTGGATTTGTGCCGGGTCAGCGCCCCGGCTGCGGTGACAGGCAGTGGGGCCATGCCCTGACCTCGCTGCCCCTCAGCCGTGAGCACTGTGCTCACAGGCAGCACCCACTGCCGCGCTGCTTTTCCAATGCCGTCGTTTTGGTTTTCTGTTTTGTTCCTAGATGGTGTCTTATTCCACGGTGCTGACGGCCATCAGCAAGGTACGGCTCTGACAGCTGCTGGCTGAGGCTTTTCTCTTTACCTGCGATCCGCGTATCCATTTCCCATCGCACAGCTCTCACCAAATATAGGTCAAGTGTAAAATGACATCCTGTGCTGAGTCAGCAGCGGGCAGACAGCATGGAGCAGGGCGTGAGCCCGCTGGGGACAGCCCACCGGCAGCTCCCGCTCTGCTCTGGGCACGGTCCTGCGTGCTGCAGGCGTGGAAACTGCATCCCTGTGCCCTGTGGGGCCCGGCGGGCTCCTGCTCTGCCTCCCCCCACGCTGCCAGCGCCGGGAGCTGCGCCGTGAGCACTCTGGGGAGCCCCTCAGTAGGGTCAGCCCCTCAGTGGGGCGGCAGAGCCAGCGTACGGCCGTGCTCGCTGTCACTGCCCATTGCGGTGAGGCTGGTGGAGAAGCGCTGACCTTGACAGCCGTGGTTTCCTCCTTCAGAGCAGCGTGGGCTCGGTGCAGGCCCGCAGGCCAGCTCCGGCTCAGTGGGGTGGCCCCATCTGCTCAGCTGAGCAGGCGGCAGCGGCGCTGCTGCCGTCCCCGTGGCCAGTCGAGCTGTCGGTGCTCGCTGCCAGCCCCACCGAGCTGGAGGTGGGGACGTGGGCTGGCGCCGAGCCACCGTCGTGTCAGCGCAGCCCATGGGGGGCGGGGGGGCTGCAAATGGAGCTCCAACCCCCACTGCATCTCAGGGAGGCTGCTCAGAAATGCGGTCTCAGCCCCACTACTGTGGCCCCATTGGTTTCTACTGCCCCGGGAGGGTGCAACCTAGCTGAGGGACAGCCCTGACCCAGTTCTCGTTCTTCTGACTGCTGGGTGGCTGCCGGGGCGAGTGCCCCACAGTTGTTTTTTGGGGCTGCTGGAGCTTGGCACCCCCTGTTTGAAATCCCTCTTTGTTCTGCTGTAGTTTGATGACTTCTCCCGGGACCTGTGTGTGCAGTCGCTGCTGGAGATCATGGACATGTTCTGCGACCGCCTCAGGTACGATGCAGCCCTTCCACAGCCCGCAGCTCCTCCAGGATCTGGCACTCGCCCCATTGCGTGGTCCCTGCTCTGGCAGAGGGAGGCCATTTCCCATCCCAGCTCTCCTCCTGAGCTGCTCTAGGCTGAGATGTCAGCATGGGCAGAGCAGGGGGAGCCCGGAACCCCACTGGCTTTGTGGGAGGCTGTGAGAACCCCACCTATTTTGGGCTATGACCTTCTCCATAATACTCCTGCTCAGCTCAGGTTGGTGTAAGCCCCAAAACCTGAGGGTTTCTGTCCCCTCTACATTTTATTTCTCTTGTGTGGCCTCTGTGGCTTCCCAGGGCCCTGGCTGCACGTCCCTGGCTGCCAGTGCTCGCGGTTCTGCCTGCGCTGCCCCAGGCGCTTCATGCAGCTGCCTTGTTTTGCTCCATGCTCTTCCGCTGGTGTCGCAGGACCCAGGGGAGACAATTCAGGCCACAAAAACTTTTATAGAAAGCTGAGAAATCTTCCTGTTAACCCCTGACAGCCTCTGCTGGGAGGCTGCTGCGAGAGGCAGGCGGTGTGGGTGAATGGGAGGATAAGCAGGGCTAAAGGTAGCAGCTCTTCAATTACACGGAGCGAAGCAGCAGCAATGAATGTGCATCAGTCGCAGATGTTGACAGGGAGCTGTTGCTGGCCAACTGCAGAGCTGGTGACTTAATCCAGTTCCTGCCTAATCTGATCCTCCGCTTAATTTGATCAAAACTTCTGGCCCTGATGATTTGTGCATCAGGAGGGGAAAGCGTTCACCTCTTGGAACACATTGATCAGTGCTGAGCCTTTCTTAGCAAGATAATTTGATTAGAGGCTTGGAAAGTTTCCCTGTAGTTGAGTGGCCAGAGAGGAGTCTGCACTGGGTACACTTGATTTCCCCTGGCACGGGGGGAGATGCTCGTAGACTGAGGGCTGCAGCAGAGGAGCCAGGAGCTGAGCACGCCGGGCTGGGCACGTGGGATGTAGTCTGGTTCCTCAGGCTGCCCCACTGCCGTGCCTTGATCTCTATGGGGGTGTAGCCTGGCCCATGGTTGTGTTTCTCTCTCCTTGCAGCTGCCATGGCAGAGCAGAAGAGTGCATTGGTTTGTGCCGGGCACTGATGAGTGCCCTGAACTGGCTCCTGCGCTGCGCGGCCTTCTACGCCGAGAAGGTGAAGGAGATGCTGGAGCAGGTGGCAGCAGAGGGCCAGATGAAGATGTGCCTGGAGCGGCTGGAGAAAATGCTTGGCAGCACCAAGAACCGTGCCCTGATCCACATTGCCCAGCTGGAGGAGACGTGTACGTCGCTCCCTGGGCCCAGTGGCCATGCTCTGCTCCTGGCTGCTGCTAGGGCTCCTCCTGGTTGCTGCTGGCCTCGGGGAGATGTCCTTGCCACCTTCCCTTCCCCCTGCCCAGCTCCTGCCGCATTGTCCCTGTGGCTCCAAGCCCATCCATCTTCCAGCCCTGTTGCTGTAAAAGACTCCTCCTTGGCTCCATGCCACTCTCTGCCCCCTCCCCTCCACGCTGCCCTTGGAAGAGGAACAGAATTAATGCGAAGGCTGTGTGAGCTGTTCCTGGGTGTGTGGCAGGTCCTGCACTCCACCAGCCTGCCTGGCACGGCCCTGCACCTCCGCTCGGTCCCCTGGCCAAGAGGCCGTGCCAGGGAGCTGCTGGCTGGCACGCAGATCCTCAGCTTAGGTTTGCAGAGGTGCTCTGACTCCTGCTCGGCAGGGAGCCCCAGACTCAGCAGCCCCTCTGCTTTGCCGTGGGCATTAGAGCCAGCCTGCTGGCTTCTCATCCTGTCACTGTTCTGCTCCATTGAATGCCTGCCCTCCCTCCCCAGCCTCCTGGAATGCCGTGGAGCAATCCCTCCTCAAGCTAGAGGAAAGTCTGAACGGCCTCAGCAACTCCGTGGTGCGAAGCCAGGCTGATGGCTGCATCTCCCTCATCAAGAGGTAGCTGCTGGCATGGGTTCAGAGGGTGAAATGGGTCTGAGCCCTCCTTGGGAAGCCTGAGAGCCTCCTGCCTCCTTCCTCATTGGCTCCCTGCTTCCCTGTCCATTCCCAGCTCAGACTCCAGTGCTGGCTGTAGGCCGGGGCCAGCAAGAAGCCCTGAAATAAGGGATGGGTTAGGGACAGTTGCTACCTCCTGCGAAGGGCTCTTACCGGGTGCCTTGGGCCCCTCACCATCCCTCAGCTGCTCCAGTGTGTGCGCCGGGGCCTGGACTGAGATTTGGGGACTTGGCTTTGCCCGAAGGCAGTGCTGCTGGGAAGGGAGGGTGGAACAGAGAGAGCAAGGATCATCCCTGCAAGAATCCAGTGACCCGGTGCTGTTGTCTCTCATCCAGCATCCCCACCATGCTATCAGTTCGCTCTGAGCAGCTGAACAAGACTGGCTTCCCCACTGTGCATGCTGTGGTTCTGCTGGAAGGGACCATGAACCTCACAGGAGAGATCCAGCCTCTGGTGGAGCAGCTGATGATGGTGAAGAGGATGCAGGTACGAAAGCAGTATCTTCTCATCCTGCTCGGGTTGATTGGGGCATTTGGCACCAGGGCCGTGCAGCAGCCCTGTGCAAGGAGGGCTGATCTTCGTTTGGGAATATGGGCAAAGCCTCAGGTAGTAGCACGAGCCCATCGGTGGCTTTGCAGGGAGGTCAGGGCTTGGTTGAGAGAGTTGCTTTGTTATTGGGTGCTGGAGGGTCCTGTCTGTGTGCCCTGCAGCGCATCCCTTCCCCGCTCTTCATGCTGGAGATCTGGAAGGCGTGTTTTGTGGGCCTCATCGAGTCCCCAGAGGGCACAGAGGAGCTGAAGTGGACAGCCTTTACCTTCCTGAAGGTATGCCCTGGCTTCACAGCGAGCATAGCGCTCTGAGCCCTGCACCCTTCCCTGCATGTCTGGCCTCTGCTGAGTGCCAAAGCCTGGCTGAGCAGTGGTAGAACCACAGAATGGCATCAATCGGGAGGGTCCTCAAGGATTGTCTCATTCCAGTTAGTCCTCCTGTCCCACAGTGTTCCCTGCTCATCCTGTCTGGACTACATGCATGATGGCTGAGCCCACAGGCAGCCCTCCTGCAACACACTTTGCTGTCTGGGGCATCTTTTCAGCCCAGCCCCACTTTGTTTTGTTTTCTTAGGAAGTTGTGGGGGGAAATTGTGGCCTTTGAAGGATGTCAAAGCAGTCTCTGGGCTGGCACTCCCACAGCTCGGTGGTGGGCAGCCCCGCAGCAGTCTGCCTTGCCTCTTGTCTTTGTGCCAGACAAGAGGGATTTATGTGTAATTTCAGGCCTGACGTGCTCTGGCCTATGCTGGGCTCTGCAGCCGTTGTCCCCTGCCTGGCCATGCCCTGCTGCTCCTTGTGATGGTGGAAAGGCTCTGCAGAGGGGAGCTGGGAGGACAGTCCCCAGGGTGCAAAGGCTGCTCCAGAAATCCTTCTGCTGGGCTGGCAGAGCAGCTGCTCCTTGCAGGCGGGTTTTGCTCGAGCTCCTGCTGCCTGTGCTGCTGGGAGGTGCTGACAACAACACTGGGTCTGCCTCTCAGTCATATCTGTGTGCCCCATGTCTTTCAGATCCCTCAGGTCCTGGTTGAACTGAAGAACTATCCCCACGGGGATAAGGTGAGTCTCGTAGGGCTGTGGTTTGGAGCCATTTGCAGCACTGTGTATCCAAGTGGACTATGCTTGTTGCGATGGTGCTGGTGCCTGGCCAGAGCTGTGCGAGGGTGGCTGGGGTGGGAAGCAGTCTGCGTGCTGACAGCCTCCCTCTAGTGGGGAGGTGGTGTGGGAGGGACGGGTGGGTTCGTGTCAGTGGTGCTGCGAGCTGAGCACTCGCCTTTGTGCATGGCAGGATTTCACAGAGGACGTGAACTGTGCCTTCGAGTTCCTGCTGAAGCTGACCCCTCTGCTTGACAAAGCAGATCAACGATGCAAGTGAGTGCTCGTGTGCCCAGGACTCAACTGCAGCACCGTGAGCCTGCGGCTGGTCTGTGCCCCGCTGCCCCCAGCATCTCTGTGGGGAGCTGCAGTAATGGGGCAGCTGTGTGCAAAGCTTTTTGTGGTGTGAAGGGAAGCGCTGATTTCTGATCCGGTTCCTTCTTCCTGAGGCGCTGGCACTGCCAAATGAGCAAGGCAGTGAGTGTCTGACAGCTGATCCGTGTGTTGGTGATGCTTTGTGATGTCTGGAGCTGCTTCTGGCCCTGCATCCCCCTTAGAATGGGGGAACGGAGGCAGACGGGCGGCTCAGGAGTCCTGACTGCTTGAGTCCCACTCTGCAAATGGTCGCATGGCTCTGCTGGTCTGTGGGGGGGAGGTCTGCACCCACTGCTCGGACAGCAGGAAGGCTTTCCCTGGGGCTGATGCTCTGCTCTTCCTCTTCCAGCTGCAACTGCATGAGTCTGCTCCTGCAGGAGTGCAGCAAACAGGGGCTGCTCTCAGAAGCCAACATGACCAACCTGACTGAGAAACGGTACGGCCCTCGTGGAGCCTGGGAAGCCCAGCAGGGTTGGGGCATCTTGTCTCGCTGCCCTTCTGGCAGGGAGCGTGAGGCAGCTGTGGTGCTGCTGGCTGTCCTGCAGCTGGGACATCCTGGCCTGGAGGGATGAGGCTTTGCTTTTGGTGATGGAGCAGGGCAGAGCCTGTCCTCTCAGAGCTGGTGCTGGGGGGGTGGCTTTCCCTTGGGGGTGGTGGAGGGGGCTGAATCTTGAGGAGGAGAGGGGTAGAGTGACAAAATTCCTACTCAAGAGCCTCTCTTTGTGGATCACCAGCAAAGCAGACAGGGAAGATGCTCCACAGTTGCAATCAGCAGAGAATGCCAACATCCAGCCAAACCCCAGGCTCATCCTGAGGGCAGAGCCGACTGTCACCAACATCCTGAAGGTGAGTCCCCTCCTACCACAGCGCTGGGGAAGCCGATCTCCACCCAAGACCTGGTTTCCAGCAGCACTGGGCTCACCGGGGTGCTGAGGTGATGCCTTCTCCCACCCGGTGCTGAGGTGGAGGAATTGCTTCCAGCCTTGTTGCGGTCTCTGCCATGGAGCCCAGGACTCCCCTCCTCCTTCCCAGGAGGCTGGAGGAGCTGTCAGGCAGCTCGATGCATTGTCAGTGCCAGCAGGCTGAGCCCAGCCCGCTCTGCCCATCCTCCCCAGTGTGCATCTCCCCCATCCCCAGAGCCTCCTCCCGCCCGTGTCTCTCTTGCTGCCCTTCTTTCTGGTGAAGACATTTCGCTGCTGGTTGTGCTGCCCCAGCATGTTGCAGCTCTCCCTTTTGCAGAGCCTGGGACTCCGGGGGTCCCTCCCCTTTCCTCCAAGCCCTGCAGGTCCCTGCAGACAGAGGCCCTGTGGGATGGCTCTGGCAGCTGATCAGCTCTGCTTCTGTGGCTGGAGTTTTACTGCTGCTCTGTAACACGTTTTCCCTGTGACTTCTTTCTTTTTTTCTTTTCTTTTTTTCCTTTTGTAGACTATGGATGCAGATCACTCCAAATCCCCCGAGGGCCTGCTGGGGGTCCTGGGTCACATGCTGTCTGGGAAGAGCCTGGACCTGCTGCTGGCAGCAGCAGCAGCAACAGGCAAGCTGAAATCCTTTGCTTGGAAGTTCATCAAGTGAGTGTCCACCTGAACTACGTGCTAGTGGGGCTGGGTGAGCTGGCAGCCTCCCTGCTCTCCCCCTTTCTTCTCCCTGAGCCCGTGCTCCCACCACATTCAGGGCTGGATCTGGCTCTGGCCTGGGGTCTGTGCAGCACCAACAGGGCTCTGGGGAGGGCTGGGGTCTTGGGGTCTGAGCCCCACAGCATCCCTCCTCCTTTGCTTCTTTGTGAGCAGGGTGCAGCATCCAAGTCAGATCTGTTTCAGTTGTGTTAGGGCTGAAAGCACCAGCACAGCCCCAGCTCTGAGACGCTGCTGTGTGCATGCCTTTGTTCCCCAGGCGCCCATGTCCTGGTTAGAGCACACACAGCACGCGTGGGGCTGTGCGATGCCCTCCTCACGTGGCAGGGCCTGGGGCAGTGTGAACCACACCAGCCCAGCTGGGAGCCTGGCGCTGCATCCAGGCTCTGCGCTGCTGCGGGCAGGGGCAGCTCTGTGCCCGTCTCGGGTGGGAGGAGGGCTGCTTTGTCTGATGATAACGCTTCACTGCAGCTCTCTCTGCCCCCTCTAGGCTGAATGAATTCACGAAGCACATCAGTACGGAAAACTGTAAGTGCGTGCGCATCCGTGCGTGGGGCGGCTCGAGCTGTCCTTCCCTGCTGCCACGTGCTGGGTCAAGCAGGGGTTGGGCCGAGCTGTGCCAGGCATGGCCCGGTGCTGGCGGGGATCTGGGCTCCTGGGGATCCCCAGTTCTCACCCGTGGCACACGCGTGTCCATCCTGAGCTCCCTTCTCCCCTCCCCAGCCCTTGGGGCCCCTTGGGGCTGGCCCTGCCCCAGCTCCTTCCCTGGAAGGGGTGATGTGTCAGCACACAGCCTGAGATAAGGACTCTGACTGCGTTTACATGTGATTAAACATGTTGAGTGCTCTGACCTTCTGCGGCACTGGGGGAGCCCAGGGTTGAACTGGGGCTGCCCAATAGAGGTCAAAGCTGCTCTGGGAGCTCGAGCTGGGGCAGACGGGGTGAGGGAGACACTTGGTACGTCCTTTGGAGCCCTCATTCACGCTCCAACTCTCTGGGCATTAGAAAAGCACCTTGAAGGAGGCAGGGACTCAACCCCCAAGCTGACAGGGCTCCTGCCTACCTCCTTGGGCTGAGTTCCCTGAGATCTGTTTGTTCTTCCCAGCCAAGTCCGCCCCGGTTCGGGCCCTTCTCTTTGACATCTCGTTCCTCATGCTGTGCCATGTGGCCCAGACCTACGGCTCGGAGGTAAGCGGCTCTGGGAAGGCAGCCATTGGGCTCTGACCTTGTGAGAGCAGCAGCCCATGTGCTGAAGTCTGCCAGCCTCCTCTAGCGGCCATGCTGCTGTCACCACTGCCTTGTCACTGTCCCCACCGCCCACAGCCACCCCTCCAGCAGCACCCTGCTGTGGGTGAAGCGCCCAGCGTGTTCTGCCTGCTGCACAGTGATGGAGCAAGAGCGGCCACAGCATTCCCGGGGACTTTTGTTTGTGCCCTTCTTTTCCATGCTGTGTTATTGTCACCACCTCACCCTCTCCAGGCTGGCTCTGATCTCCCAGCACTTTTCCCAGCCTTGCTCCCCCAGCACGGCAGTTTGGCTCGGGCTGGCTGGGGAGGGCTGGTGGACGTCAGCCCTCCTCTGGCAGATGAGGAACTTGCAGCCCTGCTCAGGAAGAGGCATTTGGGTTACATGAAAATTTTCCACGTTTCAACATCTGTGCTTGTCAGGAGGTAAAACGATACCGAAACACTGCAGACGTGGAGAGGGAGCGAAAAACTTGGGTGGGGAGCTGCCCAGGGAGCAGAG
Source organism: Alectoris magna (assembly GCA_030625065.1). Taxonomy (NCBI): domain Eukaryota; kingdom Metazoa; phylum Chordata; class Aves; order Galliformes; family Phasianidae; genus Alectoris; species Alectoris magna. The sequence continues at coordinate 924,385 of CM060588.1, forward strand.
AGGGGGAGTCCTGGCTGGCAGCAGCCTGGGGCGGACGTGCCCGGGGCTCTCCAGTGAGGTCTGAGCCCTGAGCGACTTTTCCTGACCAGCTGCTGCTGAACAGATGTGCAACACTTTTGTCAAAAATAGCGTCCCTCGGGTGCTGCGGGGCTGAAAGGAGGAAGCAGCGTGCGGGATTCCCAGCTTGTGTCCCCCCTGGGAGCCCTTGCAGCTGGCTGCCAGCTGGGCTACGTGCCCCGGCCCCGCGGAGCTGTGGGGAGCCTGAGAGCAGCTCGAGGGTCGAGTGGCCCCATGAGAGCAGTGCTGGACCCAGTCATGAGCTCCTCAGGTAGGGTATGGGGTGGACCCAGAGCCGGTTCCCTTCCAGGTGATCCTGTCAGAGTCGAGGCCGGCAGACGAGGTGCCCTTCTTTGAGACCTGGATGCTGACCTGCATGCCTGAGGAGGGCAAGATCCTCAACCCTGACCATCCCTGCTTCCGCCCTGACTCCACCAAGGTGGAATCCCTTGTTGCCCTCCTCAACAACTCCTCTGAGATGAAGCTGGTGTAAGAGCTCAGCCCAGCCCATACGGCCAGGGAGATGCGGGGAGGGCGGCAGCTCTGAGCGTGTGCCTGACCCCCGTCTCTCCCCTGACAGGCAGATGAATTGGCACGAGGTGTGTCTGAGCATCTCAGCTGCCATCCTGGAGATCCTCAATGCCTGGGAGAACAGTGTGCTCACCTTCGAGTCCATCCAGGTGGGTCTGTAGGGCAGAATGGGGCCAGGGCTGCACTGTGCCGTAAGGAGGGGCTGAGTAGTAAGCAAGGCAGGGCCCCCCCATCCTCCTGCCCCAGATGCTGCTGCAGCCAATGCAGAGCTCCCTGGCTACTTGCACGTGGAACTAACACGGCCCCATTGATGCTGCCCCATTGGTGACCGTGGGCTTGACGGGGGCAGGCCCTGGGAGCTGATGCTGGGATGAAGCCTGTGCATCTGCACATCTGCGCTCATCCACATCTGCTCTCATCCCTAGAAAATCACAGACAACATCAAGGGCAAGGTGTGCAGCATGGCGGTGTGCGCCGTGGCCTGGCTGGTTGCTCACGTCCGCATGCTGGGCTTAGATGAGCGTGAGAAGTCCCTGCAGATGATCCGGCAGTTGGCCACCCCGCTGTACGGCGACAACACGCTGCAGTTCTACAACGAGCGGTGAGCCCCACGCCGGCTGTTTCTTCCCCTCCTTTTGCTGCCCACCGCCTTCCTGACCTGTCTCGCTCTGCCACAGTGTGGTGATCATGAGCTCCATCCTGGAGCACATGTGTGCGGATGTCCTGCAGCAGACGGCCACACAGATCAAGTTCCCCTCCACGGGCATGGACACCATCCCCTACTGGAACCTCCTCCCCCCCAAGAAGCCCATCAAGGAGGTGCTGACGAGTGTGTTCACCAAGGTGCTGGAGAAGGGCTGGGTCGACAGCCACTCCATCCACATCTTTGACACCCTGCTGCACATGGGAGGCGTCTACTGGTTCTGCAACAACCTGGTCAAGGTACGAGGTGGAGCAGGGAGGTGGTCACCACTTCCAGCCCCGGACTGTTGGGTCAGGCCTGGGCTCTGGTGGCAGGGCTGGGTGGTGACAGTCCTGAGTGAGCAGGGAAGGTCCTGCTGTGCCCTTCCCCTCCTCAGCTCTGCCCTGTGCCCCGCAGGAGCTGCTGAAGGAGACACGGAAGGAGCACACGCTGAGAGCTGTGGAGCTGCTCTATGCCATCTTCTGCCTGGACATGCAGCAGCTGACACTGACCCTGCTGGGCCACATCCTGCCCAACCTGCTCACCGATTCCTCCAAGTGGCACACCCTTATGGACCCTCCAGGGAAGGCTCTGGCTAAGTAAGCCCCCCAGTTCTCTGGACACCTTGGGGTGGGGAGATCTGCCCCAGCAAAGCCCTGGCAGGAGCTGTGGGCTCTCACCACTGTCCAGGTGGGCTCACACCTCTGCCTTGCTCCGTCCCCAGGCTCTCTGTCTGGTGTGCCCTGAGCTCCTATTCCTCCCACAACAAAGGCCAGGCGTCCGCCAGGCAGAAGAAGAGGCACCGGGAGGACATTGAGGTGTGTCTGGCATGGAGCAGGGTTTGGTTGGGAGCTCTGTGCCCAAGAGAGTGGGATCTGGCTGGAAGGCCGAGGTTGCGGGAGGAGGAGGGGGTCACTGAGGTGGGGTTCCCCACCCAGGTTCACTGAACTGTCTGAGGTTTGGTCTCTTGACCTTGGAATATGGGCTTTTCCCTTTTTCTGGGAAAGGGGGATCTTAACAGGACGGTCCATTCAGGGCTAGCCCAGACTGAGGCACTGTGGGTGAGCCGAGAGCGTAGGTCCGGAGCTGTGCAGAGCCTGGGTGGGCAGCTGTCGGCCCTGGGGAGGGGGCTGGTGGGGCTGAACCCCCTCTTCCCCCCAGGACTACATCAGCCTGTTCCCGTTGGACGACACGCGGCCCTCCAAGCTCATGCGCCTGCTCAGCTCCAATGAGGAAGACGCCAACATCCTCTCCAGCCCCAGTAAGTGTGTGTGTGTGGGGGGGTGCTGCTCCCAGGGACGGTGCCGGCCTGCCTCGCTGCTCCCTCCTGGGTGTGAAACGTGCTTTGGCACAAGAACACTTCCTTCCCAAGCTGGCCAAATGCTCCTGGAGGCAGCCAGGGGAGGGGGGGGGGGGGTGGCTCTCAGCTCCCCTCTGCACAGTTACACCTTTCCAAACCCTTGCACCAGTGTCACGTGTGCTGCCTGCCTGCCGGCTTGGGGCTCAGCAGCAGCGTGCGGGCGGTCCCTCGGCTGTCAGGGCAGATCTGCAGCAGCACCAAACAATAATGGGCTATTTTGAAAAGACGTTGGGCATTCAGATGTGTTTTTGCTGAGTTCCTGTGGAGCTTTTGCTCCAGAAGGTCGTGCTTCTGAATTCCCCGATGAGAGCAAGTTAGGAAAGGTTGATGAGGTTACACCTTCCCTCAGTGCCTCCTAACCCAGTGCCACGCACATGAAAGACTCGGGAAGGTTTTGTTTGAGTCGATCTCTGTGGGACCAGAGACCCGATGTCCCCAGCCCAGTAAGGAGGTGACGTCTGTGATGGCTGTGGCTAAATCCTCAAATTCCACCGCTGTTAATAATGCGGCGAGCGGAGCTGATGAGTCCTCATGGTTGCATCTCCATATCCCTGAGCTGCAGGTTGCAACAGCCCCGGCAGGACATGCTGTGGGGGCCCATGCCCTCCAGCCCCTGCCCCACGTGTCCGGGCTCCCAGCGGTGAGTCAGGGCTCTCCTTGGTCATTCTTGTGTCCTGACTGCCTCGCCCCAACTCCTTCATTTGCCATTTTCCAACACAATGATAACCTGTGGTTTTTCTTGGTTTCATTACTGTTGAAATGTGGGCTTTTCCCTTTGTTTCTCTATCTTTATTTAACTCTTGGTGCAGTTCCACCTCTTTCCAGTGACACTCAGGACTTTTTTTTGGGCTGTTTGCTGCCGTGATGTGGAAATCCTGCTTCCTGCAGCGGCCGCATAACTCATGTGATTCCATGAGAAAAGTGGGGGAGGGCTTTCAATTCTTGGTGAGCATCCCCAGAACATCCCAACATGGGTGCTGATTTGTGGCTGCAGCTGCATCCCGTGGGTCAGCCCAGGAGCCCCCACCCATCAGCACTGGGCGGGAGGTCCCAGCAGCACCTCGGGGTGGGGGCCACACAGATTTTCCCCCCCCTCCCCCCCCCCCTTCCCTTGGCTGCCCACCATTTGCTGCCTGTCCATTGGTCATGCTGTGGCTCTGATAGCTCAGCCCTACCCTGAGAGCAAGCTGTGAGTGCTGCCGTGCAGCTGTGGAACATCTGGGCCGGCCTGCCCTGCTGGCAGCACACACAGGATGTGTCCGGGCCGTGCACGAGGCTGAGCCCCGCGTGCTGCTCTCGGTCGTGACATTGCATTACTCTGCTCTCGTGAGGTGTCAGGGTCGAGTCAGCGCCGCCGTGACAGGGAGGCACTCACTTGCTCGGTGAGTCTCACTTGTGCTCACCCCTTGGACATGTCTTTGAGCTTGGTCAGACTTGGAAGAAACGTGCAAGAGCAGAGCGTGCTGACACATCTCCGTCATGCCGGGGCCACGTGCGTGGATGGGCAGCTGGGATCAGCCCTGCTGTGCTCCTGTGCTGTGCCCAATGCGTGCAAGGCGCCGAGCGCCGCGTACCACGCCATGGCTCGGGGCAGTGCTCTGCTGGAGCCCGGGGGCTCGCTGTGTGTGAGGGCACCAAGCATCCCCTCGCCCCATCCTGACGCACGCTCTTCTCCCCGACAGATCGCTCGATGAGCAGCTCCCTGTCTGCCTCCCAGCTGCACGCTGTCAGCATGAGGGACCCTCTGAACAGAGTGCTGGGTAAGGTGGGCTGCAGCCTGCTGTTGGGGGCTGGCTGTGAGCTGCAGGGATGGGGGTCACCCCAGCCACGGGGGCAGGCAGAGCTGTGCCCTCAGCTGCTGCAGCCTGCCTGCCCTGACCGTTCCCCGTCCCCGCAGCAAACCTCTTCCTGCTCATCTCCTCCATCCTGGGCTCCAAGACGGCTGGCACTCACACGCAGTTTGTGCAGTGGTTCATGGAGGAGTGCGTGGACTGCCTGGAGCAGGGCAGCCACGGCAGCATCCTGCAGTTCATGCCTTTCACCATGGTGAGTCCTCCTCCCTGCTCTGCCCCAGGGGCCAGGGACGCTTCGGGGATGGGGAGAGCACTGGGGGGAGTGCAGAGGAGCTGCTTTGAGTTCTGCCCTTTGCTCTTCGACCCCAGGCGTCAGCTCTGTTCCTCTTCTGCCAGGTTTCAGAGCTGGTGAAAGTGTCCACCATGTCCAGTCCCAAAATCGTCCTGGCCATCACGGATCTGGGCCTGCCCTTGGGCCGCCGCGTCGCCGCCAAAGCCATTGCTGCACTGTGAGCGTGGCTCTGCCACCGCTGTGCGGGACGGAGGTGCAGAGTGGCTGCTGGGGGAGCTCCGGGGGTCCGAGTGCCAGACTGGGGCTGGGACCCCTGAAACACTCTCCATCGCCGGGGCTCGATGCCGCCCAGCGTGAGGGCAGAGCTGGCAGCAGCAGGGGCTGCTCCGTGCCCAGCCCCCAAGGCAGGCTCCCGCTGGGCTGTCAGAGACTGAGACCACCCCACTGCTTGTTGTTTTTCTAATTCATCCGTTCCTTTTGTAGAATCTGGCCTTGCCTTGTCCCTCTTTGGTTTTCTGAGCTGGTGCTGAGGCAGAGGCTGCGCCCTGCCCTGCCCTGGGGCAGGGGAGGGCAGTGAGCAGCAATGCGTTGTGCTGCGCTGGGCAGGGGAGGACGTGGCACTCGCTGTCCCTTATGCAGAACCAAACGCGGTGCTGCAGCTCATCACGCTGTGCCCGGGGCATGGGCTGGAGGAGGATGCATGTGAGTCACAGCACCTAACGGTGCTGTTATGGGCTGATTCAGAGGCATCCTGGCTGCTCCCAGAGCCTCTGCTGTGGCCGGGGCTGCCCACGCTGCTCTCCCTGCCCTGTGCTGGTATTGGAGCCCCAGTGGGACGGGGGAGCGGTGCAGTGGGGCTCAGGCCTCAGCCCTGGTTTGGCCTGGAGTGGTGCTGGGTGGCCGCAGCCCTGCACGGTGTGCTGGGTGCTGCTCTCAGGGTGGAGCAGGGATGCTTTCCTGCCTCGCTGTCAGCTGCAAGCACATTCCTGTTGGAAATTCCTCCGTGTGAGTTCACCCCTCGGCCCCGCTGTGAGCACGGCAGCCAGCGGTGCAGTGAGTAACAGAGCAGCGGTCAGCTGCCCCACTGAGTGTCACCAAACCCCATCCCCGAGGGGCCGGCAGGGCCGGGGTGCCTGGGCCTCCTCTGGTCTGTGCTTTCTGCTTGACTCACAACGAAGAGGGAAGCGGTGCCCGCGCTGGGGCGGGGGGCCGTGGCACCTGCCCTCCCCTTGGGCAGCTCTGCTCTGAGCCCCGTGGTGGGGTTTGCAGCCCCCGGTCCTCGGCACGCTCTGGCACCGACCCACCGCACACCTCTTTACCGTTAACGCGGAGCAAAGAGCAGCTGCTCCATCGCTCTGTCAATATTTGCAGCCCTGTGCGCAGCTTTGGCCCTTCCCAGCGCTTCACCTTCCAGGAAAGGGTTGGAGCCGTGAGAAGGGGTTTCCTGTAAGCGCTGATAAGCCGGGGCAGGAAGGAGCGCTGCTGCTGTTGGCTGAGGGCTGCCGGGGTGCAGCGTGAGCCGCATCCGTCCGATGCGGCTCACCCCCGAGGGGGGGGTGGGGGGAAGGCACGGGACCCCTCGGGACCCGCAGCTCAGCCCCGGTGCGGTGCGGGGATGGCGACGGTCACAGGATGTGAGCACGGGACGGGCGCGAGGCAGCGGGTGCTGCAGCGGATGGGGACGCGGGGACGGCCCGCCGTGAGGCAGCAGCCGCGTGGCGTTGGGGAGCGGCCGGGGATGCCCATGGGGGGGCTCTCCCGGCCCCGCTGCGCGCCCTCAGAGCGTCCCCGTGGCTGCCCGGCTCCCTTCTTTCCCTGCTGAAGCTCCAGCGCGGTGTGCGCGGCTTCTGGAGCATCCCCAGCAGCTGTGGGGCGAACACCTCGCGGGGGGAGAGAAAGGGCAACGGCTGAACCTCCGCACTGCCACCGCCCGGGCTCTGCGGAGAGGTTATGGGGCAGTGCGGAGAGGTTATGGGGCAGTGCCACCAACGCCGCCGCCGCCGCCGCCGCCGCTTCCTCTGCTGCTGCCCGGACGGAGCGCACAGCTGCGGTGCTTTCTAAGAACCCTCTGCCCACGCGGCACCACAGGATGGGGAGAGGAAACGGCCCCCGGATCACATCCTGCGCCCCACGCGTCCCCTCCCCGTTGCCACACGAAGATCTGGGCGCAGCCCTCTGCGTTGGCCTCCCCACATCCCCATCCCCGCCGCGCTCGGGGGCTCTGCGACATCCGGGGGTCCACGTGGCCATCCCAGATCTGCAGCCTCGTCCCACGGAAGTGCACACAGCGCAGATGGTGGAGCCAAAATGGAGTTTATTTCCATCGTCGTGACATATATAAAAAACAGCACGCCCCGCTCTGGGGCTGACCCAGCTGCAGGAATAAATACAGTACGAAACAGCGCTCGGAGGAACGGAGCAGCTGTGAGATTCTGAGACACAAATGTAGGCGTGGGGGCACGAATAAGTTACACTGCAATAAATAGGAGCCGAGTGCGGGCAGAGCGGAGCCTCAGCCCCAGCGGTGGGACCCCATCCCGGGCCGGGCTCCCCTCCCTCCTTACCCAACAGCGAATAAATACCGCTCCTAGAAACGAGCCCGAGGGCGGCGACGCCGCGGCCCCATCCCTGGGGGTGGATGAGGGCTCCCCGCGGGGACACCGAGCTCAGCCCGGCTCAAACCTCGTAGCAGAGATACGCTTGTGTTTAAATATTAAACATGGCTGGTGCTGCACAGAGACCCGTGCACGGACGGCAGCGCAGGGCCGGCACCCTGCGTGGGGGCTGGGGGGCAGCGGGACCCCCCCGGCCGGATAAATATTAAATAGCCATAAATATTAAATAAGCGGGGAAGGGCGTGGGGTGCGGCGGGCGTCAGAGGCGGGCGAGGTGCCGCAGCGCTCGGTACGCCGTCTCCAGGAAGCGCTGGAAGTTGGCCAGGATGAAGAATCCTCCGACCTGCTGCTGGAAGCGGGTGGAGAAGGCGGGCGGGGGGCTGCGGTGCTCGGCCGGGAGCGTCACCGTGTCCAGGCCCAGGTCCTCCATCTGCGGCACAGAGGGGCGGTGTCACCGCGGGCTCCGGGCCGTCGCCACGTCCCCGCGTGCCGCCCCTCCTCACCTGCTGCTGGATGTTGGAGGAGAGGTTGGCGGCGTCCAACTGCAGCGTCTCCACCAGCGCCGTGTGCTCGGGCAGCAGCTGCAGGACGGTGCCCAGCGAGTCCTGGTACGCGTGCAGCCCGGCGCGGATCTGACCGAAGCACACCTCCTGCGGGGCAACGGCAGCGGGGCGGGGGATGGTGCTCGGAGCCCCGGCCAGGCTGAGGCCGGGCAGCTCGTGCCACGGGTGGGTGCCCGCACTCACCGCCTGGAAGCCGCGCTTGTGGCACTGATCCAGCGGTGCCTGCATGAGGGGTGGGTCCGGCTGTACCAGCTGCAGCTCTTCCTCTGTGCACAGCTGGAAGGTGTCACACTGCGGGCGAGGGCGTGCGGTCAGGGCTGCAGAGCCTGTGACACCCCGTGAGACGGCCAGGGCGCCGTGATGCCCGCAGGGGATGCGGGACCCCTCCCCCCCCCCCAAACTCCTATCTGTACAAGCACAGGACAGGGACCTGCTGCTCACTGCATGGAGCGGGGAGGACCGAGCAGCCCAGGGATGGATGGGGTGCGGGGAGGCCGCCGGCCGGAGCCCCACAGAGCCGATAAGGCTGGGAGGGGAAGGTCGCGTTATCGGGGCACTCACCACCGCGCGCTGCAGCGCAGCCACGTCCCCCCTGATCTTGCGGGTGAACTCCAGGTTCTTGTGCAGGAAGAGCTGGAAGTCGTGGTCCCCCGAGAGCTCGGCCAGCGGAGCCCCATGCAGCGCCTGCCACGGAGCGCCCAGCACCAGCGCCAGCGCCAGCACATCTGCAGGACAGCGGGTCACCTCAACTGTGCTGTGGGGACCCCCCCGGGGATGGGGCTCCAAAGGAGCACGGGGAGGGGATGGAGGAGATGCTGGGAGGGCGGAAGGGCTGCAGCCCCACGTGCCCCCCGGTGCCACCCATGGGTCTGCGGTACTCACGGGTGAGGAAGCACATGGTGCACGGCTCTGTGTCTCCTCCTGCAGCGCAGCCCGGCCCGGCACGGTGCCCTGCCCCGCTCTGCGCGCCCTCATCGATCGGGGCATTTTATAGAGGGCTGTGGGGATTCACACCGATGTGGCAACAGTGCCGATTGCCTCATTGTCTTAATCACCCGCATGCAAATCCCAGGCTCTGGGTGCTCCTGTGCTGCGCTGCGATGGGGCTTTCCTGGTGCTGCGGTGCCACCGAAGCACGGCGGTGCCCGGCCGAACGCTGGCAGTGGGCAGCGCTGGTGCTGTGCCCGTGCCCAGTCACGGCTGGTCACTCATTAACCAGCTGTGCCGTAGGGACGGTGGCGGTCGCTCAGCCCATGCCGGAGCACCTCACCGTGGCGTCAGCGTGGCTGTGGGGCCACCACGGCCAGGGACCCAGGAGAGCACCAGCCCTCAGGCCGCTGCCAGCACCTGGCACCTGGCAGCGCCGTGCCCGGCCCCCCCCACATGAACCCTCCCTGCTGGCCCCTTCGGGGAAGCGGCGCCCAGGGGCAGCCCCGGGGGGGTTGGCTGATCCCAACCCCCCCGTAATGACGTGGGCTCTGGGTTGGGGCCAGTTCCAGTGAGTGCTTCCAGGAGGATCTCATGGGCCGACGCCAGCCGGGCCAGCTGCTGCCGGGCACTGGGACCCTGCGCCATCCGGGTGCGCACAGAGCGGGGGTGCAGCCACGGATGGGATAACCCCCCTGATCCCCCAGTAGGGGAAGAAGCCAGGTGGTGCTGCCCACCTGTGAGCACGGGAGGCCTCACCCAGCACAGCTCAGGCATTAACTCTGAAGCCTAACGATGACGGACCCCCACTAGCGTAAAAGTTCTGCCTGCAGCTGCCTGAAAGGGCCTCGTGCTGTGAGCCCATCTGTGGGTTTTCCTACAAGAAATCCCTCCTGCTCCACCTTGGCTCTGCAGGGAGCAGCCGGGGCCATTCCTCAGCACAGCGGACGTTGCGGGATCGCCGTTCCTCGAGCAGCGCTGCTGCCTCAGCAGGTCAGTGCTGGCAGGAATCGGGGCTGGTTCAGGGTGGGGTTGAATCAGCACCCACGGGGCCCAAAGCCCCCGCCACGCTTCCAAGGAAGGAAGTGGCAGCCGGACCCGAAACCCCGTGGGTGGCAGTGCGGGGTCAGCACAACGCGCTGCGGTTCTGCCTCGTGGCCGCTCTTCCTCCGCTGACCCTCAGCCCCCTCCCAGCATCCGCCAGGAAGTCACCGCTTCCGGGGTGTCCCCGTGTCCCTGGAGGCTGCTGGCCAGGCTCACAGCCCCGTCCTGACCCAGAGACCCCACCGTGTTCCTGGAGCAGGGATGGGGCCGTATCCGTTCCCTGGAGCTGCTCCATGCTGGAGGCACAGCCCCTGGCTGCCAGCCCAGCGCGGGCGTGCTGGGAGATCCCCGCATTTCCCCCCCGAGGTCAAGCACAGCTGCTCCCAGCTGCCAGCAGCACCCGGCCGTGTGGGCCCCACCCCATCTCCATCCCCACTCCGTTATCTGTGGGACACACGAAGGCCCCACTCCGGAGCCTTTCCCAGTAGGGATGGGAGGGGAGGAGGCGGCAGCACGGGGTCCCAGCAGAGCTCCCCTCCGAGCACAACAAACCCACGGCAGGAGGACGGGTGGGTGTTTTTCCAACTTTTATTTTAAAGTCATAATTGAAGCTTAACAAAGTTTGACCCCTCGATCAGTGCAAGAGCTGCGGGGGTAACAGTGATGCCCAGGGAGCCCCGCTACCGCGGCCCCATCCCCAGGAGCTCCCACTCTCCAGCTGCGTGTGCGCCTCGCAGGGCTCAGCAACAACTGACCACAGGAAACCTCAAAAGAATGTTTGTTTATTGGGAATTCCCTCTGTGGGTGAGGGAACAGGAGATCAGGGCCTGCGGCTGGGGGCCGATGAACCCCGCGTGCCCCCCGCTCCCAGTACAGACATGCAGGTACTTATAAAAGAAAGGCAGAGGGGGGACCGGGGCCGCGTGGGGCAGCTCTCCTCAGACAGCGTTTTCCTTAAGGACAAATAAAAAACCACGGAGCCAGGCCAGAGGTCACGGGAAACCATCGTCGTCGTCCTCTGCCATCTCCTTTGCAAACTCCAGGTCCTGCTGCTCGCGCTCCCGGCGCTCCTGGAAAGCAAAGGCCAGTGTTGGGGATGGAGCCGTGGAACGAGCCTGGTGCGCTCCTGGAGCCAGCAGGGAGAGGGTGAGAGCTCACCTCTGCAGATTCCAAGTCCTTGTTGTAAGATTTGGGAGGGAACCTCATGGCCTGGAAAGCCAAGGGAGAGGAGAAGCTGTGAGCTGAGAAGTGCTTCTGCTCTGCCCCGCTGTCCTTTCACTCACTGCAGCTCTACCGCAGCCTGAGCCAAACCTCCTCCTCCCTCTGTGCCACCCCTGCGCCCCCTCAGCCCCCCGGGGTCCTCGCAGAGCTGCGCCGTGCTCACCTTGACTGACATGTTGTGGATGTCGAGGCAGAAGGAGATGCGCTGGTGGAACGCCAGCTGGGGCTCCCGGGTCGAGTAGATGTCAATCATCTCCTTTGACTGCACGTAGCCCTTCTCGTGGTTAATGCTGGCCTCGATCACGCCGTCCCGGATGGCCTGCGAGCCAGAGGGTGCGTGGTCAGGGCACCACCACCTCCCAGGGTGGAGGCAGCAAAGGAAGGCGTTGGGGAGTGGTGGGCTCAGGACAGTGCCCCGAGGTGGAAGTCGGTGCCCTCAGCACCCCTAGAGCGGCACAACCTAAAACCAGCAGCCCTGGGAAGGGAGCGTGTTGGGGGCAGGGCAGGAGAGGCCTGGAAGGAGCGGTGGGCAGCCCAGGTCCCAGGAGGCAGAAGGACGAGGCTTCCTGCACGGCTACCTTGGCAACAATGAACTCCGCATCCTCGGGGCTGTCCAGCTGCAGCTTCTGGGCAATGTCAGCCAGGGAGATGCGGGAGTAGGAGAGGCTGATCATGCGGACACCTGGGGAGGGGAGGAAACAGGAGTGGAGCCCCACACCGTGCAGCGCAGGGCGGCAGCCTCCCACCAGGCCTCTGGTGGCGGCACAGTCCCCAACCGCCACACCTCCTACCCGTCTTGATGACGTTGTGCCTCAAACGAATGATCAGCGTGTAGGTGCCATCGGCCTGGAACTTGTCCCCAAACTGATCGAGGACTTGGTTGAACTTGGCCAGGTTGCCAGTCCTGACGGCTGCAGGGGAAGGCGGAGAAGAAAATGTGTGAGGGAGGGAGGGAGGGAGGGCCGGGGTGTGCTGGGAAGCACAAAGCTGCCATCCGCCCCGTTGAAGAGGAAAGGAGAAGCCGGCCCTTCAGAAACTGCTGACTGGTGCAGCAGGTTGGCATCGCTCAGACTGGGGAGAGGAACCCCCAGCAGCACATCCCTTCCCCCCCCCCCCATCAAGACTTTCCTCGAAGTGGGGCACTCTGTGCCAAGGGATCGGGGCAGGGGCGCACACAGCAGCATCGTACCCTGAGTCAGCAGGAAGTATGGCATGAGCGAGCGCTTCAGGGACGGCTGTCTGAACTGCAGCCTATCCGGGATCTCCCCGAGCAGCAGTTCCACCACGATGAGCAGCTTGTGCACCTTGCATGGAAACAACCCCTGAGCCCCCAAGGCCAGACCAAGCCCAGGGGCAGCTTCCCCACGGAGCCTGGGGCCCTGTGGGAGCACGGCAGGTTCCTGCTTACCGTCTGCTTGAAGCCAACAGCTGTGTGCTGCGGTGCCTTCCGCAGAGCGTTCGTCATGGTCCGCCTGGCCTCCGAGTACTCCAGCTGAATGGCCTTGATGCGCCCTGGGAGGGGGAGAGCGCTCACATGGGGCCGAAGGCGTTTTGGAAAAGCCAATCCGACCAAACGGGGCTTCGCATCCTGCCTGAAAGCTCCACCCCCGGCTGCTCCAGGAGGTGCTCTGCGGGACCGCAATCCCGCGTGCACCCTGAGCTGCCAGCACCACGCAGAACCCTCTGCGTCTCACCTGTGTAATAGAGGTACCGGGCCCACTCGTTGTTGTTGGCCTGCTCGGGGAACACCGACTTGGAGACGAGTTTCTCTGCTTGGTCGTAGAGGTTGTAGTGGAGATAATTCCTCAGCAGCAGGTTGAGCAGCGTGGCCTGGCCGTCTGCGTCGTGGCGCAGCGTGGCTGTCCTCAGCCGGGCGTGCAGGAAGCTGCAGGGAAGGAACAGAGTGCGCAGGGGGGAGGGAGAGAACACAGGGAGAGCTCAGCCGTGCGGGGTTGGCCCTACCTCCTGACCACATCGAGTTTATTCAGGAATTCATAGATGCGGGAGTGGTAGTAGTAACACTTCGCCACCACCAGGTCAAGGGCCCGGCGGTTCTGGGAGCTGATCTTTTGCATCAGGTCATCGGACACCTTCTGAGCCTGCGGGAAGGAAACCGAAGTCAGAGAAGAGGAACCGCAGCCCAGGAGGAGCGGAAGGAGCCCGGAGGCTGCCCCAGGCTGGAACAGAGGGGAGCCGCTGAGGGAGGCAGGTCCCTGAGGCTCCCCGCTCCCACGAGTGTCACACGGAGGGCTCAGGTTCGGAGCCGCATCTTGGGGCACCTCACCTCTGGATATCGCTTGCTGTTCATCAGGTAGATAACGAGGAGCAGCTGCAGGTAAGCCTCCACTTCTGGCAAGAGGGGGGCTGAGGCCGCCTTCCCCATCCGCGGGCGAAACTGCAGCTCGGCTTCCGTGTCCATGGGCTGCAGGGGGAAGAGACGCGTTGGGCTGCGGCCCCCCTGCTGAACGTCAGCCCGTCCCAACCAGAACCCGCGTCCCATCCCACGCAGCCCCGGGCCTTCGCTGCCCTCCTGTCGCACACAGCAGCGCTGCAGGGGCTCCGTGGGGGCACAGCGACGTCCCCAGAGCCGCACCTCCTCCAGGAAGCCAAGAAGGAAATCCCGCACGGCGCTGTTGGAGGTGAAGAAGCCGTTGACGGCCTTATGGAGCACGTTGGCGTTGAGGCGGCGGGAGGTGGAGGGCAGCGCCCGCAGCGCTCGCAGGACGTAACGCGGCTCCTTCCCCGACACGGCCTTCTCCAGCTGCTTCACGTGCTCCTTGATGTCTGCGGGGCACAGGGGGGGCACGACGCGCTGTGCCATCCTCGGGGCTCAGCAGAACCCCCCCCATCCTCAGGGCAGATCCCACCCGCACGGCCCCCCCCCCAAGGGCCGCCGCTCACCCTCCAGCGTGATGGCATCCAACTCCCGCTGGGGCTGCCGCTCCCCTCCCGCCTCCCCCGCCGGCACCGCCGCCGTCTCCTCCTGCATCTCCACGTCGGGAGGGGCGGGCGGCGGTCCGTCGGGAGGCGCCTTGGCCTTTTCCCCGCGCCGCCGGGCCGCCCCGTCCTGCTTCATGGCCGGGCCGCGCCGGTGACACTGCAACACGCGCGGGGCGCGCCGGGACGGGGCAGGCGCGACCAATCGCCGCCGAGCCTTCCCGCCAGACCTGAGCTATCGAGCGCCGAGCTCAGAGGCGCTCTCGGCTACTTCCGTCGAGGGCTCTCGGGAGTTTCCGGCAAGCTCTCGGGTATTTCCGGCCGCCTCTCGGCTGCTTCCGCCACCTTCTCGGCGCATGCGCGCTTGCTTGCTGCCTGTTTGGCGGCGCGTGGCCGCGTGCGGGGCTGCCGGTGCGGGGCTCCCCGTCCCCGCGGCCGCACGTGGCACTGCGGGGCTCCTCCTTCCCCACCGTGCCTTCAAATGGGGACAAAAGCACTGCTGGCGCCCGGCCTCGGGCTCTGTTAGTTCCGCTGCTTTAAGCCTGCTTGGAAACGTGTGGGAAAAGCAGCGCTGAGTGCTTCACGAAGCCAACCAAACAACAACAAAAACCCCACCACGCTGTGCTTGCAGCTCGAAGAAAGAAACCCGGTGTAATTGCTTTTTAATCGCCTCGGGCGATTCCCTTTCAATCGGCCCTCCCAGCAGGACCCCCGGCGCCTATCGGGATGCGCTCAGGCAGCGCAGTGCGTGCAGGGCCGCATACAGAGCTGCCACGGACGGGAAGTTCTCCTCTTTGCAGGCAGCCGCGCCGCTCCCCTGCAGCTCCACCCCGCTCATCTCCAGCACGGCCGTGGTCAGCTGCTGCTGCTGCTCGCTGAAGGAGGCGAGCAAACCGGCGGCAGTGCTGCGCTCTGCGTTCTGCTCCAGGATGCTCCTCACCTTTGCAACAACAGAAGCAGCAGCGTCAGCATCCTGGCAATCCGCAGTTGGAAGTCGAGGCTCCGTCATCTGCCGTCTGCAGGGACACCGAGCTACACGCGTTTATACGCTTCTCACCCTTAACAGTTTTGATTCCTGCCACGCTTGGAGCAGTGGCTCGTTTCCCCCTCCCCGGCGTTACCTCGAGCCGTGACACGCTGCCTATCCCATAATAGGAACGTTGCTTTGCTTGAACTCCCATTACCCCCACCCTCTGTTTTGAGCCAGGCGTCACCGCTGGGTATTCTCTCACCAGTTGAAGCTGTTGGGGCACAATCTTGGCTTCCAAAGACTCCAGCAATAGCAGCAGCTGAGCCTCCGTTAGCTCTGGAGAATTAAGAGAGATTTGTGCCACGAGGGCAGCGAATCGCCCCGGGCTGTTTGGGGAGCTGAGGAGGGGGACCGTCCTGCATTGGGTGCCTGCGTGCTCAGCAGTTCTTTGGGCACTTTAAACCGCATGAATTGCGTGGCCTCCCTGTGGGATGAGTGAAAGCATTGCTCCGTGCCGCAGCCCTTACCACTGAAGGCATCCAGAGTGTAGGAGATGGCTTCTGTCAGGCTGAGGAGATCACGACGTGCGGAAATCTCTAGTGTGCTGAGCAGGACTTGTAAGTCTGGGCTCCGTGTCGTCAGCTCGCAGTTCTCGGGGTCATCGAGGACGGCTTCCATCTGAGAGGAAAGGGAGGAACTGGCAGGGTTTGTGGAAGGTCCTGCAAGGGGTTCTTTGCAACGCACCCGCAGAACCAAGAGGGTGGAGAATCCCACCACCTCTGTCACTGTGGGTGCTGAGAAGGGCCAGGTGAACGTGGTGAGCTGTGCCACAGCACAAAGCCCTCCGCAGATGTGATAACAGATAACAGTCTTTGTGCTTAGAAACTCTGCTTGCCTTCTCGGTCAGCTCCTCGAGGAGGTTCCTGTCTCTCATCACAGCTTTGATGGACTTTGCAATGATGGCGTTCAGCTCGTCGGCCAGCTGGGACAGAATGCCACACTTCTCCTTGACTTCTTTCTCCAGCGCGTCGACTTCTCTGTGTGCAGAACCTGCAAGCCAGAAAGTGCCCAAATGTCCCACTTTTCAGTGAGGCAGTCGTGCCCTCAGTCCACAGCCAGCCCCGTGGCTCAGCTTGCAGGCAGTGATCAGCAGCCACCACCACTTTGTGGGTTTGTGTCTATCCCAAGAGATCCCCTCCTTCCCAAATGGGACGACGGTCGTGCAAATGGAAGTACTGAAACGCAGCGCTCACCGTCAGATGCAAACGTTGGTTGGTTGTTCTCTGGGAAATGGTTGACACCTGTAACAGTGTAAAGATGGAATTGCTGGTTTAGAAAACACCTGGAGCTGGGTGGGGGCTGCTGGTGCTGGGTTGGGACTGAGGGCTGCCCTGAGCGTCGGGTCAGCTCTGGGTTGGCCGAAGCGCGTGTTACGGCACGTGCAAATTCAAGCTGCTTCTGTCACGTGTCTGTTTGCAGATGAGATCGGGGCGGCCACGGCGCAGAGCACGTCCAAGAAGGCTTCTGCTCTGCTGCGGTGTTTCCCGGATGGAGGATGTGGGAGTTCCTGTGTCGCTTACCCCACTCTGCGTCCCCGATGGTCAGCTGCATCGCCCTGAAGGCCAGCGTGCAGCCCCTGGGTATGGTGATGCTCTGTTTGCTCCCGGTGGTGCCCTGGTCAGTGAAAAATCCGTTACTGGGCTGAGTGAGGTGCGGGGTTGGGGAGGATGGGATCCTGAGCTGAGGAGAAGGCAAACCTTAGCAGCGAACTTGGCGTAAAGCTGAGCCATGAACTTCGCCTCCGCCTCCGTGGATTCCTCGTACCTGGCCTCCTCTGAGGTCTCTATGGTTTCATGAATCACATACAAGTTCTGCCTCGCCTTCCTTAGCTGCTCGATGAAGGTGTGCTTCGTGTTGATCTTCCTAAAGGAGAGAAAGGATGCAGTGCCTGCTGAATGTGCCACGTAAAATGTGGGTTGTGTCGCAGCAGCGTAACCTGCTCAGAGCCTGCAGCCGCACGGTTGTGTTCCTCGTGTTATACAGCGTGGAAATATTGCAGTGGGGGGGGCTGGGAGGGGAAAAAAGGCTTCAGAAACAGGCTGTAATTCCTGCTGTCCTCAGCGCCTTTCCCTCTGTCTGAGGGGGCCCACGAGGAGCTGTGGATGATCTGCATGGAGGTGCTCTGCTTCCTGAATGCAAAGCTGCCAGCATTACAGGGCTGTGCAGGGGATCTGAGGACTGGAATGAGAAGTGATGAAGTGCGTGTGGTTACAGCAATGCACAGCCTTTTGGCTTCAATCTTGGCTTTGGCTGTTGGAAAACCACTGTGTGTGCGATGGAGGGGTGTAAACGGGGGGGTGCAGTCTGCCTTTATGTCTTCCTTACCTTTCTTCTCTCAGTGCCTCAAGTTTGGGTACCAGGATGTGCTTCTTTTCCAGCTTGATGTGCCACTCCTTGGACATTGAGGCAGCTCCTCCCAGTTCTACTTCTGCAGGGTCGATGGGGATGCTCAGGGTCCCATCCACTCTGTCTTTGATGCTTCCCGTGGTTGTGAATTCCCGTGGGCCGTGGCTGTCTGTGCTGGGAAGGAGGGACTCTGCAGTGACGCGCTGTGTTCCTGCAAGGTGATTACACAGACTGTGACGAGCTCTCAGTTGGCCACCGAGAGAAAGCGGGGCGATGCAGAATGATAAATGTGGGCTTTACCAACACCGTCCTCCTCCTCTCCAGGCAGCAGCACGTCGTGGAGCCTGTATTCTGTCCGTCTGTAGGAGGGGAATGGCTGGAATCTGGCTTTCCTTTTCCTTCGAACCAGGCAAAGGAGCCTGAAGTGGTCTTGGTCTGAGATGCTGTGGACGGGAACCAGGTCTCCTTTGGGATCCATTTGCTTTGCGACTTTTTGGGTGATCTTTTTAAACATTCTGCAGCAGCTTTATGAATTCTCAACCCAAGGTGAGAAGTGCAGTCGTGCCTTAGGGAAGAAGATGTGCAAAATGAGGTGGGATATGAGTAGGAGGTTACAACAAAATGTCTTCTAATTTTGGAGGATAATAACCCACCCCCCCCCCCCGACCAAAGGATACAACTTGCATGAGGTTACTTTCAGAAGGCACGTGGAGAGGCCCTGATAGCAGCTGTGCCTCGCTAATTCGCCTTATTCAGGCTCATCCCCATTTGCTGTGCAGCTTGCAGGCCTGGGTTAGGCTGAGAGCACAGCCGGCTGTTTGGGGATGGAGCTTTGGCTGTCGGAGCCCATGGCTGCTCTTCCAGCAGTCGTTTTGTTTGTCGCATGCACCATCACACAGCACAGCAACCTGAGCTGGGCATGACTGTTTAACCCCTGTACCACCCGCTGGGATCCCAGTGCTTTAATTAATGCTTTGCTCTCATAGAGGCTTCAAGAAAGCAGATCTTGAGCAACCTCTTGCTGGTCCGTAGTTGTTGCTTCGCAGTGCTTCTGCATTTCCCATGTTGGTGCCCGGCAGATCTCTGTTGTTTTGAAACGAAATGTTGGGAAACTGATTTGGTCGAAGTCTTTAAGGAAGTGAAAGTGTTGAAGGTGATGGGTTAAGGAAGGAGGAGTGCTCGTTCTGCGCCGGAATGTTCCTCAGCATTTCAGGGGTGTTTCTCATGGATGGACACCGACCTCTCCCCAGACCCCAACATCCCCCCTCCTCTCCCTACATCCCTGTGGGGGGAGCTGCGAATGGAAACTGCTTGCAGGTTCTTAGTTCTCAAAGCAGAACCTTGCTTCTGCTTATTGGCCTTCAGTGACACATCCATAGAAACGAGATAAGCTTTGATTTACGAGCAAAACAGCTTCCTGTAGCTGAGGGGAAAAATGGGCCGTGTTGTCCCTTCTGTGCGCTGCTTCACTGCGTCGTGTTTGGAAGGAATGGATCCCATTCAACAGTTTGCTTTCCTCCCTCCCCAAAGAAGCACATTGTCACGGCCTGCCCGGGGAGGGTGACCAGATTCACAAACCCTCTCGGTTCCACTAAGGACAATTAAGATCCAAATGCAGTCATGACCGAAGTACAGCGGATCTCATTAAAGCTGACTGTAAAAGTACTGCCGCTCAAAGCTACGTCTGTCAGAGCTGTGAGGATAAACTCTGTGACTTTATAGGAAGTTGAAATAAGCCTCGGTTGCTTAACTTTATGAGGAGAAAGAAAGACAAAGGGGGGGAGGAGGGAGAGAAGAGAGAGGGACCGTGGGTCTGTGTTCCAGCTGCGATTCAGAGAATGGGGGACTCTGGGCTGTGGGAGCGCTCACCCTTCAGTTTCAAAGTTCTGAAATCCCAAGAGGAGCCGGGGAGGGACTTTGGACCGTGGGAGAGAAGTGTGGGGCGGCGGAGTGGGGCAGCCCTCCCTTCATCTGGGGGCAGCTCTTACCTGGAGCCTGTGGGGGGTGCGGGGGTCTGCGCTGCAGGAGCGGGGCCGGCTGCTTGCGGTGCTTGCGGTGCTTGCGGTGCTTGCGGTGCTTGCAGTGCTTGCAGTGCTTGCAGTGCTTGCTATGCCTCCTGTGCTTGCTGTGCTTGCTATGCGGGCCTCCTGCCAGCCCGGAACCGAATGCCCAATAAGGAAAGAAGCACTGATGTAACCCCAGCCCAGAACTTTTCTCGCTGTCACTTCTGCTGTCGTGCTGTTCCAGCAGCTGTGGGCACCTTTCATTTGGTCCCTGTGCACGTTGTGCCCAGGCTGTAGGACTGTGGTTCTGTTGTGGTTCTGTTTGGCAGTTATACTCCCCGCCTGCTGGGGTGAGGAGCAGGGCGTTCTGCTTAAGGTAGCACGGTGGGGTTGCGGTCAGATTTGATGACCTTGGGGGTCTTTTCCAACCTGAGCAATTCTATGATGCTGAAGCTGCAGAAGCGCAGTGTGCGGTGTGGGGGGGGGACAGCAATGCTGCACTTCTGCTAACCTGCACTGAGCGCTGCTTTGCTGGTGTTGTGCTGGCTGCACGGGGTTGGTGGGGAGCCTGGAAGGGGCTGGGGGGAGGAGGGGGGTCTGAGCAGTGCTGATCGATATCTGAAGGATGGGGGGAATGGGGCCGGGCTGTGCTCAGCAGCGCCCAGCAATGGGATGAGGGCAGTGGGCGCAGATTGCAGCTCAGGGCTCTCTATCCACCCACAAGGGGACAGAGCCTGGAACAGCTGCCAGACAGGTGAGGAGGGGGAACAGGAGCTGCTGTGGGGGGGTTGGACTGGGGGAGCCCCAGAGGTCCCTTCTGGCCCCTACAGCTCTGTGGTCCTTGAGGTTCCAGCTCGGTTTCTCCACCTCCTTTACCTGGTGGGCCTGCGGTCACAGTGCGCATCAATGAGCAAAACTGCCCACGTGGGAATGCAAGGATCCGACCACGAGTTTTTACATGAATACTCACTTTATTAGTTTCTCTTAGAACGCTGTACAAAGGAGTAATAAAAATATTCACACTTTGTTTTAGAAAGTTCTCTACACGAGACTTCAGCATCCGCAGCAAAAGGAAGGGCTGCTGGAAAAAAGAAACCAACAAACCAAAAGCAAACCCTAAAAGTACGTCCAACGGCAGAACGTTCTGTTCAGCTAAAACCAACCCCACGAAACGAACTGAGCTGAAATCGATCCAAGGAGGACACAGCAACGCAAAGACCTGCATGCTTAAAATACATGACACGCAATGATAGGGCCGTGGAAGCCCCACTAAGAAATAGCAACGCATTCATAATGGTAACCCAAGTGCTGTCCCCTTCTCGAGGGCCAGTACCAACTTTCTATTAAAACAAACAAAAAACTACCATTAAAAAAGACCTCAAGATTAAGTAGCCCCAAATCTCAGGGGTTTTTCTTTCTTTCTTTTAAAGGCTTTTCTGTTTTTTTTTTTCCTGCAATGGTTTGGACTGTGAGAAATCCCATTGGGGACTGCAGGGAAGGAGCCCTGACTGACAGAGCAGTGTAGTGCCTGACCGCTTCCTGCTGTCCCCAGGGCTGGATGTGTGCACGGTTGAGGATGACCCCTCGGTGCTCCTCTGAAGCTGCTCTCCTGCATTTATTGCAGGACAGAAGAAAAACCCCAAAGGATTTCAGTACCTGCTCGTCCAGTCCTTGTTCTGCAGCCCCGTGAGGGATCCTCCTTTATTCTCCAGCTGATGTTTGCTCATCGCTGCGTGCAGAGCCAGCACAGCTTGGAGACGAGGATCTGCCACGTGAGATGTGGCCAAAACCCCATTTAAAATCGCTGACCATCAACGATCTCCTGCACATCCCTGTTGGTAAGACCAGCCTTCGTGCACTGAGCTCACTTCTCTAAGAACTGAACAACCAGAAATGGAGCAGAAATGGTTTCAGTGCAGCTCCGGGAGGCCCAGGGATGGCGCTTTGCTTTCACAGCAGTGACCCTTACCAAGAGATCCTGCCGTGGTGCTGGCAGGGAGGGCACAGAGCAATGAGTGTGGTTTGCCCAGCGGTACCCAGTGCTGTTTTTCAAGGTTCCTTTTCTACTTTTAATCCCCATTTCTCCCCTTAAGATGGGAGCTGAAGGAAGATACGAGATGCCATTAACTTAATGAAACTGCCTTCTACTCTGCATTATCAACGCACGGTCCTTCTTCAACTCTGTGTTCCTCCAGTTTTAGTTAATATTCTGTTTGATTGGATCAACTGCATAAGTCCAAGCTAACTAAAGATACTCCACAGCAAAAACACTCTATGTGCCTTGTGAAGAATGTCATCTGCCACGTAACCCCAGATGAGGACACCTGTGTAATTGCTATTTGAACCACTCCAATTAAATGACATGGGAAAAGTTTACTATTATAATGAAGGCTTTGCCCCATGAGGAGTTCTGGACTCTGGGCTTGAAATCCTGCCTTTTCCAGAAGTCTGTAATTCCATTCTGTGTTGTTTTATTGATGGTCTTTCGTTGAACAGAACAGAATCAGGTGTCCGTCGTGTCACTGAACAGCACAAACAACGTATGCTCCAATCCCCAGCAGCAACACTGAGGCTGGGATGGAGCTGAGCCCCAAAACATCGCAACTGCTCTGACATGGAGTAACCCACATGCATTTAGAGACAGTCAGTGTATGCCCTACGGATGGGAGTCATGTTTTTAAGCCAAAGCACCCTCGGTATAACAACTACTTTTGCTGCAAGAAAGCTTATATCTTCCCCCTTTACATCATGCCTAAATGGGTAGTGTCTTTTCTCCTGGAGGTTTACCACTGGGATATGGGTTCATGTGCTGTCAGGCATTCGGACCTGGTGGGCTGCCCTGTTAGGAGCAGCTGCTGCAGCACCGTGTCCATGAGCATCCCAGGCGCTGGAGCTGTTCATCCCTTCCTAATTTCCAAAGTACTGATGAACAAAATAGTTCTATTTTGAAGGAAAAAGAAAGTGTTTTTTTTTTTTTTCTCTCCCCCAAAGTCATTGTCTGGTAGCTTAAAGAGTACATCGGCTTTAGGGTCTGTAGTACCGTAACTCAAGCAGCAGCCCTCGTGTCGTGGTGGTTTAACCCCCACCCTGTCAGCTACACCACGCTCTGCCAAACTCTCACTGGAGATCAGCACTCAAATACCAACCCAGCTCTTCTTCTACCTTCAGGAAGGCTTCTGTTTCACCTAAAACATTCCCATTGCTCAAACCTATGAGGTAATGACCCTACGCATCCCAGCAAGGCTCTGAGCTACGGTAACAGTTTTCTCCCTTCACTGCAGCAGCCTGGTAAGTATGGGATAGAAATAAAGCCTAATATTATGCATGGAGTACTACCAGACCTTATATAGTAGATCTTGGAGCTCCTCTATGCCCTATGCTCAGACCCTCAAACAGAACTCAGTATCCACTCGGACTTCTCAAGCTGGACTTGGCCAATTAAGAACAAAACCAGCGTATTTAAAATGCCTTCACCAACGCCAGTGTGAGACAACCTAAGCACTGAGACAACAACAACAAAAAAATGCAGGTTTGTGTAAGGGAAAGCATGAGCAAAAGCACATTTCATCCAGCACACAACCTGCGAGAAAAACCGATTGCTTTGATCAGCAGAAAGGCATCTCAGCCAGGAAACCCAAACCTGCAGCCCTCCTGTGCTCCAGCGGCGGTTGGAGGGGGACGAAGGCTCGAGTTTATTCCTATACGAAACCATCTGTTGTCTTTGGTGACCTGAACACCCTTCTCTTGGTCAGGTCGGTGTGCTGCTGGTGCTGCTCCTCGGCGCTGCTCTGCTCCCCCCCCATTGGCAGCGATCAGCCCTGGGGGTCTGCAGCGCTTCGTCGCCGCGTGGAGACTTTCATGCCGAGTTAATTGGAGAGCTGGCGGGTCTCGTTAACAGCTACGTGGGCTGAGGAGACCAAGGGGGTGGATGGAGGAGGAGAACTCAAATCGGTGCCACCAATCTCTCAAGCAGCCATCCAGCTCTCGCATGGTCTGCACCCGCGGTCAGTCTGTGGTTCCTCCCAGGCTCATGCAGTCTCCGTGTTCTAGGCACCTCAGGGGCATCTGTGGCCCATCGTTACAATGAGCTGCACCTCAGCCCTTCATCCAAACGCTTCGCTGCCCGAGGGCTTGAAAAGTTGAGCAGTTTGGGATGGGAAGCAAAGTTACCCGCGCTGGATGTAACCTTTTCCCTGACCCTGGATGGTTCCGCACAGAGCAGACAGCCGTCTCAAAGTGCCGTTTCGTTTTTCCCTGCACTGCTTTCAGTAGAACAGCTTCCTTTCTCGGTGGCGTAAAAGCTTTCGACATGAAACTCCCTCATTCCGTTCCCCTCCTTTCTCTTCCTCTGCCCAAGAAATGGAACCAAAACCCGAAACCATCAAACATGGGGAAGAGTTTGGCTGCGTCCCTTTCCATTTCCCCGCGGGTCGCTTTAAAGCACCAAAGCTTCAGAAAGGGAAATAATGTTAAAGTGCATTTACCACAGCAATAGTACCAGCACTAAAAGCTTTTCCCCTCAACCCTGTTCTCATCGCATCTGGGATAGATGAAAACCTTCCCACGATTCATCCTCTTTGTACCTTGGAGTCTCGGTGTATCTGCCTCTAATTATGATGCTGGAATAAAAGAAGCCCAGCATCCTGCTCCTCGCTAAACTCTACTCTGGAGCTTCTTTAGATTTATTGGGCATGAGGATCCAGCATGCGGTGTATGTCTATTGGGTACTGCGTTTAAACAGCTGCTGTGAAACTATCCCAGTGTGTGTGGGCAGGGGGGGAACGGGAGCGGGGAGGAGGAAGCTCCCCGAGCTCCGCTGCTCCTCCATCTGCACGCTTCAGTACTTGTTGATCCCAAAGATCCGGACTCCGTGGAACTGAGGCAGTTTGGGGATCAGGACGCTCATCAGGGAGATGGTGTTGATGACGAAGTGTATCCGGTCGTACTTGGTGTAAAAGCTGGTTAGAAAATACCTGCAGAGAAGGGGGAACAGAAAGAGGCACTGAATGATACCACGCCGTGTGCTTTGCTTCCCGTGTGCTTTGCTCCCCCGCAGCACTCACAGCACGATGGGCATGATGGTCAGGAACTTGCGGGATGCTGTGAACTGCACGCCGTAGTCCATCTGCTCCCAGTGCGTCAGCAGCCTTGCCTTGCCCTGGTCTGGCGTCTCAAAAGGGGTTCCTTTCACGGTGTGTAGGAAGATGTACATGCTCTGCAGCGAACACAAACGCAGTGTGAGATGCGTGCGGTGTTCCGGACCCCCCCAGCAATGGCTCAGCTTCAGCCAGAGGAGCGGAGCAGTGAGGGGCTGTGCGGGAGGCTTGCAGCAGCACTTTGCTCCGCTAGAGGGATGCATCACCAGCACTGCGAACCCAAAGCGGCCACGGGGCGGGGAGGGGTGGGGGGGGAAGGCTGCAAGCTGGGCCAGCTCTGCCTTGGCTGCTAAGAGCAACGCCTCTCCCTCGGCTGTAAGGGAGCTGTGAGATTACAGCGCTTGGATCTCCGGGGTCAGCACGGACTGACTGCACTGTGCAGCAGCAATGCTAAATGCTGTCTAAAAGATGTGCTGCTGGAGCTGCAGGCAGAAAGGATGTGCTCCTGTCTTACGGACAAGCAGTGTTTGGCTCAGCCGTGTCTTTAACACACAGCCCTCGCTGCACTCAACTCCCCTCTGTTCCCAGGACCAAAGTTTGAGCTGGCAGAGGAGAGCAGGGCAAGGAGCTGGGTGAAATGCAGGCAGCTGTGCTGCACTCAGCCCCCAGCAGCTGTAGCTCTGGGTTTATGCGTTGGCGTGTTTATGTATTTTTATATCACTGGAGATGGGGATAAGACGAGCAATCCCAAGGATGTATTCACCACTGGAGTGCTCTCAGGCCGAGATGTTAACATAAAGGATACGAAATTGATGGCCGTAGCTCCAAAATATTTTGCATCTTTGACCTGGGGGTGGCTTACCATGTTGTGAATGATGTTGGTAAGAGTCCAAACCACGGGGACGCTGAAGAAGGGGATGCTCAGGAGCACGACGTGCAGCAGGCCGATGCCAAGGACGTAGGACAGCCAGATGCCCCGGCTGTTCATCACGCGGGTGTTGGGGTTCACCTCGCTGTGTGCTGTTCCCACGTTCATACTGGCTCCTGTTTTCACCCCTCTGAAACAAAAGCAGAGGCAGGTCCGTGCTCAGGCCACCATTTTCATCCACGGTTCACAGCTGAGCTTACTGGGAAGCTGAGGGCTGTCTTAGCAGTTAGCAGGGATTACAGGAAAGAACGCAACGCAGAGCCGCTGTAATGCAGACTATCTTTACACAGAGATCAGGGAAGGTCTTGCATAAAATACTCAGCCTGTTTCCCAAGGAAATAATACAGCCTGTCCCTTGCACAGCAGGCCCCAAAGCAATGACTTTTCCCTGATGTTTAGCCTCGTGCTTTTGCAGCTTTGGTTTCCACAGCTGAAAACCAAACCAAGCTGCTGTTCTGTCCAGCTCTTGGTCTCAGGAGGCGAGCCCACGCCAGATCTGACATTATGCTCTGGATGTTGCTGCCAGCTACTCCGAGTTCCCTTTCTGAGTGCTGGGCCTGGCTTGTTTCAGCAGCTGCTGTGCTCTGAGCCTGCCTGGTGCTCACTCATACAGCATGTGTGCAGCTCTGGGACCCTCACTGGTGAGCTGACGGATGCTCCCATACCTCTACTGCTACTCAGGGAGCTTTAGGTCTGGAACAGGTTTTTGTTTAGAAGAAAAGAGCCTCTGGATCTGCAGGTTGCTGGGTCAGTGGCTGTCAGCTCTGGGGTCTTCTGGACAAAGCAGCCCGGTGTGGGGGCAGGACTGGAGCTGGAGGTCAGTGCTGGGAGAGCAGCTCCATCCTCAGTGCGGCACAGCCCCGATTGGCTCTCAGAAGGAAAAAAGGGGGTTGTGCTGAAGTCTAAGCCGAGGTGAAGATGTCACACTGTGGGGGGAAAGAAGGAAAGGAAAAAAAGGGAAGGAAGAAAAGCAACTACCGCTGTGGAATGCGTAAACAGGAGAGCTGCCTGCCAGACAGGAGAAATAATCCTCCCAGATATTGGTGAGGCCTCAGCTGGAGTGCTGTCCAGTTCTGCGAGGAGCTGGAGGGAGTCCAGGGCAGAGCTGTGAGAATGAGCAGAGGTGTAGGAAAAACATGACCTGCAAGGCCACGCCGGAGGAAACGGGTTTGTTTAGTCTAGAGGACACTCAAAGAAGAGGTGATGGATGGACCCCAAACGCTTGCAGGATCTCTGCAGAGAGAATGGGGAGCAAACGCGTGGCGGAGCAAAGCGTGCAATGGAGGTTCAGAGCAATGCAGGAAGACAGAAAGCTGATGTGGGATAAAGTGCAGTTTCTGTCTGGGATGAAGCACGGCTTTAATGGCACTGAAAACTAATGAGCAACTGCTCCGTGCTGCTGTCTGCCAAGCAGGGCAGCTGTGCACTGCAGCGGGGTGGCAAAGGGCGAAGCTCAGAAGCTGAATGTGAAGCAATTCTCCTCTGCCTCAGTTTCCTCACTTGTCACAGTGATTGGGGTGGTGAAGCTCTCATTGATACAGCAACAGGAGGTTAATTTGTTCTTGCAAGAGAGCAGTGGGGAGGTCAAGCATTAGGCCATGCGGTAGCAGTGCATGTTCTTCCCATCTGGCCTTCCCCATCTTACAAAAGCCTTTCCTTGGTGAACCTTTTTCAATTTCTGGACTCGTGTTTGCAGCCCCGGCCTGAGCTCTTTGCTCGCTTCAGATTGCACACAGAGCTTTGCACGTTATTGCAAAAGCCTGGCTGAGAGCAAGCTCCCAAACACAGCTCCCAAACAAACACAGCTCCCTGCCCCCAGCCCAGATCCCTTCTTGTTTGCTCTCTGATTTTACACTGGGGATTTGTTCACCTGCAGGAAAAAAACCCCAAAGTGAACCACAAAAGCAGGAGGACCTCCAGTTCTGCTGCTCTGAGCTGCGCCTTCCCAGCTGTGCGGCGCCGGGTCCTGGCAGGGCAACGTTTCCCCAGGCTGAGGGTGAAGGTCAGCGCTGTGCTGACGTCGGGCAGCGGCTGTCCGAGGAGGGGAGAAGTGCTGAGCACAGCTGGAGGTGAGCAGAGCGCTGCGACGGGGGATTGGGGCCCTTCCTCACCGCCCAGACTGCCACACACGACGGGTCCCGCGGCTGCTTTGCTGGCAGAGGCAGCTCCAGCCCTGAGCCTCGCAGCGATGCCCCGCTGGGCTGTTTCGCCCTGAGGCACAACTGACACCGGCACTTCACGCTCACGTCGTCGGCCATCAGCTGCTGCACGACCCACAGCCTCATTGAGGATTCCTCACCTCCTGCTTTGCTCCCCACGGAACATCCCCACCGCCTGCTCCGTTCTGCCACCCAACAAACACATCGCCCCGCTCGCTGTGCTGGCCCACTGCCCGGCAGCTCCCGAACAGGGCTTTATCGGAGGGCCGCAGAGGTGGGGAGGGCGGCAGGTGCTTATCTCGGTCGATCTGCGCGTTCCCAGCACGCAGGAGATTACGATCCGACGGACGGAGCCGAGGCGGAGCCGAGATCCCTATCTCTGGCAGCAGCAGCAATTCCCATCTCCCGAGCGAATGAATATTTTAAGCCCTTCTTTGCAAGATGGCAACGCCGTTTGAACCGGCCGATCGAGCGCCTCGGAGGTGGCAGCAAACGCGGGAGGGGTCGGACGGCGGCGCCGCTCCGTGCCCCGCACGGCCGCGGGCTGCGCGATGCCGGCTGCGCTGCGCTCCACGGGCTGGGAAACTCCGCACACAAAGGAAGCGCTACAAGTGAGCGCGCTCGGGGCTCGCGTGGACGCGGGCGGCGCGTCCCGGAGCTGCAGACAAAGCCCTGGCCCCGTCCCAACAGCGGCACGGCACGGCGCGGCACGGCGCAGGGAGGGCCCCTCTGCCCCGCAGCGCTCACCGAGCCCCGCTCCCACCGCTCGGCCGCTCCGCTCGGCCCTCCCCGGCTCCCATCCCCGCCGGCCCCGGAGCGCGGAGCTCCGCCGCGTGCCCCGCACAGCCGGCCGGCCCCGCACCCCTCCCGCACTCACCGCCCGGCCCGGCTCCTTCAGCCCCGGCTCGGCCCGGGATCTCCGCCGCGCTCCCGGCGGACACCTCGGCACGGCCCGCCCCGCCGCCCGGCACCACGGGAGCTGTAGTGCGGCAGCGCCGTGCGTGGGGGGAGGGGGGGAGCGGTGCGGGAGCGGAGCGGTGCGGGGCGGCGCTGCGCGGTGGCGGCACAGCGGGGCGGCTGAGGGATCCTTCTGCCCTCCTGCCCTTTGGGGTCGGCGCTGTGGGCTGTTGCGTGCGCTGCTCCGGTGTTGGCCCACGGGTCCCCACCGCTTCGCTTTTCGCCGTTATTAACGGCCCGTGATGGGCAGAGCACCCCGCGGCGTTCAGGTGTTTCAGTAGCGTGCATCGTGCGGGAAATGAAGTTCGTTTGTGGTGTGGCCAGAAAAGAAAGTGCTCCAGAGTTGTACCGAGCAGCTCAGTACGCATCTGCTGAACGCGGTGCGCTGCGAGCCCGCTTGCTGACCAGCTTTAGCTCTTGGGATTTATTGGAATTCTGTGTGGCAATATTGGGATATCGGCTTTAGCTATCGGGGTTTCAGATCCCCCGCAGAACTGTTTCGTGCACTGAGGGAATCGGTCGCCTCAGCGCCTGCAGCCCCGCCGTCGGTGGCTCTGAGCTCCGTGCTCAGTGACCCCGCAGCTCTGTGCATGCACTGCACCACGCGTGGCTGAGGGCCGGGGGCTGTGGGTGCAGTGCTGCGCTGCTGGGTACCATCTGTCCCCGGCCTTTGTCAGGGCAGCCATCGCCGCTCACCGCGTGCACCCCCCGGTGTGCAGCCATCTGTGCAGGCTTTGTGCACGCTGAGCTCCTGCCGGCGAGCAGCGGAGGGTGCAGCACGGCCGAGCTGCTCGGCGGGGTGTTGTTTGTGCAGCTTTGGGGTTGCTCGATGCTGAAGGCCCCCCCCCCCCCCAGCCGCCCCCAGCGCTGAGCGCCTCGTGTGCGCCCTCGTGGGCCGAAGGATGGATCCGGCGCAGCGCTGCTGCTGGGTGGGACCGGGGCATCCTGAGCATCGCACACCAGCATTGTGCTGCGAGCTGAGCGCGGCTCTGCCTTCCCACAGCCACGGCTTCCCCTGCCGGCTGCTCCCGGAGGGCCTCGGGCTCGGGGGGACCTGGAAAACCCACCCGCAGCCTCTCGGTGCTGCAGGGATGCTGTAGCGGAGGCGGGATCCCGCGGGAGCAGCCCTGCTTTGCAGGGGAGCCACGCGCACGGCAGCTCTATTTTTATCCCCTCTCCTGCCTGGCTGAGCAGCTCCCTCTGCGCGGTGACATCTAATTTAGCAGCTTCCCCACACCCCGCTGACTCTGCACGTGAGGGGGAAGCACAATGCGGCGGCTATTTTTAAACGCCCATAAATATTAATCCCACTCGGTGATGCAGCAGCAGCCTCTCTCGCTGCTGGTGGGAGTGCAGGGCGGGCATCCACTCCCTGGGCTCCCCAGCCCGCATTCACCCCCCCCCCCCTCCCCCTCCCAGGGAACCCCAGCGTTTGGGGGTGGAGTGGTCCTTGGGGGGGGGGGGGGGGGGATCCGGGCCCACCCCCACAGCCCGGGCTGATGCTTGGAGCAGTTCCCTGTGCGGTGGGGTCCACACTCCCATTCTGTTTGCTGGCCCCACTGCCGTCTCGATGCCGGCTCTATTAGAGCCGTGGTGGCAGGGAGGAGCTGGTGCTGGCTGATTTTAGCCAGCCGTGCCGCTGCAGCAGTGGGAAGGGGTCCGCACAGGGCTGTGCTGCACTGCAGCCTCGAGTTTTTGGGCTCTGCATGGCGTGGGAAGGCTGGAGACCCTGTGGCGCTGCTGCCGGGGGGACCGGGGCTTGTCCAGCCCAGCAGGGAGAAATAAATGGGCTCAAGGCCTGGGAGCAGCCAGTGGTTCCCCAGCTCCAGTCCCTCGGGACGGGCCCAGCCTCTGGGGCTCTGCTCCAGTCGCAGCCCCAGCGGTGGGGACACCGATCTGCCTCCTGCCAGCACCGGGAGCGGACCCGCACGGCCTGTGCCGACCTCTGCGCCCGCAGACCCGCACTGGCGACCCCGCACCGGGCCTGGCTCCAGCCGTGCTGCGCTCGGGCGGCTGCCGTCAGGTTGTGTTCTGCTAATGGGGCCGAGACGCAGGCCAGGCGCCTCGTAAACCGTTTATCCTCCCCGAGCAGCGGGAGAGTATCAGCGCACGGTCTCACCAAGGAGAGCCGAGGATGGGGCGCGGGCGGCCACCGGCGTCCTTGTTGGCAGCACTGCAAGGGCACGGCCCTCGGCCCCGCGTCCCCGGAGCCCGGTGCGCCGTAGGGGCGAGCCCCGGTGCCAGCTGCCTGCTGGGGGCGGCCCCAGCCCGGAGCACCGGAGCCCGGTAACGGCGGCCGCTCTCCATGGTCCTGAGCCGGCCCCGGTGCCGGTCCGCGGCTCACCGAGCCCCGGGCTGGGCGGCTCGCGGCAGGGCTGGGGGCCCGCACCGGTACCCGCAGGGCTCCGCCCGCCTCGCTGCCCGCCGCGGCTCGGGTTTCCCCGAGTAAGCGATGCCGGTGCCGACGGGAAGCGGCGGGCAGGAGGGCAGGAGAGGGTAACGCTCCGTGGCGGAGGGGGGAGAACCGGGGGCGATTCCTCTCTCTCTGGGGCGGTGGGGAGCGGGGGCAGCCCAGGGCTGCGGGGAGCGGCAGGAGGGCAGAGCCCGACTCCGGACAGCGCCCGCCAGCGCGATTCCCACACGGGGTTCCGGGGATCCCGGAGGCTCCGTTGGTTGTGACCACCCAGAGCCCCGAGCCTGGGGGGTCCCGGACGCTGCAGGCGGGGTTCTCCCCGTGTCCCCCCAGGAAGGAGTCCCGCGGCTCAGCCTCGACACGAACCGGGCGTGGAGAGGAGCCGGGAGCGAGGCGGGGGTGCCAGGAGCCGTGCAGCCCCCCCGGCGGGGCGGGCCGGGGGCGGGGAGCCCCGGGGAGGCCCGGCCGGTGAAGCCCGCCCACCGGCCCCGCCGCCGCCGCCGCCGCCGCCGGCTCCGGGCCCGCCGCGCTGCGCGGGGCGCGGCCGCTCCGGCCCGGGGCGCGGGGCCGCTCCGTCCTCGCGGGGTGCGCACGGCAGGTGAGTCCGCACCGGGACCCCACACCCCGGTGCTCCCCGGTATTCTCCAGCTTCGGGAGGGGCAGGGCGGGAGGCGGCGGGCGGGGTCGGTGGGGGGGGGTCCCCGGCAGCGCATCGCCGAGCTTCCCCCTGGGAATTACCGGGGCTTCCCTCGCCCGCAACGCCCCCGGTGCGGAGTGCAGCAGGAGCTGGAGCGGGGCCGGGGGGAACCCCGGGCATCCCCGGCTGCTCTGGGAGCGCGGCGGCTCCCGGTGCTCGCACAGTCCCGACGCGGGCAGCCCCGACCCCCCCGCTGCCGTCCCCGGCATCCCCGCGGTTGGGCAGGAGCTGCCCTCGGTGCCGTGCGTGGTCCGGAGTGCCGCGGCAGGAGCCCCCTGACCGCCCCCGTGGGGTCCTCGAGAGCCGCATCCCGCCCGCGGGGGTTCCCCAGTGCCCGGTTCCTGCGGACCCGGGCTCCCCCTTCCCGGATCACCGATCCCGGCTCATTTGGATCCGTTTCAGCCGTTCCCAGCCCCGGGCTCATTCCTCGGGTTACTTCTGAAAGCCTTGGGGGGACGGCTCCCCATCCGTGCGGCAGTGCCAATGTGGGGCTGGCGGTGCCGGTGTGGGGCTGGCGGTGCCGGTGCCCTCCGGCTGCTCTGAGCTCTGCTCCCTGAGCGGGGCCGCCCGCAGTGGGGCTCTCGGGGTCGGCTCCGTGCGGGCGCGACCTTGGGGCGTCTTGGTGCAGCTGCACCGAGTTACGGCGCCGAACGGCGAACAGAGAGAGCTGTGTCCGTGCCCCATCCCAGCCCTGGCAGCCTCCCCCCACAGCCCCAACAACCCCCGGGATGGCTCTGGGGGGGGCTCAGGACCCCAGCCCCCAAAGAGCCTCTTCCACAGGCGGGGAGAAGGACATGGGACACCTGCATCCCGGGGCTGCCTGTGCTGGGCAGCGCTGTGCAGGGCTGTCACAGTAGAGCTCTGCTGCCAGGCTGCCCTTTCATGCCACCGTCGCTGATTGTAGGATGCTCACGGGGTTCTTGCATCCTGCCTTGATTGCGCCGCTGCCCCTCAGCGTGGTGGGACCTGTGGAGGGGAAGGCTGAGCAGCTCATGCCCTCGGACGTGGCCTTATCTGCTGCCACCACCCTGGGAACTCGCTAAGAGCTCAGCTCCTGTGAATTTCCTCTTTCTGTTTTTTGTTTCTTTCCTGCTGACGTTTTTCCCCTCCGGAATAAAGGGCTGGATGGGGACCATGGTTACGGGGCGGTGTGGGCAGCCGGCCCTGGGGCCAGAGTGGCACCGTGCAGGGGACAGCGCAGCCACCCTCCTGCGCCAGCGCCCTCGAATCAAACGCTCCATAGAAAACACGGCACGTGCCCAC
The DNA here is from genome assembly GCA_030625065.1 of Alectoris magna. Taxonomy (NCBI): domain Eukaryota; kingdom Metazoa; phylum Chordata; class Aves; order Galliformes; family Phasianidae; genus Alectoris; species Alectoris magna. The sequence goes on from CM060588.1 coordinate 957,299, forward strand.
ATCCGCCCTGGCAGCGCTGGGAAGCGGAGCCCCTGAGCCAGCATCCAGCCTCCATCGACCCCACGCTGCTGGGGAACCTGCTGGCTGCCGGCGCTCCCCTGGGCCCTGCCTGCAGCTCTCCCGGAGCTCTGCAGGATGCGCTGGCTTCAGGCAGCTCGCACTGCCGGTGACCTTGGCGGGGATCTCACCCCCGCCTCCGGCTCAGCCCGAGCCGTGGCCGTTTGTTACAGCCCAGCTGCTGCACAGGAGACGTGCGGCGGCTCAGCCCCTCGGGAACTAATCCCGCTGCGCAGGAGCCCCGTGCGCTGCCGCTGGTGGTGGTGGGGGGGGCCAGCAAGCTGTGCTGCCTGCCCTCGTCCCCATCCCGCGGCTGGGAGCAGCGGGTGGGCGCAGTGCCCCTGGGCACCTCAGCCTGAAGCTTTCCCTTTGGTGTCCCCGTCCCAGATGTGCCTCCTTCGGCCCAAAGCACCGCGGGTGAGAGCTGAGGGGCCGGTGGCTGCGTGACGGAGCCGGTGCAGCACCACGGCAGCGGCAGAGCCCTCCGTCCTGCGCCCCGCAGCCATGTGGCTGCTCGTGCAGGGCGTCCTGCTGGCATCCTGCCTGCACGCCGCCGCCTTCCCCAGGGGCTGCTACCCCTCGGAGGAGGAGGGGCTGAAGACCTTCCGCTGCAGCAACGCACGGCTGACAGAGGTCCCCAAAGACATCCCCAACGACACCAACAAGCTCTACCTGGACTCCAACCGCATCCCCTTCCTGCCCCGCGATGCCTTCCGGGACCTGCCGCTGCTGCTGGAGCTGGACCTGTCCCACAACGCCATCGCCGCCGTGGAGAGCGGGGCGTTCCGCGGGCTGGCCAACCACCTGCGCTCTCTGGACCTGTCCTCCAACAGGCTGGTGTCGCTCAGCAAAGACGTCCTCAGCAACGTGAAGGCCAAGGTGAACCTGTCCAACAACCCCTGGCTGTGTGACTGCCGGCTGCAGGAGCTGATCCGCGCCGTGGACCTGGCGGCCGGCTCCTCCGCCGGCATCGTCTGCGACTCCGCGCTGCAGGAGGAGCACGTGGGCAAAGCCTTCCTGCAGGTGATCGCCGACACGGACTTCTGCAACGTGTACAAAAAGACGACGGACATTGCCATGCTGGTCACCATGTTCGGCTGGTTCGCCATGGTGATCTCCTACCTGGTGTACTACGTGAGGCAGAACCAGGAGGACGCGCGGCGGCACCTGGAGTACCTCAAATCACTGCCGAGCAAGCAGCGGCACTCGGAGGAGTCGTCCACCATCAGCACCGTGGTGTGAGCGGGGCTGGGGGCGGTGGGACCTCGTGGCATTCCTGGGGAGTGGAGTGGTGTCCAATGGGGGCAGCGAGAGGACACAGCCGTGGTGGGGAGCGCTGATCCGTTCCCAGTTGCTGGTTACTGGCAATGGGCACAGAGCGAGCGGGGAGAACTGAGTGCGCCCCCACCACGCGGCGCCGCTCCGGACGCTGGGACTTGGTATGAGACTGTTTGATTTCCTTTGCAGCCATCCCCGGGGCATTAACGATATTGGTATTTTAAGCCCTCCGGTTTACCCTCTGCTGCCCTGGGGATGTTCCTGGAGCTGCGGGGCGGGGGGGGTGTGTGGGCTGTGGGCTGCAGCCCTGTGGGATGGATAGATGGGGATGGGGGGATGTGGTGGTGGGGAGCGGCCCCAGCTCCCATCTCCAGAGCTGGAGCTGCCGCCCCATCGCTGCCCTCACCTGGAGATGGGCACCGGGGGTGGAGCGGGGACCCCCCCTCTGAGTGTTACGGTGAAAATGGGATCGGAGCCCCCGGGCTGTGCCCTGTGCTGAGGGCGGTGGGTGCTGATGGGGGTCTGAGGACACACGGGGTCGGTGCTTTGGGTCAGTGCACCCCACTGCGGCTCCGCTCCCTCTCAAGGACTCACGGCTGCGACCGCTCACTGTGACAGCGCTGGGATGGGGCAGAGGCAGCCGCTCCTCCGCCTCCTCCCACTCCCTGCGCCGCTGCCAGGAGCCCAACCGTCCCCTCGGCCCCACATGTCCCTTTTTGACACTCTCCATTGGGCTCCTGGGGTTGGCATCAGGGATGGGGCACCCAGGGTCCACGCGGAGCCTTGGGGATTGGCAGCCCATGCCTGCCCCTCCGGCTCCTGTCTCTGGTTTTGTCCTTTTTTAAACCAACTGAAGCTCAACTGCCTTAACTCACCGAGAGCACCAACCAAAGCTGCACCAACACCTCCGGCAGCGCCCGCCCCGCGCATCTGGGGCCGGCAGGGCTCGGGCCCCCTCCATCCCTCCGGTGCCCGGTGCCTATGGATGGGGCTGTGGGGAGCGGTGCCCGCGCCCTCCACAAGTGCCTACACCCCCAGCACAGCCCCAACGCACAAACGCACTCGGCCTGGCCCTCTGCCCAGTCCCCGTGGTGGAGCACAGGGCTGGAGGGAACTGGACCGAGCCCCCGGGGCACCATCTCCCGTGGAGTGTTTTGTTTAAGGGACCTTTTATGTTCTTACTTTATACGACAATAAATTGGCTTTTACTTTGGACACAGTGGTGGTCGCGCCTCACACCAGTGCTGCTCATGTTGGGGACCCCCAGTGACCCCCCCCAGCCATGAGGAGGGGATGTGGGTGCCCGCATCTCTGTCACGCCTGCAGGGCTCTGCTGCTGCGTGGGGCTCTCAGAAACAGGACACCGCAGGTAACCCTACCTTGGCGTGGAATTAATGAGCCCTGGCAGCTCAGGTCACCGCACCGTGCCCCGTCCTCGTGGCTGCCGCACTGCTCTCTGCCCACCCGTCCCCATCAGACCGGAGCAGGGCCGTGGTGTGACCCAGGGGTCAGGGCTGAGCCGTCCCCATTCTCCCTGTGAGGTCGCCAGCGCCGTGCTGAGGAGGGGCACCAGGAGGTGTGCAATCGCAGACCTAAAGCAGAGCGACAGCTCCAGCTTGCAGGACCTCACCCATCCCCTCACCCGGCTGCCCCCAGCACCGAGCAGATGGCAGCCGCCCCGCGAGCAGATTGGAGCCCCCCCATCCCTGCTGGTGCCCCCCGGGGGGCTGCGTAGCACCGGGCCGCTTGCTGGGGGTGTCCTTGGCACCTGCCTTTGTGGTGCTGCCCCCTGGAGCGGCCCCCAGCCCCTGTCCCAGTGCCCCCCCCTCGCTCCTGGCCTGGCTGCTATTGGGATGGGTGTAGTGGGGATCGGGATGGCTCCTCCCAGCACACTGGAACGTTGAGTTCTGGGTGATTTGTTTCTGGCCATGCTGCAGATTTACCAGCTGGGATCAGCGATGGCAGAGCGAGCGGCGTGCCTGTCACCCCCATATCTCTGTTAAGGGCTCCTGATGCTGTGGCTGCAGTGCAGCCCTTCGTTAGCAGCGCCGCCAATGGCCCCAGATTCTGTCCCAGGGTTTGCATGGGGTGCTGTGTTGGATGGTGAAGCAAACCCCTTTGGGTCTGTGCACCACCGCCAGCCCACGTCCTGAGCCTCGCAGCGATTCGATTTAGCAGAGGGAAGGAAGGATGCCTAATTGTTTAATTTCCACAATTATACAAAATATTTATCGATAATCAGAACGGATGGCGGCAATTACGCAGTGACGAAGGCCGACCCACACTTTGCCAGCAGCCCTCCAGCTCCGGAGGATGATATTTATTTTCTTTTCAACACAAAAATATCCATTTACTCTGGCACTGCTGCCAACTGCGACTCACGGCGATGCAAAGCACGCATTAATCCCGCCATGCTGCCCTTATGGGGCCGGTGCTGCGAGGAGAACGGGGGCAGGCAGAGGACTGAGAGCTCTGCGGGTCCAGGGGGGAGGTCTGGGGAGGCGTGGGGGTGATTTGGGGGAGGATTTGTGGAAGGCTTTGGGGGTGAATCGGGGGAGATTCCTGGGAGATCTTGGAGAGATTTTAGGGAGGTTTGGGTTCCTCACTTGGGGTGCGAGGCTGAGCCATGGGAGCTCAGTGCTGGGAAGGGGTGCAAAGCTCCAAGGTGTGAATTTATCTGTGGGAATGCATCCCCGTCCTCGAGGTCTTTCCCCTATGGGGAGTGTGGTTGGAGCACTGTGGCCATGTGGCTGTACCTGGGGCTGAAGCAGCACCATGGCTGTGTGGGGAGCAGAGCCTCGGGGGGCGGGGGGTGGCTGAGAGCAGTGGGGAGAGCTGAGGCCCTCCTTGGGGGCTGTTGAGGCTGAGGGAGGGAAAAGTAACTGTCCTGTAGGTGTGCACTGTGTCCTGCACTGGTCTGATGGCACAGACTCCTCCGCAGCCTGAAGCCAAAAGGTTTGATTCACTTTTCCATGTTCTTAAGGCTGAGTTGCTGTGGGATTTTGCTCCAACCCCACTGTTTTAAAAGGGGTTGGGGGGGGGGGGGGAGGTGGTGGTGAGCCCCGAATGGTGCTCAGTGCCTGCCTGCTGCTTCTTCACCTAACAGCTGATGGCTGTGACGTTCCTCTGCTGGCAAAGAGGAGGGCAGGGAGCAGAGCCCTTCTGCTGCGTCCCCCCGAGTGGTGGGGGGTCCATTTGGCAGCAGTGGCAGCCACCCCACGGGCCGTTCAGATGTACATCTTATCCATCAGCACTTAATAAGCGATGATTCCTAAAAGCTCTGAGCACGGTCTGTGCCCACACGGCCTTCTGCTGCCCGGCTGTCAGCACGGATGAGCTGAACTGGGCCAAATCTGGTCGTTTTTTTGGATGAATGCCCACGGAGGGATTTCTGGGCGCTGTGGGAAGAGGTGGTCACTGAGAGGGAGGTGCTGTTCTGTGTGAGTTGGCACCGCACAGAGCCAGGCTGATGGCACAGAGCTCCATGGCTGAGTGTGGGCTCAGTCCCCTGTGGTCTGAGCTGGGGCTGCTGCCCTGAGCGTGGTGGGACCTCAATGGCCGCTCAGCTGTGCCACAGCGAGGAGCAGAAGGGGCTGGGAGCAATCCTGTGCCCCCGGGGGGGTTGTGGGGCAGACAGGAGGGCGGCAGCTCTGGTGAACGGCTGATGGAGCTCTGTGCTGCGTGGGATGGGTGGGAAGGCAGCACTTCTGGGGATGGACTGAAAGCACTGGAGTGGAATCTGTCCTAATGCCGCTTAATGAGCAAAACAATCAATTGCAGACACAGCAACTCGCCGTCCAAAGCGGACAGGAGCAAATCTTTGCTGAGCAGAGAGCTCTCCTGTTATCTCAGTGCTTTGAAAGCTCTTATCTCGACCCGCTGCTGATCCTGGGAGCTCACAGCTGCTGTGCAGTGAGTGGGGCTGTGCCACAGGTACTTGGATGGAGGGAGGAAAGAGTGCAGCATCAACCGGTGGAGAGGGCTCAGCAGCCTCCATCCATCCCTCCCTGGGGTGTCTCCACTTCCTCCTCCTTCCCTGGGCTGCAATGCTCCTCCCTGGCAGACAGGCTGAGCCATAAGGGCAGCGTTCTTCGTCTCCCACCTGCACTGCAGAACCCATTAGGGTCCATCTCCGAGACCTGCCCCACGGTTGGTGGTCTCCCAGCTCTGGGCACGGTGCAGAACACCCCACAGCACCAGCAGAGGTTACCCAAGGAACCATCCTGCTCTGCACTGGGTGGGACAGAACCTTCTGGATGTACAGAAAAGGGAGGAAAACCAAGGGAAGTGCATTTGTGTTCCTAAATGGTGAGGATTTGGTACTTCACACCTCTGAGTAACTTCTCATGGGATTCTGGCACACATCACCTCGTCCTGCTCCGCTGCCAGGACCACTCCGTGCCCCCAGAGCACAGCGCTGTGTTTGGGGTCACCCCCAGGGAGCAGCAGCAGCTTTGTGGCACACACAGACTGCTCGACCCCGAATGAACGCCCCGTTTTATGCCCGAATACAGGAAATGCAGGAGGGGTGAGCGAGCAGAGGAGCTCGGCCGCTGCCCAAACTGCACGTGGAGTTCCAGGACCAGCAGCTCGGCACGAAGAGCCCATCAGAAAACCAACGATGCTTTCACACCTCTGGTTCCCTCATTCCGTGCCACATTCGTGGGCAGGACTTGGCTCCGTACGCCGCACTGCGGTGCCCCGCACACACCCGGCAGCTGCCAGCTCTATCGGGGCTGTACGTGCCAGGGCCGCACACCACTGCAAAGAGAACAGAGAGCATCAACCTCCCCAAGGGCTGAACGGGAACCCCCCCGAATTCTGACGCCACCGATGGCTGAGCGCCCTCTGATGGCAGCGATGCGACCCAATGGGTGCCCTGTTACCGCAGCAGCCGGCGCAGCTCCGGTGGGTGATGTTGTCCCTCCCAAATCCTGGGCGGCAGCTGTCGATGGGGATCACTGAGAAGCTGCCCTCCACGTAATGAATGGCAGGAACAGCCCGAAATTCGTGCTTCAGAGCGAACGTCTGCTTCCTGAAAAACTCTCCTATTCGCTCTTTAGCCTGAAATACAGAAACGTGGGGAAAATGAAGAGAAGCATCCATTGGTGAGGGGTTAAAAACGGCTTAACGGAGGGGGGGGGAATGGGGGCCGGGGGCAGGCAGGCCGTGGGGACGTGCTGTGGTGGTGCTGCCGTCGGGAAGGCAGAGCTAACCCGGCTCAGGAATCAGCTGCTTCACATTGCATTGCATTTACAGAGTGGCGGATCTGAGGTTTGGGTCAGAGATGCTGATGGAAATGTTTGCATTCGATTCCTTACATGGGAGATGTAACCATTTCTTTGGGTTGTTTTTCTTTTTTGTTTTTAAGTGGGTCAGTCTGACCTTTTAAAAGCAAATTCCCACCCGGGATTGAATTGTCTGAGCTCCATCAGCTGCCATTGGGCAGCTGGGGCTGCTGGGTGACCCCACCACAGGGCAGGGGTTGGGGGTGCAGAGGGTGATGGCACGGAACCTGCTGAGCTCTCCGGTTCGTGGCGTCCTCACAGTCCTGAGGAAGGCGGTCGCACAGCTCTTCCCATCCCGGAGCGAAGGGAGTCACTGCGGGGGGAGGGAGATGGGCGCTGATGGGCGCTTCTTTGGGAATCCCCTACAGCCGATGTCCCGCCGGCGTCTTTGGGTTCGTTTCAGGAGAAACACCGGCAGATGGAATTCTGTGCTGCATCCTTCGGTGTTTGCCGGCCAGCCCCTCACCCTCTCACCCTCCCTCTTTTTCCCTCTCAAGTGTGAAGGACGGGGGTTTCTCTTCCTCTCTGCCACAGCCCAGAGGAGCTTTGGGAAAGGCTCTCTCCGTTTGCTGGGCGTTGATTTCGGAAAAGGACTCACGGGAGAGCGGCGGTGCCGCCCCAAAGTGGGGCTGCTCTGTGCCGCAGGGATCGGGAGCGGTGACGGGGGGAGGAGGGGCGGGGGTGGCACCGGGTTGTCCCTCAGCGCCTCCGCTGCATCGGGCTGAGCTCCCACGGGGACTTGGGGGCTTCGGAGCTCCGCTTTGCTCGGCGCGCTCAGAGCGCTCCAAACTGCGTTCTGGCTCCATCTGTGGGCTGGGAAGGGAAAGCGCAGCGGCTGAGGTGGGGAGCGGCCTCGTGGGGGTGCGCGTTTGGGCGCCGGGAGTTCCCTCACGGTGTTCAGTGCCAGAAACCATCGCTCCTCCGCGAGCGCCCAGTTCTGTTACCCTGAAAAGTGATGAAGAGTTCGTTCGGGGAGCCCCGGTGGGGAACCTCGAGGGAATGGCAGCTGTACGAGGGCCCCTCCAGGCGGCACGTCAGGTCGGAGATGAGGTTCTCCAGGATCTTCTTCAGCTCCTCCACGAACCGCGCGTTGGCTGCCAGCTCGCATCCCTTCGCAGTGAAGCGGACCGAGACCTGGTACACGTGGTTGGCTTCCCTGTATGCTGCCAGGAACAGGAGGTGAGCGGGGCTCGGGCCGGTGCCCACCTTACCTTCGCATCTGTGTGCTTTGCAGCTGCAATGCAGGCTCTTGCTCGGAAGTAAACACGTGAGTAGTTGACTCATTAACAAAGCCGAGCGCTCTCGGCCTGCGAGGGGCTCCTTGGTTTGGAATAAGCAAGGTTTTGTGTTTGAGTTACAAAGCTCTGCTCCTGAATGGTGAAACCAAGGAGGGGCGGGTGGTGAAATAAACACGGGGCCGTCCGTGGTGTTGTGGTGTGGATGGGGATGATGTGAGGCTGGGTGCTGGATAGCAGTGGTTGCGTGGGGTTGGGGTAACCCTGAGCAGCGCTGTCCTGGTTTGCAGATGCTGTGTGGCACTGCGTAGGTGGGGTGGTTCGGATGGAGGATGGAGCTCTGCGTTTTCCTCTTTAAGTTTAATATATTCTTGCTGGCCGTTATTTAACCTTTGGATATTTGAATATGCATAGGGATGGGATGTTAGCACTCTCTCCATTTACCAAGCTTTGAAATCCACAGGCCTGCCACAAAGCCAACGAACCACAAGGGCTGAGTGCATCACTTTGCCATCTTACCATACACCGTGAACCTGTACGTATCGGTCACGTCTACTTCTTCTTGTGTTGAGGTTTCTATGATTCTGTGGGACAGTGCACACGTGTAGGCTCCAGACATGGACTCCTGGAAGCCCACCAGCGTCAGCTCCCCGGAGCCCGTGAGGTTCGCATATCCTTGCCCTAGGATGGAAGCAGAAGGGATGTGATGGCCGGGAATACACGGCGTCCTGCGCTCTGCCCATCCAAAGCACTCAAGGAGGAGGAGGTGTGTGGTGGTGCTCTGCGGCACTCTGGGTTCTCTTAGTCTGAAATGGGCTGAGTTGGAGCTCTTGGGGCAAGTTGCCCTTCATCCCAAGCATTTTAGAGGGAGAAAGGAAACGTATTCTGAAGTCAGAAGTGGGGGAGACGAACCCGAGGGCTGTGTGATGCTTTGGCTCCGCTGCACCATTGCAGAGTGGCATCCATAGGAAGAAGGAAAATGTGGTTTGGGGTGCGGCAACCAACTCAGCCGTCTGTGCTCAGCTTTTCCCCTCGTAAGGAGAGCTGTGTTGGTTTTCTGCCCCAGTTTCCCTGATTCCCAGCCCCACCCCCCAGGTTTCCACACCTGAGCAGCCCTCCCTGTGAGTGCTTTGGAAACGGTGGCTCAGGCAGCGGGAGAAGAGTGGAAAACCCCGCGTGGGCAGCGCTGAGCCTCTCACCTTCCAAATTCCTCCCATCTGGGCCAGTCCACGAGTACCTGGGATCTATGATTTCTTCTTGAGAAAGAGACAGATCCATACACACCAGGGATGGGCTGTTGGTGAACATTTTAACATACACGTTCTCTGCAACATGAGAGAGAGAAAAAGTGAACGATGTGGGACGTTTATGTTGAATGAAACCACAAAATACTTTGGGAGCGCACGCAGTGGGAGGCCAAGCTTGTCTCTTGTGTTGGGACTGAAGCAGCAAAAGGGGCCATCCCCAGGCGCTGGGAGCTGACCGAGGGCCGGACCCAGAGCAGCAGTTGAGGCGCTGAGGGTCCGCCCCTCATTTAGACATCACTTCTTCCCCTGCAGCACCAGCGGATGCACGCACTGCCCAGCTCCTGCCTTCCCATTGCTGCGTGCCATCAGGGCGGTGTTCTGGAGTGCAGCTCTGGTTGTGTCGCTGGCAGGATGCTCGTGGTACCTCACTGCCATCCCAGGAGCCTTCTGAGACCTCACGCCGTGTGTCTGTGCAGTCAGGCAGGTTTACCTGCACGCTGAACGTTGCCATAGATCACGTTCTTCTGGAAAAAGCCAACAGAAGTTTCATCTTCCTCGGGTGCCCCTCTTGCTGTAGGGAAAAGAATGGAGAATATTACAGACAGAAATCCAGCCGTGCAGCTGTTTGCTCTGTCCTGGCAGGTTCCTGCTGCCTGCTTTCTCCCCCCCCCCCCCCAGCTCCCCAGGGCTCAGTGGGACTGTGGTGATGTGATGCCTTCATCAGGTGGGTGCTGAAGCATGAGGGCTTCTGTGGGCGCAAGGCAGCCCCTCCAGAACCATGGGGGGGGACCACGGCCAGACCCTTCCCCACCCCGTGGCTCTCACTGAGTGCTGAAGGGCCTTCCCACGAGTTGCCCCCATCCCTCGGCCTCTCCCACACCCCAGGTGCCCCTCTGGGGGGGCTGTGCCTTTAGCCCCCCTCGCTACCTCCGCCCGGAGCGCCCTGACATGCCTCCACCACCACTGCTATGATGGCCACCATCCCCAGCAGGGCTTGTTGGGGGGAGCACAGCCTCCCATCACCCCCTGCCATGCCAACCCCGTTCAACGGCCACTGCTGCGTGAGGCCAACGGACGGGGGGGGGGGGGGTTCCAATGGGGGGGAAGTTCCAATGGATGGGGGGGTTCCAACAGCCCTTCTTGCCCTCCTCTCACCACCACTGGGCCGCCCCACACAGGGCCCCAATAGAGGGGATCCCAGCCCTACAGAGCCCTGCTGGGAGGAGGGATCCCAGCCCCACCCTTGGCTGCCTGTCCTCCCTCGACCCGTGCTCTTGTAATTTGCTTTGTGTTTCAGTAGCAGCGCTATTTCATGAAGAAAAGCAGATAACAAGAGCCTCGTTCTCATCTTATCTCCGCGAAACTCGGGTGCTCCAAAGAGTGGAGTCCATTCCACGTGGCCCCAAGTTCAAGGAGCCACCACCTGTGGGTGTCACAACGTGAGGAGATCGGCGGTGGTTTATGTGACGTGTCGACAGCGTCGGGGCCGCTGACACCCAAAGGAAACCACGTGGGAAGGTTACTTGTGTGCGTGGGCACCGCTGCGCGCAGTTGCCACACGGGTGGTGGATCCCAGGGCAGAAATGGCACTTTTAATTATTAGCGTTTCTCTTTAATCTGATGAATTTGCACTTGGAGATGTGAGCTGGAGGCGGCTGTTGGCCAGCTGAGGGTGGGATGAATGGCTGGGATCCATGGGATCCTTTGGGTGGGATCTTTGGCTCTGCCCATGGGAGTGCACCTGGAGGAGTGCTACCCCCTGGACTCGTGGAATGGTTTGGGTCAGAGGGATCCCCCCAGAGGCTGCCTGGCCCCACTCCCTGCACTGAACGGGGACACCCACAGATCCATCAGGAGCCCGTCCCCTGACCCTGGGTGTCTGCAGGGATGGGGCATCACCACCTCCCTGACAACCCCTACCAGCACCTCACTACTCTTATTTGTAATAATCTTCTTCCTTGTATCCAGATTAAATCTCTCTTTCAGTTGGAAACCGTTTCCCCTTGTCTTGCCACAACAGGCTCTGCCAAAGTGTCTGTCCTGTCCCCTTCTTCATATCAGTACTGAAAGGCCACTGCAGGTGTCCCGGAGCCTCCTCTTCCCTAGGTTTAACAGCCCCAGCTCTCCCAGCCTGTCCCATGGAGGGGGTTGTTCCACCCCCGGGATCGCTGTTGTGGTCCTCCAACAGCTCCACGTCTGCACCTCGCACCTCGCCCCGGGACACAGCGTCCCAGCCTCGGCTCACCTCTGCCCTTGCCCCATACCCGCAGCACCCGGAGCCCCCCGTGACGGCGGGGGCACAGCCCTCCTCCCCCTCTCCGTTCCGCTCCCCTCCCTCCGGGCCGGATGCGGAGGAACGCGGGGCCGCGGAGCGCTCGGATCGCGCAGGTGAGGAGCGGCCGCGCAACGCCGACCCCGCAGCGTTGGAGCTCCGGTGCCGCTCACGGCTGCGGGGGAACCGAACCGCGAGATGCGCTGCGGCGGCGGCGGGGTTTGCCTTCATTTCTCCCCATCCGATTACAGCAGCATCCCGACGCGGGCGATGCAGTTGGGCTCAGCACCCTCTGCGAGCACCTTCATGCTCTGTGCGTTAAGGAGCGAGCGGGCGGGCTGCTTTCTTTCCTCTTGTAAAGCCTCCCTGCGGCTTTCAGGAGCAGCAAAAGCCCCAGCTGTGCGTTAACGTCGGGCTGCAGCACGATTTGCTTACGAAGGAAAACAGGTCGTTCTGTTTGTTCTTTTAACGACTCTGGCAAAAGGCTCCACAAAGTGCCCCAACAGAGCCGGCTTCACCCCACGCTGCCCTGATTCCTTGGTGAGAGGCTGCAGTCCGAGTTCTGCTGGGACTCTTCAGCCCGGATCCCGCTGTGTGTTAATAACTTGAGGGTTTGCTTATTTCGAATGAGATGCAGTTTTCTATTGGAAAGCATCCGTGTCCTTTGGGTTCTAAAATGCGTGTTTGCATTGCAGTAATATCTCGCACACGATCTGACTTAGCTGGGACTGCCCGAGGGCTGTCACCGTATCTCAGCAGCAGTTCTGCTCTCCGTGGCTTCGTTTCCTCCCTCTTGTAGCTGCAGTTGCTGAAGAAGTCGCTTTGCCTTCCTGTTTTGGTGCTTTTAGGAGCTAACGTGGAAACAGCCCTTTGGGTTTGGGGCTGTACGTGGGGTGGAGGATCAGCCCGTGTGGCTGAGGTTGTGTTCAGGGATGGAATCAAGTGTAGAAGGCGGTGTTAAACGGCGTTACCTCCGGGTGTGCTAAGTGCTGCACAGCCCTGTTTCCATGGGTTCCGAGTGCTGCTGAGGTCAGTGGGAGATCTGTGAGGAGCACGAGGGGCTGCATTGCTTTGCTCGGTGTGTGGCTGTGGGAGTCTTCCTGCAGGGCTGGGGCCGGGCTGGGCTGCTTTCTCTCGGTGTGTTGTGCCTTTGGGGAGAGGCCGAGAGGAGGAAGGGGCTGCGTCCGCTCCGTGCTGTGCTCGGAGGGCTGATGGCGAAGGGGATGTAAAAGGACATCAGCTCCGCAGCGCTGTCGGGTCGAGAAGTGAGAAGGCAATGGTGTGGCTCTCACTTGGGAAGCAGAGAGGTAAGGTCATCACAGCTCCAGCCATACCCATCCCGCAGCCCACGGTTCTTTTTCCAGCTAAAATCCAGGCAGACCGTTCAGTTGCTTCTATGGACGGGCCGGGCTGCAGGACGGGGCACTGACGTGGCTGCGCACTGCGGTTCCTCGCCGCTCCTTTAACGACCGATTTGAATATTCGTGCTCGCTTTGCCTCCTGGCGCAGCACACGGGAGGACCAAGGACGGCTCTCAGGGGCGCAGGAACGGTACTTCTGCTTCCTAACAGAGCTCCGTGCTCGGCTGCAGCCACGGCACCCGGTGCCCTCCCAGTGCCCGGTGCCCACCCGGTGGCTCTCGGACCCCTCTCTGCCAGGACCGACGCGCTCTGTGAGTTCCCACCTCGTGTCTTTGGAATGCAGGGGAGAAGCGCGGCGTTTGTGCAGGAGTGGGGATTGCGGCGCGTGTGTTCAGAGCTGTGAAGGATTGGGATTGGAGTATCTGAGCTGGGAAAGAGGCCCGAGATCGAATATTGACACCGGGGGTTGAATACTGAGGTGCTGCTAAGCCTACAGGGAGCTTCTTCAGGTGAATATAGCACGGGGAAGGAGGGATGAGTGGATGCTGAGGCTTCAAGTGATGCAAAGACTGGGCTGCTTCTGCTCAGAAAGGAGATGCTCTGTGGCGTTTTGTACTCAGGCCCCTTGAGAAGGGCTGTGCTGCCCAGCGGTGCCCGTGGGCAGGGATTTGTGATGGTTTAACATATATTAAGACACAGAGATGGTCTCAGTGCTGAGCAGAGCGCACGAGGCCCGCTCACGGTGGTCGTGGTGCTGAGATGCACCCAGTGCCACGCTCCCGTAGGGGTGGCTGTGTCCTGCCGATCACAGCGGGCTGTTAAAGCGGTGCCATCCAGATAAAGTAGCACGGAACAACGGGGACTTGGCCATCTTGCCCAAGCATTAATTATTTCCAGAGCTGTGAGGATTTGTTTAACGAAGTGTCCATATTATTTGGGTGTAGAGTCAGAATCCATAGCAGGGGGAGCTTTCTCTGTGTGCTGCGCATTGGCTGATGTTTCCGTGTCAGTGCTCTGGGTACAGTTGGGCCCATTTGCCTCTCTGCACTTCACGCTTCCTGCCATGGTAAAATGAAACAAAGGCAAATTAGAAGCTTTAAATATGAGGTAATTGGGTATTTCTTATGCAGATGGGGTGAATATTTGAACTTCTTGTTATCCAGTCCTGTGCCCTCTCTTAGGACAGAAGTTAAGGTAAAATGTATGGCTCTAAGAAGAGAGGCTCCATGAAAAGCTTGTACTCGTGCAAGGACAGGAGGTCCGGTTTCATTACAGGAGATATTTCATAGCTGGCAATACTTCACAACTTGTCCACAGCCCCAGGAGCTCGGGCTGCTGGTGGTTTGGGTCACTGCAACGCCCGTCCTCACCGCCTCTCCTTTCCTTCCTGCTCTTTGGTGTGAGCTCATTAAGGGTGGTGGGAACGACGTGCAGCACAGAATCGTAGAACGGAACCACTCAGACCGGAGAAGACCACGATGGTCACCAAACCCAACCCAACCCCTCACCCACACCACACCCCCCAGCACAGCTCTGAGACCCACTGCTGAGAAATGGGTGCAGAGCCCTCATCTTTAGGGCTGCAATGGAGCCAAACAAGGAGCTGTGCAGGGTGGATCTGGTTTTGCTTTCCTTGTTGGGTAAATCTCCCTTTGCTTTCCTTGTTGGATGGATCTGGTTTTGCTTTCCTTCTTGGGCTCATCCACCCGTGCAGCTTTGGGCAGCCCTGTCTGAATATTCCACTTCTCTACACAGAGTCAACAGAGCTTTACATGTTGACGTTGTGGAGACCACGGACTTGTTCCATGTGTGGTGGTGGCACAGATAGATAACAATGGGGTGAATGTGGCTGCGGTTGCCACCTCCTGGCCTAGATTTTACCTAACCACCAGGAATGGGCTTTGTTCCTCCTGGAGCCACTCCTGGGTTATGTGCAAAGCGGAGAAAAGATGTTCAGATCTGTTAAGGAAAAAGAAAGAGAGGGAAAGAAGGAGGAAGGAAGCAGACGGCTGTGACACCGTGAGGAGGGTGAAGCCCGGAAGCCAGCCTGCAGCTGCAGGGCTCTGCAGGCTCCAGCATCCCATGGGATCCCCATCACAGCTCCCAGATGGGAACTGGACTCGTGTCAGTGCCAACAGATCTTGTTAGGGCCGCAGGGTCTGCCCTTGGCTATGGAATAGGGGCTGTGGCACTTCCTGGTGCTTTCTGCTCCATCGGTGTCGTCGCTTGTGGGACGCAGAGGGGATGCGCAATGGAGAGGGCGAGTTGGTTCTGGGCTATAGACTGTGCTGAGAGCAGGAAATACAGAGCCTCTCAATTGGGACGTATGCAAACGCCTGTGCACTGGAAGGTAATGATCATCAGGTAATTACTTGAGTTTTGCTCTTTCAGTTTTGCTTCCAGCGAAGAAGACGGAGAGCTCAGATTAGCAGCCAAACCGTGAGCGGTTTTGCAAATCTGGGGTGGCTCAGGGTGGTTTTCTGTGCCTTTTGCAGATTCACGGAGCAGCATGGACCTCAGCAATCCCCAGGAGCAGCCCAAGGCCGCAGGTACAGCCCCGGGAACTTCCCTTTTGTGTGGAGGGGAATGTGAGGGTGAGGGCATCGTTGCTCTTGCTGTCTGACTGAAATGATTTGATTTATTAAAGGTTTGGTTCCCACTGTGGAACTGGGAACCTGTGCGCAATTGCTGGGCAACAAATTCACTCGGTGGAATTGCAGTGGGTGCAGCACGGAGAGCAGTGCTGGGGTTGGGGTAATGGCTTGGAAACTGCAGCAGAAATAGTCATTTCTTTTCACAATTTGCTTTGCTTTTTCCAGAGGGACAGGAGGTTCTGGAGGAGTGCGACCTGAGCAAAGGGCAGGAGGTGGAGGGCACGGATAATGCGGAGGAGCTGAAGGAGCACAGTCAGTCCAATGGAGAAGCAGGAGGTACAGTGGGAATGGCACACAGTGGTGGGTGTCATCTGGCTTCCTGTGCGTGTGGTCGTGCTGTGGGAGTGACGAGGAAGGATGTGTTGGATGTAATAGAAAACGAACAGCTCCTGGGCTCGGAGCAGTCCTGCTGGCTCTTGGATGGAGGAATTGTTGTGCTTTCATCCTGCATGCACACAGGGTGAGGGACCTCGAGTTTCTCCCTTGATCCAGAAGCTCGTGGCCTGAACCCTCAGCACTGCCAACATTCCTGCCTGGAATAGATGTGCTGTGTGTGTCCCGGGGGGCAGACACGAGAGGCAGTGCGGGCTGGGGCTGATGCCAGCACAGCAGCGCTGTGACATGCTGTGGCTGTGGCTGTGGTTAGTAGTTCTGACATAGAGTGTATGTATCACGTGAGTTAGTGCCTGCTGCAGGGTTCTTGGTTTGGGATGTTCAATGGGTGCCCCATCCCTGGAGGTGTTCCAGGCTCTGTTAGTTCCTTATCAGTCTGATCTAGAGGTTGGCAGCCCTTCCCATGGCAGGGGGATGGAATTAGGTGATCTCGAGGTCCCTTCCAACCCGAACCATTCTATGGCTCTGTGATTCAATGACTTCGTGTTGGGCCACAACAAAATGTTTGGGTTTCCGACTTCTCTGTTGTTGAAGCCGTGTACACTGCAGCGTCTGGGCCGGTGGGTTCTGCTCCACTGATCCTAAAAAGGGACATTTCACGTTTTTAACTATTGAATGTGGAAAGCTCGAGCCTTTCCTACACCCAGAGGCATCTGATGTTGCTTTCAGATCCCAAAGCACGGAAAGCATTGCCAACCATTTGTCCACCCTACCACTGTTTCATAGAACCACAGAATCTTAGGATCACCGAGGCTGGAGAAATCCTCCAAGGTCATCCTATCCAACTGCCCACCTAGCACCAATACCTCCCCGCTACACCATGTCCCATAATACAACATCTCAGCGCTATGAGGTGCGGTAACTCCCTGGGCACTCACTGCAGCACCTGACCGCTCTTTTGGAGAAGTTTTTTCCTCATATCCAACCACATCAGCTCTGCTTTCCCCTCCTCCGTGCTCACCCCGAGCAGGGGCAGGGTTGCTTCAAACCCTCCCGGTGCTGCTGAGCACGTGGGCTGTGTTTGTTCCGCGCTGCAGCTGCTGGAGGTGGGATGCTGCGCAGCCAACACAGCGCGACCCATCCTACAGTGCAGCCCTGCGGAAGGGCTCCGGCAGCTGCAGGCAGGAGGTGGTAGTGATGGGGCAATTCAAAGCGTGATGGAAAACGTGAGCATAAAAATTCAATTAAAAAAAAAAAAAAAGGAAAAAAAAGAAAAGAAAAAAACAGCCCTTCTTTTGCCTAGAGGGGATGGGAGCTGCACTGCGGTGCACACGTGTGCTCACTGCAGCCGTACGAGCAGCGCTCGCTTCCTGTGTCTGCTCAGAGGGCAACTGGGGCAGAGGTGGGGGAGTGCTCCGTGTCCCCCATTTCTCTGTGCACCCCGGAGCTGGAGATCCCTTTCGTTTAAGAATCAGGTGGAAAGAAAAGGCTTTGCTTCCTGGGGGACCAAACCCAAGGGTCCCCCAGGGACCCAAACCCAAGGATTTGGTTGCTTTGTGCCTCAATTTCCCCATCCGAGGCTGAAACTTTTGGGGTGTACAGATGTCAGCTCCCTTCCATGCTTATGAAATGCAAGAACACCAAGCCCCGTGGTGGCTGTGGGGCTGAGGAAGGACACGGGGGGACTGCACTGAGCTCCCACCGAGCCCTGAGCGCACGCACTTATCAGCCCCGGGAGGAAGCGCCGCGTTTTATCAGCGCATTCCATCTCCGAGCGCTGCGCCCGGGGTTATCTCGCGGCATCAGCGCTGCTGTGCAGCCCTGCGGGGCTCTGCGTGGGGGCACGGAGCGGGGAGGCACCGCGTTGCTGTCAGCCCTGCGCCGGGTGGGAATGCTGCAGGGTGGGAATGCGGCCGGGAGCAGAAGGCATCGGCTGCCCGTGGGATTGGGGCAGGTGTGGGGCAGAGCAGAGCGTCCGCTCCTCCTGCAGTGTTCCCCCCCCCCTCGAGGCAGTGATGTGGGGTTGGTTGCTGAGATGCTTTTGGTGCAATGCATTGGGTGCAGCGAGGGGGAGAATGGGCACTCAGTGTTGTGTGATGGATTGGGTGCTCTTTCCCCCGTCTCCTTGAAGAGTATTTCTCTTCGGTGTGTGTTTCAGATCAGCCCCCTGTTGTTCACAGAGTCCCAGCACAGTCTGCGTGGGCAGAGACCCACGAGGCTACCCGGCTCGCTCCCCGTGCTGGGCAGGGACACCCCGAGCTCTGTCGGAGCACCCCTCAAATTTGGGCTTCTCAAAATTAAAGGGGGGGAGAAATATTTGCTGTTGGCATTCAGGAGAAATCTGCCCTGGGGTGGATGAGCTGCAGTCCCACCCACCACCCCGTGGGGAGCAGAGGGACCCAGGAACTGGAATTGCATTGTAGGAAAACAACGATGGAGGGGCTGTGGGGAATGGGGCTCTGTGGGGTCGGAGCGTGGGGTGCTCTCACTGTGGGGTTACACTTCTCCTTTATCAGCAGTGCCATCCATCTCATATCAGTGCCTCCCAGGAGGAAAGTCCTATAGAAATGCAGTTCTGGGTTGGCAGAAAGTTGGTGATAGATGGGAAATATCAGTTAGGAAATTGAAGACGCACATCGGAACGCAGACTCCTAATTAAAACCCCCCTCAGTGTCTGAACAAAGCGCTTTAAGGAGCTGTGGTTGGGTTCGGGCTCAACCCACATCACCTCTGAGATAACAGGCGTTGTTCTACGTCTAAAAATGGTGTTATTCTTGCCATAATCATACAACAACATAAACCATATTGTGCTTCGACAACAGAAGGACGTGGCTATTAATGAAGTAGCATATCCAAATGCAAGGAAAGTGATGAGCAGTGTCATATGTCCCGTGTCGTCCCCCCCCCCCCCCCCTTAAATTTGCAGCCCCCCTCCTTGCATTCCTCTGCAAGCAGTGTGACGTGGACATGGTGTGACTTTGGGGACTCCCAGAAGGACCGTGGGTCCAGGAAGGGGCAGTCCCTGCATGGCCGTGGATCTGGGCAGCTGCTTTGGGGATGAGCCATAGGTCAATTAATCCCTGACAGAGCCAGCCACCCTTCATACACGCAGACGCAGCGTCCTGAGCCCCGCTCCGAATCCCATCTGCAGCCGTCAGCACCCAGTAAACTATTTGTCTGCTTCCACGGTTTGTTTAATTGGATACTTAGGAAGTGGCAGTCGAGGAGCGCTTTTCCCTTTTTCCTCTTTTATTTCTTTTCCCTATAATCTGACGGCACATCTGCACCGCGAGGCGCTCATTATCTCCCAGTCGGCGCAGCAAATCAGCGGCACCATTAAAGTGCCACATCGCCGTGATTGAGCTCCTTTGTTCCCCCGTGGACTTCTTGCACGTGCGGAGGTGTCACAGAGTGGTGTCACAGAGTGGTGTCACAGAGTGGTGTCACAGAGTGGTGTCACCCCCAGTGCTGCTCCTTTGGTGGCTCCCAATGCTCCACTTCGTGCTTCCCGCTGTGCCACGGCCGAGCTTTGCTCCACAACGGCGCAAACACCGCACATCTTTTTTTCTATGTTTGATGCTGCGTTAAGTATAATGATTTGGGGGGGTGCGGGGGGTGCATAGGGGGGTCCCTCTGAGCCTTCCTCTCTGATGCAGCCCCTGCTTGTCCCCGCTGTCGGTGCTGCTGGATGGGGCGCGCACAGCGCTGCTCGCACGGTGACTCACTCTGCAGCCGCCACCGCCGCTTCGCGTTGGATTTTTTCCAGAACCCATTGTTTTTACAGTGTTTCAGGTGAAACAAAAATATTACTCTGGAGCCTGTCTTTCATCTTGCAGCCACCTCCCCAGGAAGCGAAACCCCGCGCTCAGCCCTCCTGCCTTTGCTTTGCTGCGTGCCGCTGCTCTCTGCCCCGTGCTGCCCTGAGCTGAGCGTCGTTCTGGCTGCAGCTCTCCTGAGATAACAACCCAGCTCTGTTATTGTTGGGGGTAGCTGTTGTTTTCCCTCGGTTCCTCGCCCCTTTCTGCTTGCTGTTGCCTTCCTCTTGCTTAAGATGGACCAGCCTAGAAACTCCTGATCCCATCGCGATGGGGTGTGTGGGTGGCATGTCGCACCCTTCTCCCCATCTCACAGCGCTTTCTGTGCCTCTGGCGGTGCATGGAGACTACGCTGGGGCTGGAGGAGGGCTGTGGCTGTGTCAGACTCCCCCCCCCAGCCCCGTGGTTCAGTCTGGGCTGACCACACTCCTCCTCGTGTCGTGATGGAGCTTTCCTCTCTATCTCCGTCCTCTCCCAGGTCAGGGTCTGTCCGACTGCAGACGATGATGTGAGGGTGGAAAAATTCCAATGCTTGTTAATGTATCTGGTTTTGATAAAAGCCTCTTCCTCAGTGCTGCTGCTCTGTGCTCTCCCCCCGAGGGGGACAGTTTCCATTGAGGTTCTTCAGAAGCCCACGTGTGACCGAAGCGCGGTGTTGGGATAGCACTGTAGATGGGGTGAGCTGCGCTCCACAAGGCAGTAAAGCGTGGCTCAAATGCATCCATGTGCTCCATAACGGAGTAATGCATGGACTGAGTGCATCCCTCTGCTCTGTAAAGGAGTAATGAATGGACGGAGTGCATCCCTCTGCTCCACGTGGCAGTAATGCATGGCAAGCAGTTAGTGTGCAATGAGGGAAATGCAGAGGTGGAAGCATGGGATGCTCGTTTGGGCACTCAGCAGTGCTCAGTGCTTGTGCTGCTCTTCAAGGACGCTGCCACGGCTTTGGGAGGGCGAGAAGCTGTGAGCTGCAGTGAGAAACAGCGGAGAGCTCCTCTCACGTGGAGCTTGCAGCTCGTTCCCCCCCCTGGAAGCCATTGCTTTCAGTGCAGGCGGAAGGTGAGACGTTGAGTAGAAAGTGGGAATTGAAATTGTGTCAGAAAGTGCTACTGAGGTGCAGCTGCTGTGCCCTCCCTGCTGCAGCTCTGAGGGGTTTGGAACTGCCGCCTCCCGAGGGGGAAATGCAGCCTTTTGGTTTTGGAAAAGGGGCTCTGTTGAGAGGTTCTTCCAGCAGCGGGCGGCCGTTGTTGCTTGGGGTGTGGAGATGGGTGCAGGAACCGACTGCCAAAGTCCTGGGAGCAGAACCACCCCTACAGCTCGGAGGTGTTTCGGGGAGCAGGGCTGGTCCTGAAGGAAGGTCGGTTAGATGTGATATGTGGATGGACTCCTGGACCTGCGTGGAACCCTCTGGCAAACCCCACAAGCTGTGCGAGCCCTTGGGAGTGGGGCAGCCCCAGGGCTGGGCTTCCTTGTGGTGGACGAGGGCAGCGGATGCCATCAACCAGGGGAGCACTCTGAGGGATGTCCTCGAGTTCTTCTCTCCACTCTGATTCCTGCGTGGGATAACACAGCTCTCAGCCACCAGTTCCCTCCATCTTTGTCCCAGTCACCTGAGCATGGCACCAACACCAAGGCTGGAGGAGCGGCTGTCACCAAAATACGGCTGAAAACATTGATCTCATGGAAGTATTCATTGCCAGGCTTTTATTTTTCAGCTCTGCTTTTATGTCATCGCCTCATTTTCGCTGCCACTGCTGTTTGTTCTCAGCATTTGATGTGGTTTATTACTCAGAACCGGAGCTAATACACACTCAGCAGCCCAAGTTCTGCACTTGGAGAAGGGATCCGTGATTCAGCGCCGTGCTGACTGCCCAACCCTCCGCTTGACAGAGCAGCAGGCGGCCACGAGAGCACTGCTTTCACACAGCATGCAGTGTATTGGATCTCCTGACGCTTCTCTTCACCCAACTTGAAGCAGAACTCAAGGCTCAGCCATAGCCCGGATGGAACAGTCGGCGTTAAGCAGGACGAAAGCTGCCCCATCAGTTGGGAAGGATTGTAACACCAGCGCTGTGATGCTGGAGTTGATAGGGAAAGGAAATTTGGGCATCAGCAGCAGTTTGTATCGTGAGACCCATTTGCTCATGGGTTTACATGGAGCATTGCTGGCAAACTCAGAGCTCCGTGTTCCGCTCTGCTCTTGCCGTGAGTTGGCGTGGAGCTTGTCAGATGCTTCTCAAAATCTTGGAGATCTTTGGACGAACACTGCAATGGCAAATGAAGATTAGGATTAATTGGTTAGGATTGATTGATTGGGATTAATTGATGAGAGTGTTTACCCTGAGATCACTGGGGGTCTTAGCAGAGCAGATGCAGTTTTTGGCCACGCTTGAAGCGCCGCAGGACGTTTCCAATGCCATTCTCTATTCCCACCTTGCAGGAACGCCCCGTGGCATTAATTCCTGTGGGTTACCGTGGGTTGTACAGATCAGTGCTTCCCTTTGCATCCTGAGCAGCAGCACCCCGTGTGGGGTTTGCACTGCGTGACGCTTTTATCGTCCGCAGAAGGAAATAATCCACCAAAGGTACCAGCAGGGGTTATCTCAGTGAGGGCACACGGCACACGGGGATTTGGGTCTGACTGCGTTTCTTTATCTCGGTGAGGTTAAGCACAACTCTCGGGGAGATGACTGATAGAAGTTTATGTAATTTTTGGTGGGTGCTTTATCTAAGACGATCGTTTCCCCCCCCACTTTTGTGCTCTGTTTTGCCTGCAGATGATGTTAAAGTGAAAAGTGAATACGGTGACAGAGAGGAGAGCGCTTTAAATCCTGAGCGCATGGAAAACCCAGAAGAATCCGAAATACCTTACACCTACCCCAGAGAATACAACGAATACGAAGGCATTAAGCTGGAAAGACACCTGGGCCCCTACGACAACGCCAGGCCAGCGAGTGGGAAGATGACCTGCGATATCTGCGGCTTAGCCTGCATCAGCCTCAACGTGTTGATGGTTCATAAGCGTAGCCACACTGGTAAATATCCCACCTTCTTCTTCAAGACCTAAATGCTGAAAGGATGACAGTCTGGGATGCAGAGAGGATGCTGAGGTCGGGCTTTCCTGGTTCCCCCCACAGGGGTCTCTGGCAAATCACTCACGTTTCTGTGCCTCGCTTTACCCACTTAGCCCTATTGGGACTCCATGTCACAGCAGCGTATTGGTGAGGCATTTTAAGGATTTTGGATGAAAGGCACTGTGTCATTTAAGTATTTCAGCCCCAACACACGGGTTAGATGGTTTCCGTGCTGCCATTTCCAGTCTGTGTGCTGTGTTTCTCTTTGTGCCATTCTTGCGCAACAAACCAACGAGCATCTTCGGTTTTGAGCTGCAAGATAAGAGTTCTTTTTTTTTTTCCTTTCTTTCTAAAAGTTGCTAGCTTGCTGGAATCAGCCTCCTCCAGACCACTCCTTTCCATGGAAAACCTGTGCAGTGGTTTCCATACGTGTGTTATGAGAAGCTCTGACACCAGAGCTGCACCCAACTCCCACTGAAGCCAACGGAAGGGCTGTGTGTTTCTGTAGACAGAAATTGATCTCATTCTTTCCCCTTCCAAAAAGGAAAGGGTATGAGGACGGCGCGATACCCACATAACCATTAAATGTCCTTTTTTGTATGTCATTTTAAGGTGAGCGGCCATTCCAGTGTAATCAGTGCGGAGCTTCCTTTACTCAGAAGGGTAACCTCCTCCGCCACATTAAGCTACATACAGGGGAAAAACCTTTTAAATGTCATCTTTGCAGTTATGCCTGCCAGAGGAGGGATGCGCTAACGGGTCACTTAAGGACACATTCTGGTAAGTGACTTCAAAGGCACTTCATGTGTTTCAGATGTGTGTCACCAGGACACGGCGTGCAGAAAATAGTCAGCAAAGTTTGCGCAGCCAAATTGGTTCTGAGGAGCTGGCAAAGAGCGGTGACTGCTCCCTGCCATGCCAGTGGGACCCAGTGGGACTCAGTGGGACTCAACAGAATCCAGTGAGACTCAATGGGACTTGGAGAGACCCAATGGAACTCAATGGGACTTGGTGAGACCCAATGGGACCCAGTGAGACTCAAGGGGGCTTGGTGGGACCCAATGGAACCCAATGAGACTCAAGAGGACTTGGTAGGACTCGGTGGAACCCAATGAGACTCAATGGGACCCAACGGAACCCAATGAGAATCAGTGGGACCCAATGGAACCCAGTGGGGCCATCCTGGGACTTGACTCTGCCCCAGATGTGCTCGAACACCTGTAGGAGCAGAACCAAAGGCAGCGTTGATGCCGGTAGCACCTCGGTGCTGGGTAGTGCCTTTCATCTGAACTTCTTAACCTGCTCCACAAATGCGGTGCGATCCCTTCCAGTTCGGTGTCGGGCGTTGTGTCCATTGCACAGGTGGGAGAAGTGGAGGCACAGAGCTGAGGTGATGTGAATAACGAGCTGGGTAGAAATGGATGAATTCCTCCAATTCTTTAAGAGCCAGACCATGCTGCTCTTTGATTTCCTGTCTTATAAGGGGGCCCAGAAAGAAAGCAGATGTTCTAAATGATAGATATTATCTCTGCACAGTGCTGCATAGAAAAAAAAAAAAAACACCAAACCTCATGAAGAATCAAAGCTAAAATTGAGATTTACCTGATGTGAGTGAATGAGATGGGTCTGGCCAAGAGCCAGAACAGTTGTTGTGCCCGTACCCCCACAGCACATCGTGCTCCCGATACAGCATAAAGAAAGTGAACTAGGAACATGATGTGCTTTCCGATAAGGTCGTTTGGAAATGAACTGAACCCACAAATGGTTTTGTTTTGGTCTCGTTTTTATCACTTTCGTGAAATCCTTAAAGAATTCATTGCAGATGGAGCAATGCCGGGCAGGTGGGATGCGGCAGCGTGGTGCCATTCTGCACCGGGGAGGTGATGCTGAGGGGAGCTGCCAGCTCAGGTCAACCCTTAGGGAGCTTAGGGACGAGGAGGGCTTTGCAGGAGCCCTGATATAACCCGAGTAATGCCAATTTTATGGCAGTTTCCATGCTCATAAGCCCAGCAGAAACGTAAAGCATTCTCCATGTGCCGAACATTAGGCTGCCAGCAGCACTACGCCTGAATGCCGGGGTGGGTGAGTGTTCCTGCAGGTATTTCATTCTCCCCTCCGTTTCACAGTGGAGAAGCCCTACAAGTGTGAGTTCTGCGGCCGGAGCTACAAGCAGAGGAGCTCTCTGGAGGAGCACAAGGAGCGGTGCCGCACGTACCTGCAGAGCACCGGCGGGTGTGAGCCGGGTGAGTGCCTCGCATGGCTGGCAGGGCTCTTCTTTCTCTTTCTGCACATCATTCTGCTGTTTACAAACAGGGTGACCGGTGAGATGTTAGCTCGTGGCTTTGCTCCAATGGCTTCCAGTGACACAGGGGTTGCAGTGTCTCCCAAAGGGTCTGGTTCAGTGCACCCCTGGGCAGCCAGCAGCAGAACGCTTTCCTTGGAATCACTTTTTTTTTTTTATCTCACAGTGGCTTTGAATGCAACTAAAACACCTTCCAGGCAGCATTTCTGTAGGTGACACATTTAGAGAGACGGCATGAAGGCCGTCCTCATGGTAACCCAGAAGTTGTGCTCAGTCGTGCGGTTGTGCAGCAGGACTCGTGCAGGGCTCATCCCAAGCTGTGCCTAAATAACCCACAGCAATCTGGTGACAACTCCATGCAGCGAGGATCCGTACCCCGTGCAGGGAAGGTCTGTGTGTCATGCCCTGAGAAACCACCCTGAAGGTTGTATGGTTGAATGGTGCTCATGGAGCTCCTTCTTTCCAGCAAGCGATCGTTGCTTTACAGCATCAGTAGAAGGAGCTGGCTGTGTGAGCGTCAGCAAGTTTTGGTTTTCATGAGAACTTGTGCACATTGTGACTGTGGTTTTGTGTTACAGTACACACTGTCACGATGGCAATCGCCCCGAGGTGTCCACCGCGGGAAAATGGAAAACATGATACCTCCCTACAGCGCTGCTTTTACACCATTCTCATGGCTCACATTCATTTCAGAATAGCAACACGTCACTCATCCGCAGCCTGCAGCGCAGCGCGTGGCAGCGCCTCAAAGTGGTCGCGGAGGAAACGTGAGTTTCCAGCACACGACGTGGCTGCGCTCTG
This sequence comes from Alectoris magna, assembly GCA_030625065.1. Lineage (NCBI taxonomy): Eukaryota > Metazoa > Chordata > Aves > Galliformes > Phasianidae > Alectoris > Alectoris magna. The sequence goes on from CM060588.1 coordinate 983,016, forward strand.
CCAGCCCTCCTGGAAACACAGGGCAGTGTTTCTCGTGGAGCAGCGAGTGATGAAAAGCAGGAACTCCCGTCTCGCTGAGGCGTTTTCTTTGCGTTCAGTTTCCTGCTGTCGGCGTGGCGGAGCAGGGGGGGACCTCGGCGGGTTGGTTGGTGCTTCTGAGTTATTTTTCCCCTCTGAAGGAGGAGAACCTTGTGCTCATTTTTAACATCGCTGTCAGACTCCTGTCCCTTTCCCCATTACCCCCACCGCTCTGATTTTCAGTCCCTTTTCCTGCAGTCCTTTCCCCGCTTCCACACATGGTGCCGCCGCCCCATATAACCGAAACGCCACCAAGCACCAGCAGCGCCGTTCCCATCCTGCTTGCTTTTTAACACGAGGTTTGCACGTTCCTGGCCCAGCAGCATGGAAACAGCTCTGAAGAGCAGCTTCATGCAGCAGCATTGCTCGAGCACCGCTCGGGCCCCGATAACGATCTCTGGTTGCGTTGTTCTCATTGCACAATAACCCGCCTCGGCTCCACTCTCCATTATTTAGTGACCACACTGAGAAGAGGCAGGAAGCAATGCCTCTAATTCGAGCTCGGCTTTGTGCTTGAGGGTTTTGAATACAATGCCCACACGTTCTAAAAATGACACTCGCATTTATGGGGTGAGAGAAACCACGCTATGGAAACAGCACACTATGGGAGAGGTGCTGCTGTCCGTGCTCTGCACAGCCACCGGAGCTGGGGGGGAGATGTGTTTGCAGAGGCTCTTGCAGCATCTGTAGAGATACTGCTGTTTTCTGGCTGTGCTGTTGGACCATTCAGCTTGTAGGGCGTTCCTATTACCATGTTCTTACTACCATGTTCTGAAACGGGCTGAGTGCTTCAGGGCTTTGGGGTTTCTTTATGACTGTTCAGCTCTCAGTGTAACCGTGAGCAAAGCGCCCGGTCCTTTTTGCCAGTCAAACCTGAAATTTGTGTTTAGATACATGTTCTAATTAGATAATGAGTTCTTTAAATCGAGGTTGGAGTGCGGAGTGGGATCTCCTGGCGGGTATGGGCATGGCAGGAGGAGATGGGGAGGGTCATGGCAGAAGATGGGGCATGGTGACAACTCTCCTTCTTTGAGAAGCCTTTAGAGAATGCTGAGAGTGCTTCCTAAATACCAGACATTTTTTCCTGGAGTGCTCAGGGGGTGATGCAGATGGAGGGGGGTGAAACCATTGGGTTGGTCTTGGGGAAGGGAGTGCAGTGCTATGGGAGAAGCGATGCACTGTGGGAACAGATCCTGTTTCCTTATAGCTCTGCTGTGAAGATGCTGTCGAGAGCTTTTATGCCCTATAAACAGAGGTTATTATTTCTTTAGGAAGGAATGCCCACTGGCAAAGGCCGCTGTTGCCTCTGCAGGGAGCTGCTTGCTGCCCCCTAAATGGGGGGCACTCACTGAATGGGGTTCTCCCAGTGGCACAAAGCCACAGGACAGGTGGGCACTGATGCCTCGCTGTGTGTCACGGCTGGTAGGAGGGATGGCAGGAACTGCTCTGAGCTTCAACAGGGGGAACAGAGAGATTCTGGGGATGGGAAATCCAAGCTTTAGTAGTACAACAGCTGGTGAAGATAAGGGTTGAGAAAAGGGGGAACTAGAAAGGAAAAAACTACTCGAGAAAAGCAAATGAAGAAGCAGCAGGTGTTAGCATGTCCTTGTTCATGGCAGTTGTGGATTTTCTTTTAAAATAGTAATGGTTATTAATGACTCGGCATCATGGCTGAATCACAGTAGAAGCTGACCGGGCTGGGGAAGCTCAGAGCATGAGCTGCTGTTATCTGAAGGTAACCCGAAGTGCTCAGAAGGGATCAGACAATTTGTGGAGCAGGAGTTCCAGAATTAAAAACCCCACAAGGTGCTGCTGCCCCGGCTGTCCTGACTCATCACAGGAGCTGGCAGCAGCGTGCATGAGCCAGGAGCTGCACAAACATCACCGACCCGTTCTGGCTGAGGTTTGGTGAGTCATGCTCTGTGCTGCCCGAAACCCATCTGATACCGACTGCAGTCACAATAAACACGTGAGGAGGGGCTGGGAGGTCTGTAGGGAAGTGCTGCACGCGGAGCTATGGAAGGGTGGTGGTGCACCTTCATGTCTTGAGCTGAGCAAACTGTAATTTAAGCCCAGCACTGAAGAGAACTGCACTTAGCAGGACTGAGGTGACAGCAGTGTTTAAATCACTGCTCTCTGGCGCTGCTTCTCTCTCATGTAGAGGATGCTCCGTGTATTTCAGGTATCTCTGTGCTCCACTAGGAGCCAGTATTCCTACTTCGGTATTGCCTTGGGAAAGCAAATTGCCTTTCGCAGTCCTCCTTAGACAGCAAACCCCAAAAAGAAGGGACAAGCTCTGAAAAGGCATCCGGCTGTCACTGCTATGGTCCCTAGCACTGCAGCCCTCCGTGCCCCTTTAATAGCAAAGCAGCACCACCGATACTTGTCGTTTTTTGGGGGTGAAGCTGCAGCAGTTATGCTCGTTATTAGTTGGGCAGTTGTGAGATGAGGTGGCAGCGTGGCTGACCCCGCTCTGATGCTGTGCAGCTGTTTCCCTGAAGCATTGGGCACAGGAGGAGAGCTCTGGGGAATAGGAGGATCCTCAGGATATCCCGTGGTCCAAGGACTGTGGTCCAGGGACATCCCATGGCCCAGGCTCAAGGGAGGGATCCCAGGGCATGTGTGCACTTCCCTGAGAAATCTGGGAGGTTTGAATTGGCTTTAAAACACCAAACGCTTTCAAGTGTGCCAAAGAAGAGAGCGTTCTCAACGAGCTGATGGAAAGAAGAGATGGAGCAGTGAGGGTGCTTGAAAAGATGGGTTGTAAGGAATCGTGGCGGGCTGTGTGAGCTCAGTGGGGCACAGCAGAGGTTTGCAGCTTCTCGGCCCTTCGTGAGAAGGCGCCCTGTGAGTGATCTCTGGAGCAGTGCAGCGGGGCTGAGCGCTGGGTGGGAGCCCCGGCTGGTGCTGCAGGTGTCTGCAGCTCTTACTCAAAGCAAAAAGGCCGACAGAGCTCCGGCTCCAGCAGCGCGATGCTCTGCAGCCGCCCATCCAGCCCGCTGGGCTCACGCTTCCCTTTGCTTTGGTTTTGCACAGCGCTGTGCTCAGTGCTGCTCCCGCTGACCGCAGCGGTGCCCACCGCACAGAGAGCAGCAGCGACCGAAAAAGCAACGTCCCACCTTAACAACAGACCTCCAAACTGCTTCCTGCTCATGAGTGGGGCGAACTCCGGAGATTAAACCCTTCACTTCTTCCTTTTTTTTTTTTTTTCTTTTTCTTTTTCCTTTTTCCCTTTTCACCCATTTTTGTCTTGTCTTTTTTTCTTCTTTTTGCCTTTTCCAACCCAGCCAACGCGGAGGCAAGGCACATCAAGGCTGAGATGGGGACCGAGAGAGCCCTGGTGCTGGACAGGCTGGCGAGCAACGTGGCGAAGCGAAAAAGCTCCATGCCCCAGAAATTCATTGGTAAGAACGAAAACCTTCTCGTTTGCAACTGCTGAGCCTGCAGAGGTGGGCAGCAGCCCATAGTGCTGTCCTCTGTGCTCTGCCAGCGTCCTCTCCAAGCTCACAGCCCAACAGAAGAGGGTAGACAAAGCAGCAGCCGTTTTCTCACATGGTTTGAGCGGTTTGCTGTAGATCTTGGGTTGAAAAGAATCTATTCTGTGGATGCTCGAGAACTGCTGCTGTTGTGCTTTGTACCTACGTGTGCAGCAGTTTCTTCCTCGCAAGCTCCCATGTGCTGTGATCCGTATTGGTGCATTCGAAGTGTTCTCTGCTGGGTTCTTTCCAGGTGGAGAACAGTGAAGGTCGGTGCAGTTGGGAGCACTCCTTCTGGGCAATGCAGGATGAGGCCCAGAGATGGAAAGGCATTAAGTCTCTGTTAGTCATCTGCTAAACTTCAACATGGTTAAAAAAATATCGAGCCCTTTCTTGTGGTCACTTAAGCTGCAGGATGTTTCCATAGCGTTCTCTTTGCATTTAATTCTGTATGATCAGGCTTGCACCCTGGGATCCTGAATGCAGGTCTGGCAGGTTGTGTCAGCGATCCCCTTGGCTGTCTCATATTGTTAATTTCATTTAATTTTGGGAAAGGAAGATCCAATTCTTGTGTCCTAAACAGAGAGCTGACTTAGGAGCTCTATAGCTATGGATGGGTAAGGTTAGGTTCGGGGATATGATTGGTGTTAAGGTTAAGGTCAGGGTTAGGGTCAGGGCTAGCACTGGGCTTTCAGCATTTGTAAAGATTGAAGTGTTTATTCAGACATCTCAGTATGCGTTTTAGATGTCACCTCTTAGCACAGAGGTGAAGCAGCTCCAGCTCACGTTGTCTGAGCGCCTTTGGGTACTCAGTGCTGAATCTGTTGGCTGGGAGTCGGACCTCAGATGTCACGCTGTGATTCAAAACATTAATGCAAATGTTTTTGGAAACCTTCAGCTTCCTTTTTCTGATGCTGAGTTCAGCTCCAGCCCGTTGTGTTTCACCATTGCTATCAGTTCAGTCTGCACGCATTGCATTGCGCACGGCTGCTGCTGCTGCAGCCACTCGTAGAACATCCCGGGTTGGAAGGGCCCCATAGGGATCACTGGGACCAATTACTGCACGAAGCATCCTGCTGATTTGTTCTGCAGGCATCTTGGGTGGGATGGGCCCTTGTTTTGCTTTGGGCTGGCACCGCGTCGTGTTGACTGGGAGGAAAAAACCCTTCCTTATGACTTGGGGTCTCTGCAGTGGCCCATATAAACGTGAATAATGTTGTCTGCTCTGACGTTTTTGCTTTTTAACCTCAGTGGCACAAATAGGAGCCTCAAATGAGGAGATGGGCAGCAAAGCGTATTCTCTGCACTGTGCCCTCCTTCAAAGGCTTTTGCAAAGACGTTGGCCTCAGCCTTTCCTCGAGCTGTGGAGGAAGAAGGGAAGTTTTATCATTCTGTGTTACACATCTCGCTGTAGATTTCCACTTTTCATTGAGCCGCACCTAAAGTTGACCCAAGTCAACACCAGCAGTGCAGCTGATGCCTTTCTGCCCGTTCCCACCATCCGAGCATCTGCTCGTAGACCTCTGCTTCCTCCTTTGCAAAACCAGCCTTTCCCTGAGACCACTGGCTCAGACGTTTCTCATGGTGGTGGAGGTGCAGGGCTGCTCCGACACCTTGTGAACCCCCCAGCCCTGTGCACAGAGCTGATGAGAAGTGGGCAGCCCTGCTTAGCATGGCAGGAAGCTGCTGCCCTCCCTGTTTCCAGCATTCACACCTCATCGCACTGGGAGAACCGAAGTGTGTTTTAGAGCAAGCACAGCAGCACAGCAGACGTGTCATCTGCTACGGCTCAAGTGTGAATTCTGATGGGGATGCTCAGCTCCCCGCTGGCCGCTCTGTAAACCAACAGGGAGTCCCATGCATTCGGTATTTAACTTGGCCATTTGTACCAACTCTGCTGTGCTTCCTGTGGCAGCTTCACTCAGAATGATCTGTTCAGTTTTCCTCCTGCAAAGATATAAAACATCTCAGCGTTGGGCACGGCACGACCTGTCCCATCACCACAAGCTCCTTTCCCTGTTCCTGGATCTTTGCCCTCGGTTTTCTCTCCAAATCTGTAGGGAGTTCTGTGTATTTTTGCTTTTGCTTCACGTGTGTTTTTTTTTTCTTTCACTTTTTTTTCACATCTCACTTGCCCGGAACTGCTCTATGAGTCACACAAATGTGCTATATCACTTTGTTGCCTTCTGTGTGAAGATGGATCACAAGTTGGGTGAGGGCTGGAAGCAGTTACTCTTGTGGTTCTTTAACCTTTCTGAGTGTTTTATAAGAGAAACGTGAGCTCCTGGTTTTCTGCAGTGAAACCTGAAGAGTTTCATACACATTGAGTCATGGTGTTGACAGGTGACTGATAAACATCTGCACTTCTCCAGTTACCGTAACTAAGAGATTTAGTGGATCTGATGCTTGAAAGCCTCTTGCACACGAAGCACTTCATCCTTTTTATTTCTTGTTGCTGTTGAGTGAATGATTCTGTTTCATGTAACCGCAGAATTCGGTTAGTTATTTCTAGATACTCATCAAAAAAGGGACTCGAGCTCTTCTGGGTGCAGTTTTCTCCCCTCCTTGCACCTGGTGCAGAGGCTCTGGTGTGCTGCCCACGCGGCCCGCGGCCCCTCCTGGAGACCAGGGCAGGGTTGGGGCCGCGCTCAAATCCCCTCTGTTTGCCAACCCAAGAGCTCACAAAGCTCCATCACACCCAGAGAGGGACACATCTTGTCCTTTTGCTCACCCTGCATTGGGTTCTGCAGGTTCTACAGACACTGCGTCCACATAGATAACTGTTGGATGCCCGAAAACCTCTGTTGAGGTCAAAGACAACGGGGCAGGCTGTGATTGTCAGCAGGTAATGGAGGAAATGGGTTTCACTGTCTAATGACATGTTAATGTCTAACGACATGTAAAGAAAGACTGTTGGGTGGGTGCAGAGTAACGTGGGCTGCATCCAATCTCTGCTGGTGTTGGTATGAGAAAGGGGACAGGGCAAGAAGGGAGGGTTGAAGTCTTGGTACAAGAAATGGAGTATTTGGGTTCTTGATTGGTTGGCTCTCTTACAAGGATTTTTATCGGTGATGACTTAACCTTTCCTAGGAAAAAAAAAAAAAATGATGGAAATTAACACGTGGAAGACTTTCTTGAGGATGTTCTCTTCCTTAAATCCCAGCACAGCCTGACAGTGTTGGTGCTGATCTGCCCCATGTCTCCACCACCTCCTCCATTAGAGTTTTGCACCCAAGCCCGGGCATTAAAAGGCCAACAGGAACCTGTACACAATGTTCCCCATTTTTGCAGCAGGTTTTTCATTCCCCTTCGCTTCCCAGAGACTGCAGCCCTCTGGAGAAGCATCACAGATCTTCCATACCACCCTCACCCCCCGGTAACGTGACGCATCTCCTCTCTCGCAGGTGAGAAGCGGCACAACTTTGACGTCAATTACAACTCATCCTTCGTGTACGAGAAGGAAGGCGACATCGTGCAGGGCCGCATGATGGACCAGGCCATCAACAACGCCATCTCCTTCCTGGGGGCCGAAGCCCTGCGCCCTTTGGTGCAGACCCCCCCGGCGCCCACCCCCGAGATGGTCCCCGTCATCAGCACGCTGTACCCCATCGCTCTGCCCCGCGCCGACGTGCCCAACGGCAGCGACGAGAAGAGCCACGTCCCGCTGCGGGAGCGCGCCCTGTCCCCCAACAACAGCGGCCACGACTCCACGGACACAGACAGCAACCACGAGGAGCGGCCCAACCCTCCCTTCCCGCAGGGTCCGGTTCTCCCCGTGCCCCGCAACGGCCTGCCGGCCCTGAAGGATTTCCCCCGGCCCTACGACATCATCAAACCGCCGGCCGTGTGCCCGCGCGACGCCTTCAAGGTCCTCAACAAGGACGGGGAGGCCATCGGCGCGTACCGCTGCGACCACTGCCGCGTGCTCTTTTTGGATTACGTGATGTTCACCATCCACATGGGCTGCCACGGCTTCCGCGACCCCTTCGAGTGCAACGTCTGCGGCTACCGCAGCCACGACCGCTACGAGTTCTCCTCGCACATCGCGCGCGGGGAGCACCGCGTGCTGCTCAAATAGGTGGGCATCTCCCAGGGCATCAGAGGAAGGGAACCCGCCTGGGTTTAAGGAGCTCAAACAAAACATCATCTCCTGTGCTTTTCTATGCCAGTTTTGAGTGCCGACAGGCGATGAGGCCTTTATGTTTTCTATTACTTTTTTTTTTTTAACAAGATTACTCAGTGTTTTGTAGCATCCATGCCTAGCTGCTGTGCTGAGCGGTACTGTATGATTACCGGAGGCACAGACCGGTTTTTATATGAACTTTATGAAAATGAAGAGTGTTTTTTATTTTTTTTAACGTCCGTTTGTTTTCGTGGTGTGTGCTTTAACGGCGCAAAAGGCTTTCGTTCCCCGCTGCCATCCGCTCTGCTTGGTCAGACGTATAGGAAGAACTTGTTCTTGCTGTTACAGCCCCGATGGTCTCATCACCAAAACACAGGAAAATCCACCTGGGAGGCATCGTTCATCCATTTCTAGAGGTTTTCCCCAGGTCTGAAGGGCACACGGTCCCACCCCATCCACCTTATTTCTCACCCCTCTGCCCGCTGTCTTTGAAGCCTCTCCCCACGCGCACCTCACTCAGAAGGTGCAGCAAAAAACCCAATTTTGGGGCTGGGGTTTGTCAGCAATGCGTTTGGGACACCTGGTTGGCTCTCCATGTGCCAGCTGGGGGAAATCGCCATTTCCGTGGATGGAAAGCCCTGATGCATGCCACGAAGGAGGACGAAGCTGCACTAGGGCTCATGGCCACCCTGTGCCCTCCGTGTCCCCATGGCCACCCATCCTGCAGCAGCACCAGGAGATCTCAGCACTGTGTGTGGGGCTGTGCAGCTCCATCGCGCCGTCTGGTTGGACGCGGGGATCTCCCTGGGGGCGAAAGGCGCTGCTTTGCGACACGAGCATCGGTGATGACTCTGAAGCTGGTTTGTAACACGGTTCTTCTCATCTAATCACTGCTCTGCAGCTGTGTCATTAGTCACGGTGTGGGAGATGGGTGTGATAACGGTTCTGCTGAGCGTGGTTATTCCTGGCAAAGTGTTTCTGTATGGGCAGGATGTGTTCCCATGGACTGTTTGTGTCCCCTATGCGGCTCCATACCAACGCTGCTTTGGTCTTTGTCAGTGTGATATCTGTGGCGGTCCCTCTGCAAAGGGGGTCGGGGTGCAGAGCTGCAGAAGGACGGTATTTGGTCAGAAATACCCGGTTTGGTTCAGCCTTTGGCCTTGCTCTGTTCCCTCGGGTACTGCCTCCCTCAAGCTCAAGATACAAAGTGGGAATTCTGTTCATTTTTTCCCCGCTAATCACGGAATCGTTACGGTTGGGAAAGACCTCATTGAGTCCAACCAAGGCCACGTCCCAGGAAGGATAGATCAGCTGCCTTGCAGAGAGCTGCAGGAGCGCGAGATCCTGCTTATCCATGGCGGTAAGGAAGGAGAACTGGTTTGATGCTTTGTGCTTGGGAAGGCTCAGAGCAGTCCCCACTTTGGCCAATGCTCAGCACCCATTCCCTCGTGCTGCTCTGTGGGGATGCAGTGGTTCCTTGCACACTGATCCTCGTGCAGCAAAAAGCACCTCTCCATTCACACGGGGAGCAGCACGGATTGCAGAGTGCGTATCGCACCGCTTTCCTTCTCACATCGCCTCTGAATCCTGGAAGACACCTCAGTTGCCCTTTGTTCCCCTCCAGGCAGGACCACACGCAGCCCACAGCCTCGGGAGCTCAGCAGGAGCAGCGCTGTGGGTTCTGTGGGGCTCAGGAGGAGCCCAAAGGCACCATTTCCCACTATGGCACCGTTGTGTTTTTGTGCTCTCTGGACAGGGCGCTCGTTTCGGTTCAGCCCGCGCTGCCTGGTGTTAATGAGTGGTTGCTCATTGCTGTTGAACAATGACATATTGTGGAACTTCCACCCAGTCATCTATTAAAAATGATGTGTATTTCCACGTGTACCATTTCTCTGCTGTGTCCGGGAAAGAAGGAAAAAACATTACACTGAACCAGACTGAGCAGAGTGTGGGCAGCTGGGGTCACCTTCCCTTGCATGTCCCACAGCCCCAGGGGTGTCCCTGCCTCGGCTCCTCCCTACAGAAGTGCTGCTTTGATGCGTGAAACCCCCTCTGCCCACACCCAAAGGCCCTTAGAAGCCCCAGATGTTCAGTTGGTGTTATGACAGAGAGATCCCTATCGCCCGCTGTGCTGTGATAGAGCAGAGGGGAACTCGGTTCCCCCATTGTGTTGAAACTCACTCCGTGGTGCATGAAACGTCCCCTCCAGCTGTGGGGCTGTGTCTGGGAGGTGAGTGGGGCCACAGCACCTCATCCTGTGGGTCTCTGCTCTCCAGTGTCTCCCCAGGACCCACTGCTTTGTGCTGCCCCACCGTGACCTTCCCAGCTCCCCAAAGCCACGGGGCAATGGGGTTCGAGCCCAGCCATGTGTTGTCTCTGGGGTGAAGCCACGTGCGCAGTGCCATGGTGGGGGCAGTGGGTACACGTCCTTCCCCGTGCCCTCATTGCTGCCCCAGTGCCAGCAGGGTTATATCTGGCCCCACATTTGCATTGCGGCGAGCCGGCACACCTGGGCCACCAGTTCAGCCCTCGGGGGAGCGAGGGCACCGGGGGCTGGGGGGGCTGGCAATTGTCACACATGGGGACAGGAAAGTCCCGGCAGGCGCTTGTTTATAGCAGAGCTGTTCCCCCTGGGGCACAGCCTGCAGCCGGGGAGCTCAGGCAGGGTGGGGAAGATGCTCCTTAGCCCCGACTTCGTCTCCCCAGTGGTGCACCCCATGGCGGCTCCCCATCTCCCCTTCCTGCTGCTTGGTTCCCCCTTCCTACAGCAGCTGGAGGGGAAGCCGATGGACCCCCCCAGCTCTGCAGCATCGGGGCTGATCTGATCCCTGCCCTGAGGATGGAAGCAGCCTCACCGCTGCTTCCATCAGGCTGGGGGCATCGTGGGGGTCCTGCCCTCCCCCTGCCCCATTCCTCGTGGTTGTGGCTCTGTGCTGGGGGCCCCCCCTTGCTGCTCCCTGGGGCTGGGTGCAGCCCCCCCTGTCTCTGCCCCCTGGAGCGGAGAAAGTTAGTCAAATCTTCAGAAACCGCAGCGGGGGGGTGGTGGCAGGGGGGGGATGCGTCTGCCTCGCAGGCTTTGATGTCACCCCTGCACGTCCCACAGGTGCTGCTCAGTTGCCATAGCCACGGGGGGGGGGGGGGGGGTTGAGGGGGGCTGTTGTCCCCACGGCCGCTTTGTCATTAACTTGTGCAAGACGAGAGGGGAATCATGCAGAAATATTTCCTTCTCCATCCTGTCCCCAAAGCACCCAGAGCTAACGGGGGTGGGGAGGCCACGTGTGTGGCACGGGCAAGGGCACGGTGCTGGTGCGTGGAGCACAGTGCTGCTGCATGGGTTGCAGTGTTGGGAGCATGGGGTACGCCGTTGGTCCATGGTGTCTGTGCTGCAGCTGCCATCAACTTCTCATGCATGGGGTGGGGGTTCTGGAGCAGGGCTTGGGGGGCTTCACTGTGGGCCCTGAGGCAGTGCCACCAGTGCATCCCTGCAGCAGGAAGTGCAGTGGGAGCCAGGAAGGTTTCTGAGAAGTAGTGCTGACCTGTGCCGGGCCTCCCTGCGGTTTCCCCCTGCTCTCACCTCCCAGCTCAGTCACGCCACACGCTCACGCACCAGTGTGCAGCTCAGGAGGGGCAGCTCTTGTTGCTTCCCCCCACCAGCACCCCTCTGAGAGACTCTGGGCGATATGGGGCACTGAGACTCCCTGGCACACCAAGCAGCCCCTGCTCCTGGTGCTTGGTTCGTGTCTGTCCTGCACCCACCGCACCCACTGCACCCAGCACTCATCTTGCCGTGCACTCTGTGTTCAGACTTCCCCATGCAACCCCCACCAACCCCTGCACCGTGCACCCACCCTGCACCCAGGGGACTCCCTGTTCACCCCGTGCACCCAGCTCCCATTAACACACCAGAGCTCCTGCCCCAGTGCTGCAGCTGATCCAGCAGTGCCCCGTGTCCCCTCTGTGCTGCGCTGGTGTTGCGGGGCTCCACATGGAGCTGGGGGGGGGGGGGGGGAAGCGCATTGCTGACCACCCGGTGTGTTGCCAGCTGGGCGCATTGCTGACCCGTCGCACTGCTGCTAACCTGGTGCATTGCTAACCTGGTGCATTTCCAGCCCCACATCAGAGGCTCGGAGAAGGATGCCGGGGGGGCTGTGGCACTGCATGCCCACGGATGGAGGATCTGGGGGGGGGGGTGAGGGGGTGCAGCTGACAGCCCTTCCCAGCCCTGTCACGGCCGCTGCGCTCTCGGAGGAAGCCGCTGCGCTCTTTCACCCGGCGCTGTTAAAAATACCGCTCCCGATTTTAATACCGCTGCTATTTCGGGCCGGGAGCAGGAAGTGAAACCACACGGCTCCCAGCCCCGCTTGCCCCTCACAGCCCCCTGGGCCACCCCTGGCCGAATCCCATCCAGGGTAAACGAGTCTATTTGAAGCCCAGCAGCCGGGCGCCCGCCTTCACCTTCTGGGCCTTCCAGCGCAGCAGGCGGATGGCGCGCAGCCCGAGCCGCAGCACGGCGCCGTATTTGAACACCAGTTTGTAGAAGGCCTCGGTCATGAGAGCACCGCTGGGGTCGGCGTGCTTCAGCGCGGCCATCGGTGTGTACGCCGCGTTGGTCTGGTGCCGGAAGGGCGGCCGGGCAGCCTCGATCACCCGCAGCGTGTGCTGCACGTGAGGACATCACGGTCCCCTTCCCACCCCTGTCCCCGTCCCCACCTCCAGCCCCATTCCCAGCCCCTCATATCGATCCCATCATTTCCACCCCCGTCCTCGTTTCCGTACCGTTCATGTTCTCATCCCCATTCCATTCCCACCCTCATCCGCATCATCTCCATCCTCTCCCCATCCCGTTTCCACCAAGTTTCCACCACCATTCCATCCCCACCACATCCCCATTCCCATCCCACTCCCTCGCACATCTCCGTGCCATTTCCAATACCATCCTCATCCCCATCATTTACAGCCCTACCCTATCGCTATCCCATTCACACCCAAATTTCCATTCCAATTCCCATTCTCATCCCAGTTTCCATCCCACCACCACCCATCCTCACCACATCCCCATCCCATTCCCATCCCCATCCCCATCCCACTTTGGGGGATTTTGGGGAGCAGGAGGAAGGAGTCAACACGAGAGATGCCAGCACCCAATTTCTGCTCCTCATTAGTACTAATTGAGCCCTCTTGAGTCCTCCCATCCCACCCTGCAGCTCTGCCATCACCTCTGCAATGTCCTCAGGGCTCTGCCCCAGGCTGGCAAAGACATCCCTGGAGTTCCGCAGGTAGAGGTCGGTGAAGATGGCAGCGGTCTCAGGGTCGGTCTGTGAGTAGTCGGCGCGCTCAGCCTCCTCGTACACCTTGGCCTCGAACTCAGTGGTCACCGGCCCCGGCTCCACCAGGCTGATGCTGCAGGGGAGGATGCTGAGGACGATGGTAGCTGAGCCCCCCCACGCCAAGCCCTCAGCCCCGCACTCACGCCACGTTGAAGCGCAGTGCCTGCACCACCAGGCTCTCACAGAAGCCCTCCACGGCAAACTTGGAGGCGGCGTAGACGTCGTTGAAGACGATGCCTGGGCGAGGAGTGGCGGTTGGGGGTGTGCAGGGTGAGGACCCCCCCAGCACCCCGTCCCCCCGTACCCTGCAGCCCCATCACGCTGCTGATGACCACGATGTGGCCGCTGCGGCGACGCTTCATGTCGGGCAAAACCTCCTTCACCAGGCGCACCAGCCCAAAGAAGTTGGTGTCCATCAGCCCCTGCATGGCCGCCAGGCTCTGGCACTCCAGCGGCCCAATCATCCCCACGCCGGCGTTGCTGACTGCGGGGTGTAAGGGGGAGGGGGGTGGTAGTAAGGGCAGGCTGAGGTCCACAGCACCCATGGAATGGTGGGTCCCCAACACTGGACCTTGGCACAGAGGTGTGGGATGGGGGCTCCCCGGGGGATGGGTGTCCCTGGCACAAAGGGACTGTGGTGTGCTTAGTCTGGAGTGTCCCCAGCGTGCGGTGCACTGCTGGCCCGGGGGCTCCTGGTGCACAGGGTGGCCCTGGCGTGGAGTGTCCCCAGTGCCACATGGGGGGGGGGGGGGGGGGGAGTACTCAGCATGGGATGTCCCCAGTTTATGGAGTAAGTAACCCACAAGCAGAATGCTCCTGGTGCATACTGGGTGACCCCAGTATGGTGTGTCCCTCGTGCAGGATGTCCCCAGCGTGGGATGTCCCTGGTGCACGGAGCATTCCTCAGCCTGGGCTCCATGCGTGGGGTGCTGCAGTGCCACGCAGGGATGTGGCTCACCCAGGACATCAACGTGGCGCCCAGGGATGCTGTCGAGGCAGGCGCGGATGGACGCCTCATCACACACATCCAGCTGCTTCACCTCCAGCGTCCGGCCCAGCGCTGACCCCGCCGCCTCCACCAGTGCTCCGCTGCGGGACACGTTCCTCACCGTGGCGATGACTGAGGGGGGCACAGGAGGGATCAGCCCCCTGCCCTGCCCCTTCGCACCACCGGGACCCCCTGCTCTGCTCACCTCGGAAGCGGCGCTGCTTGTCCCGTGCCAGGCGCACCGCCAGCGCCAGCCCGATGCCGGATGAGCAGCCGGTGATCAGCACGGTGCGGGGAGCCATGGCCACGGGCTCACCACCCACCCCACAGCTTTAATAGCTACTGGCCCCCAAATCCCAGCCCTAATCCCCCCTCCCTGCTAATCCTCCCCGGCTCTGGGATTTGCGGGGCCGCGTGGCTGAGCTGCACGTGGTGCACAGAGAGGCCTTTGTGCGGTGCCGGGGGGCACTGCGGGGATGTGGCAATGTGGGGGTGCTGCTGCTATGCAATGGGGCTGACCCCCCCTTTTCCCTCCCCCCCCCCCCCGCCTGGTATGAGGATGGCTTTGGAAAAGGGAGAAACGGGAGCTCTGAAAAAATAATGTTTATTCTCACTTTGTATAAAACACATCACAGTTCGACTGGCCTTGGGGGGGCATGGGGAGATGTGGTGGGGACCCCAAGCCCCGCATCCTCCTGATGGGGAGGGGAGCATCTCCATGAGCCCCCTGGAGATGGGGGTGAGGGGTCTGCAGCCACGACCCCATGAGAAGGAGGGGCTGGCGCTGGGGGGGTGGGGACAAAGTGCAAGAGTGTGAGGGGCCACAGCAGCGGGGTGTGGGGTGAGCCCCCCTCGCCCCTGCGCTCACTGCTGCGAGCGGTGCCCTGTGTGCTGGCAGGGCTGTGCCGTGCCGTGTTGGCTGTGTCGAGCTGTGCCAGCGCTGCTGCATGGTGCCGAGCTGTGCCAACCTATGCCAGCAATGCCGTGCCAAACCGTGCCAATTTCTGCCAGCAACGCCATGCTGAGCTGCGCCAAGCCGTGCCGGCAGCGCCAGGCTCATAGGGCCACGCAGGTGCAGTAGTGCCGCAGCTTGCAGGGCAGGATGCCACGGTTGATCTGGTGGAACTCCACGAGCTGGATGAGGTCAGCGAAGCGGGTCTGTCCGTCGTCCATGGTGAAGTAGAGCCGCCCCTCCTCCTCACTCTGCCAAGTCAGGTGAGCATCAGGCCCAGCTGTGCCCCCCCCCCCCCCCGTATCCCTCCCACGGCCATGGCACTCACTGGCAGGATGAGATAGTGCTTGACTTTCTGCAGGTGGCACAGGGACAGCACGAAGCCCTTGGGGTTGCGCTGGCTCTCCCGCACCAGGAACACGCTGTGAGCCCCAGAGCAGAGTCACCCCAAAGCCCTGATGGGCCCTGTGTGACCCCTATGTCCTTCTGCACCTTGCGATCCTATCCCCACCCCCATCCCCCGGGCTCCAGGACCTCCCTATACCCCCTGTGAGCCCTTTATGAGCTGTGGGACCCCATGACCCCCCAGGGGCTGTGTGAACCCCAGGGGTCCCTGATCCCCTCTACGACCCCCCCAGTTCTGTACCCATCCACCAGCCCCTGGCGGCCAATGAGCTGCTGGGTGTCCTCCCGCGAGATGCGCCCGTGGAACCATGGCTGGGTGCGGTGGATGGCTGCAGGCAGAGGAGAGGGTGGTCAGGAGGGGACCCCCACCCACTCCGGGCAGGGACCCCCGAGCTGGGGGTCTCCATGCTCCAGCCCTATGGGCGCTGCTCACCAGCACTGAGCGGGGAGCTCTGACAGGCGGCAGGCAGGCTGTACCGGTGTGTTGTCTTCTTCTGTCCATGCAAAGCAAGCAGCAGAGTGAGCACACACCGAGGGGGGGTCCCACTCCCAGCCCATGCCCCCCACTCACCCTCCAGGCCTGCGCCTCCTCCAGCACCGCTGTCAGCACCTCGCTGGGGTTCTCAATCACCCGCCCTGTGCACCCTGAGAAGTCCATGGCCACCAGCGCGCTGTCTGACACGCTCTGCTGTGGGGACAGTGACAGTGAGCTGGGGGAGGCGGGGGGGCACCCCATGGGTCAGGGCTGCACCTGGAGGGGGTGGGGGGCACTCACCAGTGGCGTGGGGGTGATCCAAGGGTGCTGGCTCAGGCGCGCCTGCGCTTGCTGGTAGTTGCGGTAGAGCTGCATGCCATACTGGGGGTGCCCCAGGGGGGCATGGCGGTGTGAGTATCCATCAGTGTCTCCCCACTGCCTCCCAGTACACTTCAGCATCCCCCAGCCTCACCCACTGCCCTCCCAGCACCCCTCCAACATCCCTCAGCATCCCACCGTCTTCTCTTCAGAGTCACTCTGGTACCCCCCACTGCCCCCCAGTGCCCTCCAGCTGGGGCTCACCTTGAAGAGGCGGAATGCTGCCATCCAGCAGGTCCGACTCTGCTCATCCTCACTGCAGAGCAGCTTCAGGCCCTTCACCCCACTGCGCACCTTGTAGGGCTGCGGGGAGAAGCCAGACCCATCACAGAGCAGCCCCCTGGGTCTCCCCACATCCCTGTCACCCCTCGGTGGGCAAAGACCCTCTGCAGATCTGGGTAGGGTGCCCAGAAGGGGCGCACCTTGATGCAGAACCCGAACTCGGTGGGTGTCCCATAGTGCTTCTTGCCCTGTGTCACGTAGTAGATGTTGGACTCGGTGAGGTCGGCGAAGTACTGCAGGTGCCGGGGGTCCTGGGGCCGGGGAGGGGGCATCAGGGGCTGCCCCCACTGCCTCCGGGCTTGGGGTGCCCTTGGCTGCAGCTCACCTTGGACGTGCCCTTGGTGGAGTAGTAGAGCCCCGAGCGACGCAGGGAGAAGTAGAAACGCTTCCAGACCTTGCGGCTGGCCTCGCGCAGCTGCAGGAAGCCCTGCACCTCGGGGCAGCTCCCAGAGTTCAGGAAGTTCTGGGGGGAGACAGGGGCTGAGGGGCGGCCAAGCACAGCAGGGCCTCATGGCATGGATCGGTCCCCATGGGAAATTTGGGTCCCAGTGTCACGTTTGGGTCCCCATGGCATTGTAAAGTACCCATGGAGTGACTGAGTCCCCGTGTCATGGTAGGGTTCCCACGGCACCACTGGTTCCCTTTGCCATGGTTGGGTCCCCATGGCTTTGTTGAGTCCTCAAGGAGCCTCTGGGCCCAGTGCCACCCTACCTGGATGAGCTCCGAGTGCGCCATGCTCTTGTTTGCCTCCAGACAACTGGACACCATCACCTCGGGGAAGAGGGACTGCTGGGGAGGACAGGAGGGTCAGGGGACACCCGTGGCTCTCCATGGGGCAAAGGGGCCCTGTAGTGCGGCTCACGTACCGCGTTGCTCTTGAAGAGCTCATACTTGGCGAAGTTCTTGCGGAAGACGAAGCGGCTGTCGGCCCCGAGGGGCCACGCGCTCTGCACCTCCACCACCGACTCGTGGTCCTCCAGGCAGCGCTCTGTGGGGACAGGGGCTCAGCGGGGGCCGTGCCGTGCCATGCTGTACCGTGCCGTGCTGTACCACGCCGTGCTGTGGGCTCACCCAGTGCCAGGTGCTGGTGCAGCTCCACCAGGGCCCAGCTGTGGTCGTACAGCGCGTGCGTCCTCTGCACCAGCATCTCGCAGAGCTGCCGCGCCGTTGTGCCCGCTGACACCTCCAGTGAGCGGCACGACCCGTCCTCGCTGAACACCTTCACCAGCTGTGGGACCGCGGTGGGTCAGTTATCCCGCAGGGGATCCCAGGAGCCCCCAGACCCACCACCGGGCACTCACGTGACAGGCGCCTTCACGGGGAGGTCCCTGCCCGCCGGGGGGGCTGCTGAGGATGGGCGAATTGGAAGGGCTGCAGAGCTCGGGGAAGGGGTTGGGGATGTTGGGCAGTGATGAGGCACGCGGCTCCTCCTCTGACAGCGGCCGGCTGTGGGGCAGAATTGGGCTGAGCCCCCCGCCCACCCCACAGCCCACCCCACACCGCAGGGCTGAGCCCCTGGCACCCACCTGCTGCTGTGGATGAAGAGGGGCTGCGAGCGGCGCAGGTCAGTGGCGGGCGGCCCCTCGCCCACATCCCCCTCCTGCTCCACGCTGCCCACACCGGGGGGGTCCCGGATGCAGCTCTGCTGGGCCCCCCCGTCCATGGCATCATCTGAGGGGCAGAGAATGGAGGCTGCAGCTGGCTCCCACCCGGCACCCACCCCAGTGGGGTTTCACCGATGCTCAGATGAGTGGTGTGAGTCAGCGTGGGGGTGACTCAGCACTGCTCCACCTTCCCCCCCCAGCACCCCTGGCTCCTGCCCACCCCCGGGGGGCTGCATGCTGCCAGTGCTGCCATCCTCAGCCCAAAGATTTGGCAGTGCAATGAAGAGCACAGCTCCATATGAGACAATGGAGAATCTCCCACGCCTCCATTTCCCATGTGGGAAGCGCTACGGCGCTCCAGCATCACCAGTGGGGGATTGGTGGTGCCAAGGCGGTGGGTGAGGAGGGCTGAACTGAGCCAAACCGGGGCAAACTGGGCTGAGACCAGCCAAGCGGGCTGAACCGGGCTGGGCTGAAGTGGGCCAAGCTGGGATGCGCCGAGCTGGGCCGCGCCGTGCCGGGGTGAACCGTGCCATGTTGTGGCGGGACGAGCCGCGCCGTGAGCACCGCGTCGGCAGAACCGTCATCACGGCGCGGAATGGCCCAGCCCAGCCACCTCCTCGGGTCCGGACAAACCAGTTCTGGAGGCCGCTCCCAGCTCCACCTCACCGTGCTGGCATCCGCGCCGCCGGGGCCGGGGGCGAAGAGACGGAGACCGCCGTGGGAACGGCCCCCCGCCGCGCCGCGCCGCCCTCGCCCGTGGCCCCGTGCCTGCTGCTGGCACCCACACACGCAGGGGGACACGGGGACACAGCGGTGCTCCGGGGGACCCCGCACGGCTCAGCACAGACCCGCATGGCCTGGCACGGCTCAGTGCGGATTGGCATGGCCTGGCATGGCGCGGCACACACTGCCCAGGACAAGCAGAAGCAAGCGAAGCCCGGTGCAGCAGTGCGGCCGTCTGGCACGCGGCACACGTAACACACGCGCGTGCGGCGCGGTGCTGTGCCGGTGGCACTCGGGGTTAATCATTCACCCGCAGCCACTCCATCCCCACTTCCCGATGGTGACGGTGTGGGATCCAAGTCCACGGCCGGGCGGGCACCGGGGCCCTGCCTGCGTGGTGCCCCAGCGCCATGGCACTGAGATGTACAGGGCCACCGCCGTCCCCATCCCCATCCCCGTCCCATCCCCATTCCCATCCCATCCCCGTCATTATCCCAGCCCCGGCCCCATCCCGCTGCTCTGTCCCCTCACCCCAAAACCCCGCCAGCTCTGGGTGCTCTGGGCTTGCTGTCCCTGCTTAGTCCTCACAAAGGTGTTGGGGGTGGGTGGGGTGTGGATGGGGACCCTACAGGGCCCCACAACAACCAGCCCTTCACCATGGCCTCAGGTTACCCCGACCCAGTGGCTGTGTCGGGGTGGTGAGAGCACTGGGGGACATGGAGTATCCCTGGGGTTTGGGACAAAAGGAGAGCCTTAGGGCTATGGGGTGGGGGGAGCAGGGCCACTGGGGTTAAGGGAAAGGGTGCCAGGGCTGGGGGCGGCGGGATGGGGGTCACTGCGCTGTATCCCATAGGGCCAACAAAGTCAAGGATTGGTTCCAAGGGCCACTACAGTTACGGGACAACATTCCCAGGGCCATTGGTTTTAAGGGATCGGGTCTGAGGGCCACTAGGGTTAAAGGGATAGGATCCCAGGGCCACCAGGAGGAAAGGGTGGGATCCCAGGGTCACCAGCGCTATAGGGTACTGTTCCCAGGGCCACCAGGCTTATGGGATGGGGTTGGAGGGTCACCAAGGCTATAGGGACGGAGTCCCATGGGCTGTGGGTGAGGGCCCGGTGGGTGCCGGTGCCGTAGAACTGGGATTCTTGTGGCTACGGGGTGTTGGTGGCAGAGGAGGAAGAAAAGGAGCCGGGAGGAAGACAGGAGGAAAAGGGCCAGGATGGGGGAGATGGGAGCAGCACCTGGTGGTCCCACAGCACAGGGACCCCCACCCTAACCCCGCTCCTACCTGCAGCGCTCGCCGCTTCCTGCCGCCCTCCCGCCGGACCGGGCATTCCTGTTTTTCCCCGGCTTTATCTACCTGCGCCAGCGCCCGCCCCCGCCTGACATCACAGCACCGGGGCGGCCGCGGCCCCACAACGGCCCCACGATGGCCCCCACCCCGCGATGGGAACACCCCAGCTTTGGTCCCACTGGGGATGGGGAGTTTCCCACAATGCACTGGGGTGACCCCGAGGCCGGCCAAGATGTGGGGCAGAGGTGGGTGGGATGCAGGATGGGGGGACGCCATCTCCTGCCCGCCTCTGCCCTGTGGGGCGGCCAGCCAAGGTGTGGGGTGGGATCTTCTCAGAGGGAGCCATGTATGGGGGGCTGGATTGGGGATGGGGGTCCCCAGTGGCATCTATGGGGGTCTCCTGGGAGATATGTGGGGCACACATGGCTGGAGATGCATTAAGGGTGCCCATGGGGTCTCCACGGGGGATGTGGGGTCCCCGTGGAGCCCAGGAGTGTCCCGTGGATCTGGGAGCCTGCCCCATAGGAGGCACGGGGGATCCCTGTGGGGTGCTGGGGGTCCCCTAGGGTCACGGAGTCTCCAGAAGGGGTCCCCAGGGGGTATCCCTCCACGGAGAATGCCGAGGGCCCCGTGGGGGTCCCGTCAGGGTCCCGTCAGGGTCCTGTGGGGCTGGGGGCTGGGGGGTCACACCGTGGGGGTCCCATGGCAGGGAGGTCTGTTGGGGTCCCACGGGTGCAGTGCAGGCTCTGTGGTTCTGTGCACATCGCCGTGGGCCTGTGGGACTCCCGGAGGGTCTCTGTGCCCTCAGGGGGTCTCTGTATCCCCGCGAGGTCTCTCTGCGTCCCCGCGGTCTCTTTGTGTCCCCACGGGGTCCCTCTGCGTCCCCACGCTCCGCAACGGGCAGCGGGATGCCCCGGTGCTATGCGTTCCTCCCATCAGCAGAGGGAGATGGCGCAGCGGGAGCGGAGCAGACGAGAGGGCGGCGCAGCGCGGCCGGAAGCTCCGTGTCACGTGGCGACACCCGGAAGCGGCGGCAGGCGGGCGGCCATGAGCAACGGCGGCGGCAACGGAGCGGCGGCCGCTGGGACTGAGACCGAAGCCGGTGACGGTTTTGTTTCCGGTTCCGGTTCGGAGCGGCGGGTCCACATCATGGTGGAGTACTGGTGAGTGCCCCGCCGCCTCAGGGTGGAGGCACAGAGCGGCTCTGAGGGGCCGCGGCGGCGGCGTTGAGAGGGGACGAAGGAGCGCGGGGAGCTCCGGGCGGGATGTGGGGCTGTGGGTCGGGGGAGGGGTGCAACTTTTGGGTTCACTCCCACCCGCAGCGAGCCCTGCGGCTTCGGGGCCACCTACGAGGAGCTGGCGAGCGCCGTGCGCGAGGAGTACCCCGACATCGAGATCGAGTCCCGCCTGGGGGGCACCGGTGAGCTCCGGGGGGTGGGGCTGAGGGGTCTCCGGGGGGGTTCTGGATGTTCCCGTGGGAGTGTGGTTGCCCCCGGGGGGCTGTGTGGGGGGGGCCGTGTGTGTGTGTGTGTGTGTGTGTGTGTCCGTCTGTCCGTTCGTCCCCGCCCTGGTACTGCCCTGGGTCTCAGCCCCATCTGCTGGGAGGTGCTGGGATTGAGCCCGTTGCAACCTCGCACAGAGGTCGGGGCGGGGGGGGGCGAGGGTTGTACCTCACTCCCTGAGCGCTGGAGGTGTTGGGGTGACCTCAGCCCCATATCTGTTCCCTTGGTGTGCATTGGCCTTGGGACCCTCCTAGCCCCATCCTGCTGCGGGTGGTGGTTTGGCTCCGTGGGGACGGGAGTGGGGGGGGGGCACAGCTTATGGCTCCTTCTGTTTACAAGGCGCCTTTGAGATTGAGATCAACGGGCAGCTGGTCTTCTCCAAGCTGGAGAACGGAGGCTTTCCCTACGAGAAGGATGTGAGTACCCGGCCTGGTGCCCCCTGGGCTGTGTGGGAGGTGGGGGCTCAGCATTGTGGGGCAGCTGAGAGCCACACGTGTTTTCCCCCCCTCTCCCCCCCAATCTCCACAGCTGATCGAAGCGATCCGCAGAGCCAGGAATGGGGAACCACTGGAGAAGATCACCAACAGCCGCCCCCCCTGCGTCATCCTGTAGCCCTGCACCTGGTGCCCCTCAGCACCCCCTGTGCTTCACTGCTCCCCGTTAACTTCCTGCACCCCTGGGGACGGTGGGGGAACGCAGGAGCATAAGGAGGGGAGTTGCCATGGTGCTGGTGTCACTGGTCCAGCTCTGCCCATCCCCTGAGGCCACGTCCACACCACGCGAGGGCTGTAACCGTGGCACTTACCTGCCTGCTCCCCTCCTGCCCCTCCCTCCAGCAGCAGCACGGGGGGGGGGGGGGGTTCTCATTCTCAGCCCCTGGGGGGTTTGGGGCACTGCACAGCCCCGCTGCCCCCTGACCTGTGAGGCCAGTGAACGCCCAGCCCAACCTGACCGTCGGAGGGGACGCGGCTGCTTCAGAGCTCCCAAAGTTTTATGCAGAGGAACGTAAACTTGAATGTGGTTCGTTAATGATTACAGCTTCTCTGATCACTGTTTAAACAGGTACGAGGGCAGCAGGGACTGGCTGGCCATGGGAACCCCTGCTTGACTCTGTCCCCACAGCCCCGGGGTCCGTTTAATGGCCACGAGCTTCCCCTGCTGCCCCGTTCCCAGGCTCCCGGCTCTCACCCCCCCCACGTAATGACTCTGCCCTTTGCCACGGGGCAGCTGAGCCCAGGGCGGTGTGGCAGAGCCGAGGTGGCCGTCCCCTATTTATTATGTACTGTCTGTAAAGCCCCGTGGCCCAGCGCTGAATAAAGGATGGAGGAAAACACTGCTCCTCTTCCCCCGCGTCCCTGGGGAGCGTGGTGGGGACACAGGCAGTGAAAGCAGGATTAGGTCAGTTCCCAGCTGCCCTGTTCTTGGCTGCAGCCCGACGGGATCAGGGCTTTCCCTCAGTGCTGCAGTGACAGCAGCTGGTGGAGGAGATGGGAGCAAACCACGCAGACAAGAGGAATAGAAAAAAAAAAAAAAGAACATATACAATGATCAAATATACATCCAGGTGTGACACTGTCAGCTTCACAGGAATCCAGCAGGAGCCCAGGCAGCCTGGTGTCCACCTGCTCAGTGCAAGTCAGTGTGTCCAGCGCGGCTGGGCGCCGGTGGGGAGGGGGCTGGGGGCACAGTGGCGGCGGAGGAGCCTCAGGGACAGCGGCAGCGTGGCACAGGTGTCTGGTGATGAGTAGCAGTGTGATGGGGCTCCCAGTCCTGCACTGGTTGGGGTGATGCTGCTTCCTTCTTCCTCGAGGAACCGTGTGGGGTTTGAGCATCCATCTCAGTGGGGCTTTGAGGCTCCTTTTGGGGGTCCTTTGTGCCCAGCCCCGTGCCGCTGCACTGTCCCACAGTGCCCTGGGCTCTCCTGCAGTATAGGGCACCCCATGCAGAGGGGACAGTTCTGGCCCCACATCCACCGCTGGCCTCACGCCGTCCCTACCCAAGCTGCCTCGGTGAAAGGGGGGTCCGCAGGTGGCCCCACCCTACATGGCCACGTCCTCAGGCTCAGCCAAACCCAGGTACTCGGGGTTCTCAGCTGCCGGGGTGGAGCTGGGACCACCCTCAGGGCTCCCAGCTTTGGGGGGGTCCTGGTTCCAGTAGTAGGGGTTGTCGAAGGCCTGGCTGAAGGCGGTGGGGACCGGCAGCCCCGGGGGGGCCAGGTACTCAGGGTTTTCCACGGCGCGGCCGAAGGGCCCCAGGAAGGGGTGCTTGGTGTCCTTGATGAGCCCGTTCTTGCCTTGGTGACCCTTGGGCTTGTCTGGTGGGGATGGTGGTGCACAGGGGTGCCGGGGGGATGACGGCCGCTCCCCAGCCTGATTCACGTACTCTGCAGGGAAAAGGGACGTGTCAGCAGCCAAGCAGGGTCTTTGCTCCCCTCCCCAGGGTCCCATATTGCCCTACCTGGCATAGTGGCATGGGGGGCTGGGGTAGTGAAGCCCTCAGGATCCAGACCCTCGCTCTCATCACCTGGCAGTGCAGTGGGGTCCTCGCTGTACCGCGTGGCTGGGGGGCTTGGCAGGGCTCCCTTGGCCCCAACATCCACCTCCAGAGCCTCCGGCACAGGGTGCTCTGGCCCCTCCGCCAGGCTCTGCGGTGGGAAGGGGAAGGTGGCTGATTCCTCGCCCTCTGTCGTGTCGGCTGGGGTCTCTGCTGTGCTCTGAAGAGGCAAAAGGGCACGGAGTCAGGCGTGGCGCCGTGGGGCTGCACGGGGTCCATGGGGTCTCCAGGTAGCGTTAGAGAATTTGCACCCTGCGGCAGCGCACTGCTCCAAGCTGGCCCATACCCGCGTGGAGGAGATGCGGCTGCGGTAGGCGGTGGAGGCCTCAGCACTGAAGAAGCCCTGGTGAGGGACCAGGTACTCCTCAGCATCCACCAGGTCGTCCATGTCCTCCTCCTCCAGCAGTGCCCGGTAGAAGGTGCTATCCATGGAGCTGGGCAGCCCAATCATGTCGTTCTGGGGGTGAGGGGAGGCCGTCAGTGCCTGTTGGGACACTGCCGAGGGCAAGACCCCCGGGACCCCGTACCTGGATGACCACAAAGCGCTGGGGGTCGCGGGCCATGCGGGAGAACTCGGTGACCAGTTCACGGAACTTGGGCCGGCACTCGGAGTCGATCATCCAGCCTGGGGCAGAGCCGAGCGCCGTGAGGGCGGCGGTGGGGTCCCGGCCACCGTGTCCCCACGTCCCCCCACTCACATTTCACCATGATCATGTAGACGTCGATGGTGCAGATGGGCGGCTGCGGCAGCCGCTCGCCTTTCTCCAGCAGGTCGGGGATCTCCCGTGCTGGGATCCCATCGTATGGTTTCGCCCCAAAGGTCATCAGCTCCCACACGGTGACGCCTGAGGACACCGGGGCACGGGGTAAGTGTTGGTTTGGGACCCCCTGCCCCACCGCAGCCAGCACAGGGACGCACCGTAGCTCCAGACATCGCTCTGGTGGGTGAAGCGCCGGCGCAGGATGGACTCCAGCGCCATCCACTTGATGGGGACCTGGGTGGGTGGGTGGAGGGGTGAGCGGGACCCTCCGGGGACACCTCGCTCCCTGTCGCCCCGGCCCCGTGTCCCACCTTGCCCCCATCGGCGTGGTACTCGGTCTCGTCGATGTCAAGCAGCCGTGCCAGCCCGAAGTCGGTGATTTTGACGTGGTTGGGGCTCTTGACCAGGACGTTGCGAGCAGCCAGGTCGCGGTGCACCAGCCGCACCTCCTCCAGGTAGCTCATCCCCTGGGCGGCAGGCATTAAGCCCCGCGCCTCCATCCCCCCGCAGCCCCCACACCCCCCGGCGGCCCCCACTCCTACCTTGGCGATCTGCACACACCAGTTGAGCAGGTCCTGGGAGCCGATGCGGTCTTTGTTCTCCCGCACGTAGTCCAGCAAGCAGCCGTAGGGCATCAGCTGCGTCACCAGCTGCACCGTGGAGGTCAGGCAGATGCCCAGCAGCCGCGACACGTAGGGGCTGCCCACCCCGGCCATCACGTAGGCTTCCTGCAGGCAGCACGGACAGGACATCAGGTTGGCACCGACTCCCCAGCCCCGTGCCCGCCTCCGCTGCGCTCACATCCAGGATCTCCTTGTTGGCTTTGGGTGAGGTGTTCTCCCGCAACACCTTGATGGCCACCGGGATCTTCACGCTCTCCCCGTCGGGGATCCAGATGCCCTATGGGGGGGTCGGTGAGTGAGGAGGACACAGATGGTGCCATCCCACTGACTGTGCCTCCCACCCCTCACCTTATAAACAGTGCCGAAAGCGCCGGAGCCCAAAACCTTCACTTTCTTCAGCTCCGTTTCCTTGAGGATGCGCATCTGTGCTTGGTTGGGGAGGGCCCCGCTGGGCGTCAGCGGCTCCACCAGCTGTGAGGGACAGGTGGGTGAGGACGGACAACGCTCTGAGCCCTCGCCCTGGGGTCATCCAGCATCCCCACCTCGGTCTCCTGCAGCAGCCGCCGCATGGTGTGCTTCCTCTCCTGCTGCCGCCGGCGCTTGACGCAGACGACGGTGATGAGCAGAAGGACGACGACCAGCAGAGCCCCCACCACACCAGCAATGATGGACGTCACCTGGCTGCGGGACGGGAGGTGACAGGGGACGTGGGGATGGGGTCGCCCCCTGATGCTCCCCCATGGGGTGGGGGTACCCGCGGTGGTACCTTGGCTTCTGGTCCACGGGGCAGCCGTCCTCATCCCGGATGGTGCACCTGATAGAACGCAGGGTGGTGAGAATCTTGCAGCCCCCTCCCCAAAAAAAGACACCTGGCCACGGTGTGTACTCACGAGTGGGTGCAGTTGGTGGGGCAGAGCTGGCAGACCCCCTCCTCATCTGGGTACTTCCAGATGGGCACAAAGGAGGCATCCACTTTCACCCCGCTGGGGCAGCGCCGCACACACTGCTGCCCATCCTTGTAGTGGGCGCACGCCACGCACTGATCCGCGTCCTGTGGGGTGGGGGGGCACGGGGGATGGGGGGTGAGGGACCTGGTGGCAGTGCCATCCCCATGCTGGTGTCCCCACGTCCCCGTGCTCACCGATCCAAAGCAGGTCTCGGTGCCGTTCTGTGGCTGGCACTCAGGGTGGCAGGGCAGGCAGCGCGTGCCGTTGGCGTGCTCCCGGATGGCGCTGCGGGGTGGTGGGAGTGGGATGGGGTTGGGGTTGATGCAGGGCAGTGTCCCCCTCCCCCTGCCGGGCTCAGCCCGACCCCGTGCTCACCCATCCAGCAGGTTGCAGGAGGCCACGCACTCCTGGCCCCGCAGGAAGCGCTCACAGGAGACGCATTGCGTGGGGCCGGGCCCCCAGCAGTGCCCGTGGGCGCAGAGGTGGAAGCACACCAGGCCCTCACTCTCTGGGGGGATCGGACGCAGTGTTACCCCCAGCCCCCAGCCTGGTCCTGGGGACCATGAGCGGGACTGGGGGTGGGGTTGGGGGGGTCCTCACCGCACTGCTCGGGGGCTTTGTTGTGGGTCTGGAAGAGGTGCTGGCGGGGGTGGCGGAAGATGCTGTCCCAGGGCACCTTCTGGAGGAAGCAGAGCTGGGGGTTGTGGTGGATGAGCACCATCCCGCTGCTGATCTCCTGCAGGGCACGAAGCCCCAGCGCCCGCACCGCCAGGTCCCGCAGCGTCAGTGAGTAGGCACCGCTGCCAAGACACAGCCAGGTGAGCCCCCACATCACCCCCGGCTCACCCATCACATCCCCTTAGGTCCCCAACCCCGCTCACTTGTGCAGCACACGGCCACGGATGACACGCAGGTTCTGGAAGACGCCCAGGTCGTCCATGCCGGGCGGCCAGGCAGCAATGTACAGATAGCCTGGGGGAGGGAAGGAGGGGGACACAAGTGTAAGCACTGCTCGCTTTGTGCCCTCAGCTCAGGGACGTGTCCCCATCCCCGTGCACTCACCCGTCAGCTCCTCCAGGCTCTCAAAGACCGACAGCAGTTGGGGGTCCAGGGGTGCTGTGTTGGTGCTTGGGTCCCTGTGGGAGATAGGAAGGGGGGAGGTTTGTGGGGCTGTGAGGGGGGTCCCAATGGTTCTCTCTGGGATGGGGTGTGCAGTGCTTACCCAGCAAAGGTCTCGGGCAGGAAGGCCAGGCTGCCAAAGATCTTGGAGCAGCCAGCAAAGTGCCGGATGTTGGAGGCGTTGACAGCGCGGACGCCCTTGAGGAAATCCACCCCCAGCCCGTAGCACACTGCGGGGGGCAGACAGGGGATGGCAGATTCACCAGGATTCCCCCACGGCGCTGCCTGCCCGGCACCGTGCTGCAGCCTCCCCATGGCACAGCAGCCCCTTTGCTCCACTGGAGTCCCCAAGAGCTTTCCATCACCATGCCAGGACTGCAGAGTTTCCTGGTGAATAGCAGCCCCCCAGGGGCACCCCAGAACCCCCCCAGCTGCACAGCCAGGACCCCTCCTGGGCGCTCACCCTCTGGGCAAGGCTTGCTGCACTTCTCGCACTTCTGCACGTTGTTGACTGTCACCTCCTGACTGTTCTGGGGGCAGACGAGGGTGCAGGAGCCCACCTCTGTCGCAAGGTAGTTATCTGGGGGGGGGGGGGGAGGGGGAGGACAGGATGGTCAGAGCTGGGTAAGGAGGTGCTCAGACCCCCTCCCCACCCCCCAGCACTCACAGGGGCACTGGCTGACACAGCTGGCACCGAAGGTGTAACGCCCATCACGGTTGGGCACCGACTCGAAGGTGTCAGAGTTGTAGATGACGAGGGGGGGGCAGTGCAGCTCGCAAATCCCGCTCCGGTTGAAGTTCAGACAGGCCTGGGGGGGGGGGGGGGGGGGGGTCCAGCCATCAGCCCCTGTGTTTGGGGGAGTCCCCTGCCCACCCCCCCATCCCACGCCCACCAGGCAGTCGGAGTGCTTGGGGCCGGTGCAGCCCGCAGCGCACTGCTCGTGGCAGCAGTCCGTCGGCTTCGTGCCCTTACAGCGTGGGCACCCGTGGCAGATGCTGTTGGTCACTGCGGGGGGGAAAAGGGGGGGCACAATGGGATGGGGACCCCTCCCCTAAAAGGACAGAGTCTGAGGAGAGGGGTAAGGAGCTGTGGAATAGGTGGCATCCCAAAGGTATATGGGGAAGGGATTCTGGGAATCTCTGGAGCGGGGGCTCAGGGACAAGGGGAGGTCTGGAGCATGGTGATGGGGGGGCACGAGTGGAGGTCCCCAGGGCGGCGATCTGGGTGCCACGTGGGGTGAATGGAGCAGCAATGTGGAATTCTATAGGGGTTCCTATGGGGTGGGGGGTCCAGGCAGCCCCATACTCACAGGTCTGGCAGTCCTGCGGGCTCTCGCCCCAGCAGTGCCCCTCAGCACACAGCGCCCGGCAGTCGGGACCTGCAAGGGGATGGATGGCATCAAAAGGGAGCTGGGGGGGTGGCAGCTCCCAACCCACCCACCTGTCAGCCCCCTCCCCAGCCCTTGGGCTGCTCACAGGTGCGGCTGCGGATGCTCTCCACGCGGGTCTCGCTGCGCAGCTCGTTGTGCCGGTGGAAGATGTCGGCCCAGAGGATGGTCTCCTGGAAGCAGAGCTGGGGGTTCCTCTCAATGTGTACCCCCCCTTTTAGGATCTCTGCACGGGGGGCAAAAGAGCTGCCATCAGCATTGGGGGACGGGTGCCCCGTGGGGGGACCCGGCCCACACACAGCAGGGACTTGGAGTCCCCACCCAGAGACCGAAGGGGCTGCAGAAAATCTGAGGAGGGGATCGACCAGGGGTAGGTTAGGGTTAGTAGGTTAGTAGGGATAGGACAGTGGGGAATGGTTTTAAGCTAAGAGATTTAGGTTAGACGTCAAGGAGCTCATTGCTATGAGGGCACAAAGCAGCTGTGGGTACCCCATCCCTGGCAGTGCTCAGGTCCAGGGCCGTGGGTCCCTGTGACATGGGGTGGGGATGGATGGGGTTTGGGGCGTTCCAACCCAATCCACGCGGTGATTCTATACCCCAACCCTACTCGTGGACCTGCAGCCCCCACGCAGGGACCCCCTCTATCCCTACGCCCCCTACCTGTGAGCTGCCGCATGCCGAGCTGCCGCAGCCCCACATTGCCCAGCACGGCCAACGCGTAGCGCTCCTGGAAGAGCTGCGTCCCACGGATGATGCGCAGCCCCTGCAGCCCCACGGCGCTCACGTGGTTCTCGGCGATCAGCACGTAGCCCTGCACCTCCTTGATGTCCTGCGGGGGGGTGGGGGGGGTGGGGGATATGGCCGTCAGACCCCCACGGTGCGGCCAGGAAGCGCCCCCCCCTCCCGGTGCCACGTGTCCCCGAATCCTCGCACCTGGAGGAAGGCGGTGTCGGCGCCGGGGGGCAGGTAGGTGAGCTCCAGGTTGCCCTGCACCACCTGGCAGCCCTGGTAGAGGTGCCGCAGGGTCTCGTAGTGGCTTTCGGGGCTGGAGGGCTGCAGCAGCTTCATGTCGGTGCCGGTGCACACTGCGGGGATGGATGGGGGGGGTGGGAGGGGTCAGCCGAGGCCGGCCGTGCCATCGCCCCCGCGGGATCCGGCCGCAGGAAATGCTGCGGCTGCTGACGGTTATCTGCTCCCAAAAACTTCCGATGGGCTTCCGATGGGCTTCCTGCGCGGCCCCCGCATGTGGCGCGGGGACGAGGGACGCGGGGCGCACGGGGATGCGGACCCCCGGCTCCCACCGCAGCACTGCCCCCCACGTCGGCACGCGGCCACGACCCCCACCGCGTGCCCCCGTCCAGCACTGGGCGGGCCCAGAGGCTGAATGCCGCCCCGGCCCCACGGCCCGCACCGAGCGCAGCCCGGGGGGCCCCGAGCGGGGCGGGGGCCGCGGAGCAGGAATGCTGTGCCCACGCCGCCTGGGGGGGGAGGGGGGTGGGAGAGCCCAGACAACACGCGATTGTTGAGCGGCGACGGCCCGGATGGCCGCGTCCCATGGCCGCCTCGCTCCGTCCCCCTCCGTACCCCCCCCCCCCCCCCCGTGCGTGGCGGTGGGTCCGGGAGGGGCGGGCCGGGGTGAGGTGAGTCACGGCGGTGGGGTGGCCCGGCCCGGCCGCAGCGTCCCGCCGGGAACCGCCTTTTCAGGTCGGGCGTGTTTGGGGAGCGAGCGGGGTGACGCAGGCACGGCCCGGCCCCGGCACGCCCGCGGCCCCCGGCGCCCCACCGCCAGGCGGGACGGCCCCCCCCCCCGGCCCCGATGAGGGCTTTGGGGCTGGGGTCCCACCGCACCCTTCGAGACCCCCACGTGCCAGGGTGTCCCCCGTTCCTCTCCTTGAGCGGGGTCACCGTGTTGTCCCCGTTGTCCCCTCTCACCTCATGGGCTGGGGGCCACGGTCGCCCCCAACGCTGACCCCCGTGGCTCCACCATCATCACCTTGGAAGGGGACGCTGAGGCAGGGGTTGGGACGCTGCGCTCTGCCCTCGGTGCAGGGGGGGGCCGCGCGGCGTCTGAGTGACAGCCCCCGGTGCCGGCAGCTGCCACGAGGCCATGGGACAACCCGGGCTGCAGCCGCCCCCCCCGTCCCCGACCTCTGCCTGCTGCGGGGCCGCCGAGGCGGGGGAAACGGCCCCCGAACCTCCAGAAGGGAAGAACCCTGCCCTGGGGCACGGAGCTACCCGTGTGGACTGGGAGGTGGGGACTGCCGGGTGCCCCCACCCCGGAGGGACCGGCCCCGCTGTGCCGTGCGGCCAAAGCTCAAGGTCTGCTCCACCTGCTGCGTGCGGGCAGGGGATGCCGACGGCGCTCCCAGGGCCGAGGGAAGGCGGTGGGGATGGATCCCAGTTCGGTCTCACTGCCATCGCCCTCCCGGGGCTCGGGCTGCACGTCACCCCCTGCCCTGGGGACAGCGCTGCGTACAGCAGCGGGGACGTGCCACCACTCGGAGCTCGAGTTGCAGGGTGATGGGAGCAGCAGGGACCCACCGAGACCCCACTTTTTGCCCTGGGAACCCCACATTGGGGTCTGCGTGGGGATGGCGGTGGGGCGATGCCTGCCCCGTCCCCGCTCCGGTCGAGGCCCCGCGGCGCTGGATCCTGCCCCGGCTGCTCCCGTCGGGCCGGGCAGGGTGCGGCACCTCGAGAATGTGGATGGGAGCGACCGGCGGGGACGCACCCGCCCGCCCACCCGCACCGTGCGGCACCGCCGCCGCCCCGGGGCCCTTCCGCGCCCCGAAACCATCTCCGTAAGACGGGGAGGGGGCTGGGGGGGCTGTCCCGGCGGTGGGGGGCTCTCGTGGCTGTGCCACCGCACCTCTTGTGATTTGCGGGACCCCTGCAAGCGGTTCCGTCCCACGCACCGCGGTGGGGACGAGGCTGTCCCCACCTCGGGGTCCCCAAACCCCTCCTAGGGACGCGGCACAGCGGGAGCTGCGAGCTCGTCCTCCCCGGGGGGCACCGGGGGGGCAACGAGCTGTGCGGCCGCCCCCGGCCCCGCGCCTCCCGGCTCAGCCCAATCCCGCGTGGGAACGCCGAGAGGGAGGTGCTGCCCACGGCGGGGAGCTGGGGGGGGGGAACCCTGGCGCGGGGGGGAGGGGGGGGGGGGGGGGGTCACTTTCAACCGCAGAGCCCCAGCAGCCCCCCGGCCCCGCTACCCCAACCCCTCCACTCTCCGCACAACTCCGCACCGAATCCGGCGCTCCCCCGCACAATTCCGCACCGAGTCCCGCCGCCGCCCCCCGCACCCCCGCTGCCCGTCGGGGCGGACCCACCTTCGGCGGCGGCGGCGGGGCAGAGCGCGGCGAGCAGCAGCAGCAGCAGCGCGGGCAGAGCGGGCGGCCGCGGGCGGCGATCATGGTGCTCAGCGCGGGCCGCGGCCCATGGCCCCGCGCCGGCCGCTCCGGGAAAGTTTGCGGTGCGGTTCCGCCGCCTCCCGCCGCGCTCCCGGGCTCCACCTCGCGGGGACGCGCCGCGTTCCTGGGAGCGGGGAAGAGGGCGCGCCGCGCGCTCCCGCCCACCCCGCGCGCTCCCGAGCACTGGAGGCACCGGGCAGCGCCGGATCCTCCTCCGTCCCGGCAGCACCAGCCGCCCCGCTGCCCCGGGCACAGCGGCGGAGCTCCCGTCTGCTTTCGGCCACCCCGTCCCGGCAGCACCGAGCTCGGACATTGGGGGTCCCGGGCAGTCCCAGCACCGGAGCCACCGGGCGGCTTTGGGCGCTCCATCCCGGGAGCACCGGCGGCCCTCCGATGCAGGCAGCACTGACCCGGGCGTACCGGGCACGGGGGTCCCGCCGTAACGGGCACCGGGGTTCCCCCAGCAGTGGAGCTCCCGGCTGCTCTCCGGTCAGCCCATCCCGGGAGCACCGCGCTTTCCTGTCTGGGTCACTCCGTGCACCGGGGGACCTTATGGGGGGGGAGGGGGGCAGCACCACCTTTGGGTGCTCCATCTCGGGGTCCCGCCAACGTGGGAGCACAACGGGCACCGCGAGGCACCAGGCGCAGCCCCGCTGCTGGCACCGCCTCTCCGCGGCCCCGCCGGGAGGACCGGAGCCCCTGGGCTGCCCGGCTGCACGGCGCGACCCCCGGCCCCACCGTGGTGCCGCGGTGCAGGCCGAGGCCGTGGGGCACTATGGGGCAGGGCCTGTCCCTACAGTTGCCCCCATCTCCCAGCAGCCAACGCCAGGCCCGTGGTTCC
Source organism: Alectoris magna (assembly GCA_030625065.1). Taxonomy (NCBI): domain Eukaryota; kingdom Metazoa; phylum Chordata; class Aves; order Galliformes; family Phasianidae; genus Alectoris; species Alectoris magna. Next base: position 1,016,266 of record CM060588.1, read on the forward strand.
GAGGCAGCCCTGAGCCTCGAGGCCTCCGGCCCGCACCGCACCGCACCGCACCGCTCCTCTCCGCGCTGCGCTGAAGTCACGGGGGTCCCTTCCGAACCCCTCCATCGGACCTGGGCCCTTCGAGGACCTCCAACGCCCCCCAGCACCACGGGGGGATATATCCCGTGAGCCCTTGCGGGGAGAGCCGAAGGGGGCGGTGGATATCCCATGATCCTCCCGCCCTGGAGGACCGCAGCTCTCCCGTGATGCCCGCTGCCAGCGGGGGCGCTATATCCCGTGGTGCCCTGCGCCGCCCCCACTTCCGGGGCGGGCCGGAAGCCGCGCCGGGCCGTGATGGCGAGCGGCGGGGCGGCGCGGGCCGCGCTGCTGCTGCTGCTGGGAGCGGCGGCGGCGCCGGGTCCCGCCCGCGGCTCTCAGGGCGACCGGGAGCCGCTGTACCGCGAGTGCCTGGGCCGCTGCGAGCGGCGGAACTGCTCGGGAGCGGCGCTGCGGCACTTCCGCGCCCGGCAGCCGCTCTACATGGGCCTCACAGGTACCGCCCCGCTGCCCGCCCATTGGCTGCGTGGCCTGGAGACCCCTCCCCTTTGGGGCCACGCCCACGTGGCGCCAACGCCCACGTGGCGCGCAGGTTCCTCCTCGGCACGTGGAGGCGGGGCCGAACTGGGAGCGTTGGGATATACTGGGGAGCTCTGGGCCGTTGTGCGTGTGGGCTGAGAGGTCACTGGGCTGTGCTAGTTGTGTATTGGGGAGCACTGGGCTGTGGTGAGACCGGACTGGGGGGAGGCACTGGCCCTGGATAGGGACCGTACTGGGAGTGCTGGGGTGGGCAAGGAGGCACTGGGCCTTCCTGAGGTCAGGCTGGAAGGTTGCTGGTCCATTTTGGGGGAACACTGAGCCATACCGGAGCATGCAGGGCTGTGCTGGGAGGCACGGAGCCATAATGGGGGGTACTGAGCTGTACTGGGGGGGGTGCTGCACCCCATTGGGCCATCCTGGAAGGGGCACTGGGCTGTACTGGAGAGACGTAGGGTCATCCTGGAGCCTTCTCTTTGGCCGTGACGAATGGGTGTCCTGATGCTCACTGTCCTGAGAGGGACTGGAGGGGGTGCATGGAGGGGGGACACACTGAGCCCCCACCCTGGGACCCTCTATTCCCCATCCCCAGGCTGGACGTGCCACGATGACTGCAAGTATGAGTGCATGTGGCGCACAGTGCGGCTCTACGTGCAGGGCGGCCGCCGCGTGCCGCAGTTCCATGGCAAGGTGAGCACGGGGGACGGGGGGGCTGGGGTTCCCTGTGTCCCCTCCATCCCGCTGACCGCCCCTGTCCCCTCGCAGTGGCCCTTCTCCCGGTTCCTCTTTGTCCAGGAGCCAGCCTCCGCTTTCGCCTCCCTCCTCAATGGCCTGGCCAGCTTCCTGATGCTGCTGCGCTACAAAGCTGCCGTGCCCCCCACCTCCCCCATGTACCCCACCTGCGTCGCCTTTGCCTGGGTAAGTCCCTTCCCCCCCCCCCCCCCCCTCAGAGCGTTAGGGACATGCAGGAGCCACCGTTGTGGTGACCTCGTCTGTCCCCTGCCTGCGACACCGCTCTTTGCTCTCCACAGGTCTCTGTCAATGCCTGGTTCTGGTCCACCGTATTCCACACGCGGGACACGGCGCTGACAGAGGTGAGGGTCCCCATCCCCACCTTGTGGGGGGCACTGGGCACATCCCTGGGTTCTGAGCCCCTGGCCCCACTCCTGCCCTGCAGAAACTCGACTACTTCTGCGCCTCAGCCGTCGTCCTGCACTCCGTGTACCTGTGCTGGGTCAGGTGAGCACCATCCCAGCACTGGGGACAACGCCGTGCCTGGGGCTGGGGTTGTGTCACTGCCGTCCTCCCGCCCACAGGACGATGGGGCTGCGGCGGCCGGCCTTAATCGGCGTCTTCAGGGCCTTCCTCCTCCTCTTCCTCGCCTGCCACATCTCCTACCTGACGCTCGTCCGCTTTGACTACGGCTACAACATGGCTGCAAACGTGGCCATCGGTGAGAGCCGGGGCAGTGGGGCTGGGGTGGGGGACATGGGGGCAACGGGTCCAGGAGGAACGATGGGATCAGGGTAGGGGCCAAGGGGACGCGATGGGATGAGGGTGAGGACTATGGGGACGCTGGGTGTGGGCCGTGGTGCTCCCATCCCACTGCCCCCTTCTTTTCCCCCTTAGGGCTCCTCAACCTGCTGTGGTGGCTGTGGTGGTGCCTACGGAACCGCCCCCGCCTGCCCCACGTCTGGAAGTGTGCAGTGGTGGTGCTGCTGCTGCAGGCAGGGGCTCTGCTTGAGCTCCTCGACTTCCCCCCCCTCTTCTGGGTGCTGGACGCCCACGCTCTCTGGCACATCAGCACCGTGCCCCTCAACATCCTCTTTTACAGGTGAGGGCCATGCTTGAAATCGGGGTGCTGGGGGCCCTTTCCTTCAGTACGGGGTGCTCAGTGCCCCGCTCTTGAAATTGAGGTGCTTGGGGGGCCCATCTTTTGCACTTGGGGTACTGTGTCCCCCTTCTTGAAATGGGGGTGTTCTGAGCCCCTCTCCTGTTCCTGTGTGCTGGGAGTGCTCCTAGGTCTGGCTGGGCTCTGGTGGCTTTTGACGTCCCCTCGTGCCCCCATCTCCTGACCCCAATGGACCGACCTGTGCCCCCCAGCCTGATCTCCCCTCCCTCCCCACAGCTTCCTGGTGGATGACAGCCTCTACCTCCTGAAGGCCAACTCAGACCTCTCCAAAGTGGACTAGAGCAGCGGGGGGGGGGGGATGAAACACTGCATGCCCCCCCCAGGGCCCTGCCCCAATGTGCCAAACAAATTCCTACCCCCTCCCCCCCCCATTCCCCTTGGCCGTGGACTCCCTCTTCCCCCTGCCTTCTGAGTTGTGCTTTCCTTTCTATCACTCTGTCCTGTATGGGGGACGGGAGCCCCTCTCTGGGTGAAGTGGGGGCAGTGGATCCCCCCGGGCTGCTGATGCTGAGCCGATTTTCTGCTGCGGATCCAGGCAGCCGCGAGGTGGCAATGGCTGCTGGGGCTGCACTGCTGCGGGGGGGGGGAAGGTAGGTGTCTGGGGGAGGCCGAGCACAGGGGGGGTCGCCCTGGGGGAGGGTGTGATGGTGCCTGTGCACGCTGGTGCCTGGGGAATGGGGGGGGGGGGGGGATGCTGCCTTGCCCGGCCCTGCTTGCTGCTGGGTGGCTTCAGTGAAGGGGGAACAGTGCAATGTGTGGGGTCAGAGCGGTGCCTTGGGGTGGGGGGGTGACCCCTATGCAGCCCTTGGGGAGCGTCCTGGGGCTGTGCCCCCCAACCCAGCAGGGTGTAGCCCCCCCCAGCAGGGTGTGCCCTGTGCTGTGAATAAAGCTGGAGTTCAACCTGTGCTCTGTGCCCCCCGTCCTGCTCTGCACCCCACCGCTTCTCCATGGGCACTGCAAACCCGGCCCCGCTGTGCTCCCATCTCCCCACCCCATGAAGCACCCACCCTGCAGCCCCCACGCCCTATTTCCCACCTTTCTGTCCTCACTCCCCCCTCTTGGCACACCCTTTAAATGCCCCCCCCCCCCCCCCAAGATGCAGTGACCCCCATTTCCCTCATCCCCATTTTGCCCCCCAACCTGAGCAGTCCCCAACCCCCCCCCCCCATGCCTCCCCCAAGGCCGTGCCGTGCTCAGCTCAGGCTTTATTCCGGGATGCGGTGGGGATGGGATGGCAGGATTTGGGAGCGCAGTGTCTGCCTTTTTGGGGGTGGGAAGCATGGAGGAGGGGGAGGCTCAGCCTTCCAGTGGTTTCTGTGCATGGACAAAGAACACCCCAGCCACATCATCCACGCCGGTGCGCAGCGCGGGGGGCATGGCGTAGGAACGGAAATCACAGAGGGTGAACCCAGCGTCGCTCAGAGCCCCACGGACGTCATCCTCAGCCAGCGGCACCACGGGCAGCCGCGCAGCTCCCGCCAGGTAGAAGGACTCCCCCAGAGCCCCCAGCAGCAGCGCGTGGCCCCCCGGGCGCAGCATTGAGCCCACGTTCACCAGCGCTCGCCCGAAGGCTGCGCGGTCGGGGCTGACGGCCTCCAGGCAGAAGGTGGAGAGCAGAGCGTCGGCCGGAGGGCGCAGTGGAGCACCGAGCGGGTCTGCGCGGTGCACGTCGATGGGGAGGATGCGCCGCAGGCGGCCCCGCAACCGCCGCTCCTTCTCCTGCCAGGGCTCCCTGCGGGCAGCGGGTGGCGTTGGGATGGAGCAGAGGGGAGGGAGAGGGGCGTGGGGACAGGGGAGCTGTGCGGGATCTGCGGGGTTGGGGTCCTGCAGGGAGCAGCCTGGCATCAATAGGGATATGGGGTTGGGGTCCTGCAGCACAGCAACCACGGGGATGTGGGGAGAGGATCCCATAGCAATCAGCCCGACATCTGCAGAGATATAAGGTCAGGATCCTACAGGGATCAGCACAGTGTCTGAGGGGATGGGACCCAGGGGTGGGATCCCATAGCAATTGGCCCAGCATCAGCAGGGTAATGGGGATGAGATCCTGCAGGCGTCTGCAGGGATGTAGAGATGGAATCCCAAAGGAGTCAGCCTGGCATGAAGGGAGATGTGGGGCTGGGGATCAGCACGGCAGATGCAGGGACGCGGCACTGGGATCCTACAGGGACCAGCACAGCGCTCACAGGGACCTGGGGATGGGATCCCAAAGGAATCCTGCAGGGATCAGCACTACGGGCTGCGGGACCGCGACCCACGAATCCAAGGGGCTGCGATCTGCAGGGGCAGGGCATGAAGCTCCACGGGGACTTGGGGCCGCGGTCCCACGGGGATTTGGGGCCAGCATTCCCCAGGAGCACGATGTGCCCCCCCTCCCTCCCCCCTCCGCTGCCCTACCCGCGCCCCTCGATCTTGCAGACGTGCCGGATGAAGGGGCTCCAGTCGAAGGCTCCGGGCTCACCCCGCACCCAACGCCGCAGCTCCTCCCGGTTCACCTCCAGGAAATCGGTGGCCACGACCTCCTCAAAGTGATCGCAGGCGCTCAGCAGCTGATAGATGGTGGGGCCCGAGCCCACGTCGATGAGCGTGCGCCCACAGATCTCACCTGGATGGGGGGGGGGGGGGGGGGGGGGGGGTTAAGGAAGGGGGGGGTGTCACGGAATGGGGGGAGCCGGGCAGGATGCTCTGTGCCCCCCACCCCGTGCCTCAGTTTCCCCACCGCTGGCGAAGGTCTCGGCCAAACATCGCAGCTTCCAGGGCACCACGCACTCCTCGGAGGTGAAGTCGGCGCGGGGGGGCACGTAGTTGTTCTGCAGGTAGGCGCGGGGGTCGAAGCGTGAGTAGCCCTCCCGGATGGCATCCAGGCTGCTCATGGTGGGGGCTGAGCTGTGCCAATGCTGCATCCCATTTATAGCCCCGATAACCGGGGGGGGGGAGAAGGGGGGGCACAGTGAGTTATGGCAGCGGCCGCTCGGTGCTGATTGCAGCCGTCCATCGTGGATAACCAGGTTAGTGTCAGCGCCCGCGGCCGGAGCCGGCCCTGCTGTGCCCACCCCTCCACCCCTCCCCATGTGGGGGCCGCAGCCCACAGGGTTGTGCCGGCTCTGGGGGTGTCTCAGCATCAAAGTGGGAGTACGACCAGCCCAAAGGGGCTGTTCTGACCCCTGTGTGTGGCATAGGGTCGGGATGGGGCTGGGAGAGGTGGGGATGGAGATGGGAACGGAGGTTGGGAAAGGAATGGGAATGAGGACTGGGAGAAGGAAGGCAATGAGATAAGGATGGGGTCTGTCCATCGCTGCTGAGCTGAGTGTGATGGACCTCAGCCCCTGGCAGGATCTGGCCCCACCAACCCCTCCAGCTCCCCGTGCACTCATCGTGCCAGCAGCCTGGGATGTGGGGTGGTGCTGCTTGTGGGGCTGGGCAAGGGAAGGGGTGAAGGTGGTGAAGCCCCATAGGCAGCGAGTGGGGATGGATGGGGATGGGAAGGGGACGGGCACAGGGCCTGGCGGTGACCCAGGGACAGCAGGATCCATCCGGGAGGGAACAGCTAATCTGGGCGCTGGCACAAGGGCCATCCAGAACCCTGGCATGGGCTGGTAAGGGGGGAGGGGGGGACACAGTTATATAAGAGAGATATGCCCCCCCCATCTGCTCACCTAACCCGCATCCCACAGCAATGGGCTGTGCCTCAGTTTCCCCAGTTCCCCGCAGGGTTGCTGTTCCCATCCCCGGGCCAGAGGGGGACAAATGGAGGGGCACAGCCCCATGGATAGGCCAATGCTCTAGGGCTGATCCGGACCCCAGAAGTGGGCGTCTGGCACCCCTCACTCAAACCACCACTGCTGGAGCCACGGGGCCAGGCTGCACCTTTTATTGCAATACAAAGAAATTCACATCTGTACAAAACAACACAACACTGCTGTGTCTCCCAGCCCCTGCCCTGGGGGGGGCTCGGCACACCCCATCCTCGCTCCCTTCTCTCTGCCAGGGACTCCGCATCGTGTCTGCACCCCGTCCCCACCGGCCTCTGCTGCCCGCTGCAGGGTGGGTGCCCACCCCCACATCCCCCCCACCTTCCTCCACCATCTTCGGGGGCTGCGGTGAGCAATGGGGCTCAGGACCCCCCTGCCGCCGCCCCCCAACCTCATCCCGTGCCCCGAGCCCCCAACCCACTGCTTTCAGCCCCTCTGGGCTTCGTGGGAGAGGGAACGGGAGAGGGTCCGCCGGAGCCCCGGCTTGGATCCGCGCAGGTCTGAGGGGGCGAAGAGGGGCAGCGGGAGGGTGCGGGCGTAAGGGAGGAGGTGCTGGGCCAGGGGCTGCCCCAGGACGCCGACCCGCACCACGCCCCATGGTGAGCGCTGCGTCAGCACCCGCGTCTCCCCGCGCTGCTCCAGCGACTCGCGGCGCTGCTGGTCCACCTCCCGCCGGCACCACCTGCGCACAGGGAGCTCATGGGGCGGCTGAAGAGGTCCCCGTCCCACCCTGCCCATGGGCACACTTGGAGACCCCCGTGGTTTCCTCAAACCCTCGGAGACCCCCGTAGCTTCCCAAACCCTCGAGCACCGTTGGAAACCCTTCTGTCCCATCCCACCTCATGGGGACCCACAGATATCCATCCCTGTGTTCCCCACTGATACTTCAGAACCCCACCGTTCTCTATTCACCTTCAGGAAGACCCTTGGAACATCCCCCCCCCCCCCACCTCCCCCAAACCAGGACCTTCACAACCATATGGGAAGCTTAGGGACCCCCACCCACAACCCGTATCACTGCACAGACACCACCTGGCTCCACGAGACCCCCAGTGCCCCACAGGGACCCACACAGCCCTGCAAGGACCCCAACACATCACACATCCACCCAGCCTCCTCCCCATAGGAACCCCCAAGACCCTCCCAGTCCCATGGGGAACCCACGGCACCCCCCAAGAGGGTGATCAGATCTCTCTCACTCCCCACACCCTATGGGGACCCCACAACCCTCGGGGACCCCGAGCTCCCGGACCCCCAGCGGTGCCGCTCACCCCTCCTCAGGCCGGGTGCTGAGCTCCAGGTCCAACCACTCAGCACTGAAGGACTCTCTGCGCCCCGTGTCCTCCTCCTGCACGCGACAGCCCAGCTGGGCACTGCAGAGCAGCCCCCCACTGCGCACCACCGTGCTCGGCTTCCACATCCTCACAGCACTCCCAGGGGTGGCTTCTGCTGCCCCGCGTCCGCCCTCCCCGCTTTTATGGCCCCACGGAGGCTATTTTGGGACGTGTCACTGGCACCGAGGGGACAGGAGGGTGCCAAGGGGCAAGCAGCAGGAGGTGGCATTGAGGGACATGTGCGTCACCTCGTGTGTGTCCGCAAGGCTCAGCCCTGTGTGCCTCATGACGTGTCCTCAATGGGATGTGCCCCCCTCCCCGCCCCCCCTCCAGCCTTCCCCTGTGAATACGATGGACCCAAGAGGTGACAAAGGTTCTGTGGGTGTCTGTCACCAGCATGGCATCCGTGTCACCCAGTGCCACCCCACGCCAACCCCAGTGCTACCCCTGAAGGACCACCAGGGTCCCATCCTGGTGTTTCCCCCCCCCAGCTGTGCTGTGCCACGCGAGCTGGCTGTGGGGTGCTGGCTGTGCACCCCCCCCCCCCCGCTGGGCTATTTGTAGGGCTAACAGATGAGAGCTGTGGACAGACGGGCACTCGCAGGGTGCCAACGGGCACAGCTCAGGGGGCCGGGCCCTGGGACAGGCTGGGGGGGCACCGCTCTGCAGCCCCTTCCCCTTCAGAGGGACGGAGGCAGAACTGGAGGCCTTTGGGACACACAGCCAAAGCCCTGCATGGGGATGGAAGGATGCTTCATGCCCCTGCCCAGTGCGGGGCATGGGGTGGGGGGCACCAGTGGGCCCATTCCATTTGCCTCTCCCCCCCCCTCCCGAAGCAGGCGCTTCTCTTGCTTTTATTTGATCAAGTTACAAAGGGCACCAGGAAAGCAGCGGGCTGCAAATAGTGCAAGGCTCTTTATTTCAACAAATGCCAGCCAGAGATGCCCCTGGTACCAACAGGGGCACCGGGACGGGCACTGGTAGAGGGGCAGAGACCTCAGGTCAAGCCCCTGGGGGGGTCCACAGGCACACCCCCCCACACACACTGCCGTGGTGTGCACCCAGGCAGGGGCAGCTCCACGCTGCTTCCCATGATGCAGGCAGCACGAAGCTGCGCTCGCCCCCACAGCCCCTGGGGAAGGCAGAAGGCTCTGATCCCACAGCCTGCAGGGCTGCATGCATGGAGGCTCTAAACGAGCTCAGGAGAATCCCACGGGGGGGGGCAGCTGCAGGGGAGTGCCCCGAGGGTCCCCACAGCAGCCCCCCACTCAGGGGAAGGCGCCCATGAGCCACACAGGAGCTGTGCTTTGTCCCCACGTGTGAGTGGCACATGGCAGGGGACAGAACTGCGTGCTCACCCTGAGTGGCTTTCTCTTCTAAATCCCTCATCCTCAGCACAGCAGCCTGGGGGTACCAATGAGCCCCCAGACCCCAATGTGGGGGGAGACCGAGCACAGGGCAGATCCCAGCCGCAGGGCAGAGCAGGGCAGGGGTTTGACACACACCACATGGCAGCCCCAGGGCTCCGGTTCGATGGGGAAGGAGAGGAGCGGCCCCCCCCTGCCCACCCACAGCCAGTCCAGCAGGGGCAGAGCGCGGCGCTCAGGGCTTGCTGCAGAGCTCAGCGACCCGCTGCCGCAGGTGGAAGGCAAACTCAAACATGGTGGCTGCCAGGCTCTGGTGGATGAGGTACCGGGGCAGGCGACCCTGCGAGGAGAGCAGAGGAAAGAGTCCATGAGTGAGGGTGGCAGTGCAACGAGCGCAGCAACCCAGAGCAAGGTGGAAAACCCCCGCAGGACCCCCCCCCACACCTCTAGGTGCCCATCAGGTGCGGGGATGGCCCCCTCCAGCTTGGGGCTGCACACCGCAGCGGGGAGCTGCTGCTCGCAGGGAGTTGGATCCGGGGGAGGAACTGAACCACGTTTTGATTTCCCTAAAAAGCCCTGCACGACTCAACCCGCACCGCCTCGGCCCCTGCTCCATTATCTCGTAAGAAAATCAGCCCAGGCTCTGCGGGGGAAGGCAGCAGCACTGGGCTGCGAGCGGGGCAGGTGCTGAGGTGCAGAGAGGGAGGAGGGGGGCCACATCCCCCTGCCCAGGGCGCAGGAGAAGCCCCATGGATGCCACCATCTCCTCCACCCTTTGGGGCTGGGACAGCGCCCGGCTGTGGGCCCGGGGGCCATTTTGGGCACCTCTCCAAATTGAGCTGCGGGGTGAAGCGCCAGCACAGACACAAACACACACACACACACACACACACACACGTGTGCAACCCTTGCCCTTCGCTGGAGGAAGGGATGAGCCATGAGCTATAAATACCCCATCGGGGCCAAAGGAAATACCAAGGCAGCACCAAGGAGGGCTCTGAGCAGCAGCAGAGCCCTTCAGGAAGATGGTGGAAGCAGTTATTAATAGCTCGGCTGCTCCAGCATTTCTTCCAGCAGCAGCAGGAGAGCGCTCCCCGTCCTGGGAAGCACAGAGGGGGAACCTCCCCTTTCCCAGCTCAGTTGTGCAAGATGGAGCTGATTTCCCTCCATCCCAGCTCAATACAGAGGGAGGGAGGGGGTGGAGGAGACATCTGCACGAAGGAAAAGCACCTCCAGCACCAACCCTGTGCCAAGCAGAGCCAGGGGCAGCGGGGGGGGGGGGGGGCCAGGCACAGCCGTGCCGCGTCCCAGCCAAGGAGCTGCCAAGAGGATCGCTTCCACGAAGCCTTTCCAGAGCCCAACCCAAGCAGCACGGTAGCTGAGCTGCTCTGTGGGAGGGGAGGGCCGTGGGAGGGGAGGGGGCCGCGCAGCGTTGCAGCGCAGTGCTGATGAATGGAGCCTTTGTGCTCACTGCTGCAGCGCCGTTTCCACACCAACCTTGGCACGATTCAGCGCAGGAAGAAAACAGGGCAATGTCCCCCCCCCCCCCACACACACACACACACACCCGGCTCCCTGCCTGCTGCCTTTGTCCCGGCCACCAGCAAGGACTCTGCATGCAGCTCTGCAAATAGCTCCGGATTTGGGTCACGGCGTGAGGCTGAAGCGCAGCTCTCCGCACGCGGCCGCAGCTCCACGGGTGTCTGTGTTTGTGCCGAGGTGTCTGGGAGCAAGTGATTCATCCCTGCAGTAGGTTCCTGGGAGCAGCAGGCAGCCAGGCAACACTTCCATGTCCAACCAATGCTGGACTCCAAAGAGGATGAAATCACCTCTTCCCAGTCCCGCGCGGAGGTGAAGCCCCGTAACAGAGATCTGTCAGGTAAGGGATGGTTTCCCAGCCCTACACTGGGGAAACTTCAGGGGGAAAGAGGGAGATTTTCAGGTGGTGATCAAGTTCTGTCTGCAAAGCTCAGGTGCCACTACTGCAGCCTCCAAGAGCAGCCTCGAGCCGTGCCCAGGGGAGGCTCGCAGTAGGACAGCAGCCCCTGCACTGCCCAGCTGGGAACACGGGGCAGGTCCTCAGCACCCATCCTGCCGTACACAGAGTTCTAGAAGCACACTGACGAGCTCTGCTGGGGTTGGGACACAGCCACGGCACTCACACATCAGTGCTTTACCTTCAGGTCCGTGTTTAGAATCCAGATAAAAGTGCAGACCCGGGGGTTGCTGGGGCACTTCAGTACGATGAATCCTCCAGGTCCGTTCTCACCCCTGCAGGGAAACAACAGCACCAAATCAAGCTGGGAAGGCTGTGGAGCCACTCCCCAAGGCCCTGGTTGCACTGCACCGACCCCACACTGACTCCTGCAGCCACAGCCCCTCACCTGACTGCGAGGACAGGAGCCCAGTGGGGTGCAAATGGATGCTCAGAGTGTCCAGGAAGGAATCTGGCTTGACTGTGGGCACACAAGCAAACAGTTTGCCCAGCAGGCTTCCCATGGCAGCAGTGCTGGGGCTGCCACCAGGCTGCCTCCAGACCTCTGGCCTGGCCAACACTGGCACCGCACTGCTGGGAGACTGCAGAGGCACAGCACTGCAGAAATGGGTGCAAACAAGTGGGTGCCTGGGAAGCACCCAGGGAGACCACACGGTCAGGCCGAGCTCAGGGCACACCACCGTGTCTCTGCAGCCCCCAGATCCTTCCTCACACCATCTGAGAGTCTCGGAGACGAGAGCTGTTCTTGCACACACAGCCCAAATACGGATCTCCCTTCCCTGCTCAGGAACATGCACTATTTTTGCTGCATACATTTGTTAACAGATTTTTCTAGGCCCCGAAGTCCCCAGCTCTTAAATAGACTGAGGCAGCTCGAACGTCTCTGAGTTAAAATGTCAATTACTTTAACCAGATTATTAGGAAAAACAAAGTCAGTGCGTGAAGTGGCACAGCTGGGCCCCAGGCAGCAGCACAGGCAGTAACAAGGAGCCTTGTGTGATGAGACCGGCCCTGCCGAGATCCATCAGCGGCTGTGTGAATCCAGCCCTGCGGAAAGGGAGAGGCCAGGACCCCACTGGTGCTCCAGGACCTGTCCCACCCCAACGCAGCTCGTTTCACCCCCAGGTCCGTCCCTCGGTGCCTTCAGACTTTCAAGTCAGTAAGCGAGTGGCTTACGAGAAGCAAAAGGCATCCGAGAGGCTCACAGAAAGACGTGGGCAGCTGCTCGCTGCCCCTCCGAAATGGCAGCTGGCCCTGTTTGGGAATTGGCTGCTACACAAACAGGATGCAGAAGGGGTTGGGGTTTGGGCTGTTACTGTCGGCACCTCCGCTCCCCAGAGCAGAGCTGGGAAACGCCCGAGCAGCACTCAACGGCACAGAGCGTTTCTTTAACAAAGGAAGAAGAACGAGGGAAGCGAGGTTTGGTTCCACAAATAGATTAACTTCCTGCAAACGGTGCCAGAAAGACAGCAGGGTTCTCATTTAAGTGGCTCTCTGCCCTAAGCTGAAGCAAAGCGCGTGTCAGATATCGGCTAAAAAAAAAATAAAATGAAATAATAGAATCTGCCTCTTACCTGACATACTTGGAGAGCGGAGGCTTCAGGCTGTGCGTGGTCGACATCCCTGAGGAAAGGTACCTGTCTCTTCTTCTCTCGATCCGCCGCACGTTCACAAAATCCCTGAGCAAAGAAAGGGCAACGACAGCTTTCAAACGCGCGTGAGACTCTGAAGGAGCAGATCACGCGCCTGGGGCTGCTGGGAAAGGATGTGGCAGAGGTAATGTCAGCATACGGACAAAACACAGGCAGCACGGTTAGCGGGGAGACACAGGGAGAGACTGGGACAGACTCTGAGCTACGAGACTGCTGCCAGAAGCGTCTGGAGGGGACTCGAGGGGCTCCCTGCCTTAGGGATGTCACCCAGCCCTGCTGGGTGGATGCTGGGCGCATCACCTGCCGGCTCTCACTGTGGTCAGAAGCTTCTCCTCCGTGTTTTATAGGACGGTGTTCAGAGGCTCAGTACAAAACAGCCAAAGAAACTGACCTGGGGGAAACGACACCGCCTGCGGCCCCGGCTGCTACGTCGTATGAAATGATGGTGTTGTCTTCAACCCGCTGCAAGATCTGGGAGAAAGGAAAGAGAAGAACCCCTCAGCCTGCGCCTGCAGGTGCCAACAGCTGGGCACTGCAGCCCCTCACAGCTGGGAGCACGCAGAGCAGCTGATGGGTGGTTTGGGGGGGGGGGGGGGGGAGGGGGGTTTGCAGGGGATGAGCTCTGTGGCAGCGCACACACGCAGGTTTGTCTGCTGGCCCACGGCTGCCCCTCCACCTTTCTGGGGGGGATAACAGGCGTTCCCTTCGGATCCCTGCCACGCCGGCAGCGCCAAACGGCACCAAGCAGAAGCAGGCTCGGCTCAGGCGCTGGCCCAGCTCCCTGCCCACCTCGTGGGCTTTTGGATGGGCACAGCCACGCAGCTGGCCGCCGCGGAGCATTCGGATCGTACGGATGAACGGCGGAGATTTAACGCCTCGGTGACTCTGATCCAGCTAAGCTCCAGTAGGGCCTGGCCACCACTGACAGCCGGTGCTGGGCTGGGAAGCCGCAGCTCTCCGCTTCAAGGAGCTCCTGTGATTAAGCCATCTTTGTCCGGCACGCTCACCTGGCAAGCTGCCACTGTTCTGTTCCACAGGATCATCTTCTCGGGCTGGAGAATAACCTCCTGGTAAACCGTTTCAGCAGAGCACTGCAGGAAAGCCTGAGGACAGAGACAGAGCAGTCAGCCAGCCCCCTGCTCCACCTGGGTAAGATTATTTCTAAGGAACGCAGAGCGGATCAGAAAGAACGAGTGGGAGGAAGCAGGAGGACAGCGGTGAGGCCGCAAAGCCAACGTTGTTACCCACTGCCAAAGAGGGAGAAGGGCACGAACGGGGATCAGAACTGGGGATCAGCGGCAGCTGAACCTGCTGGGAAGGGGGACAAGCGTCCATCCGCACCACGGCCACGCAGACAGAACGACCTCAGGCCCCTCTGCCCTCACCCCACCCTTCTCAGCAATTCTGCTGCACGTGCAATTGCTTTGGAAAGTCACCAAAAAGATTCAGAGAACTCCAGCACAGCTAACATTCATTTCTCCACGTCCCCGTGGGACTGGGGATCTTCGGAAGCAAACGGTTAACGCAGCAGAGCGGGACCATCCAGCTTTGCCTCACCAACACAGAGCTGCTCCTCCAGCAGCTCTGCCAGCGAGGCAGCATATGCACTGGAACAAAGAAAAGCCACCGCAGCACCAATGCTTCATTAAAACGTGGTTTACAGCCAAGCCACTCCAGTGAGAGGGCACAGAGCATGGCACTTCCGAGCGGCTCTTCTCAATGCCAGGCAGCAGCAGACGCACGCTCAGCCCTGGTCTTGCTGGCAATTAGTTGCAATTAGCCTCCTTGGTCAGATTAGTCCTAGATGCTGGGGTTGGAAGCGAGTCTTGCAGTCACCTGCTCCCACTTCCACCAGCAAAGACTGGGGCCCAGCATATTTGCCGGGGAGTTTGTCTGCCAGCCAAGGGGTTTTCCTGGAGAGATTCCCTAAAGCGTGCAGAGCAGTTCATCTGTCTCAAGCAAAGAGAGTGCTCTGCAGGCTGACCTGTGCTGCCAGGGCCAGGAAAGAGAGCGAAAGCTGAGCCGTGGCTCCAAGCAGAGCAGTGATTTTGTATGTATCACACAGGCTAAGGAAGCAAAACAGGAGGGCTCTTACCTTTAAAATAAAGGTCTTGCCATGGAAAGGTATTTCAAAAGTGTAAACAACATCACCGAAGTCCTGTGCAAGAAACAAGAAAGTTTCATTTATGTTGGCAAAATAACATTAACTGCTTCTACCCAAGGTAAAGCCTGCTGGTCTCCGGGCATTGCAGGAGGGCTGCAGGAGCTGGCCCACCCCAGCACCATCCCATAGAGCCATTCTTGGCCCCAAACTGCTCCTGCTCCCCCACGCCAGGCAGCAAGGCCCAGAACAGGAACGGCACTGAGCCCACTTCAGATGCCCATGCACAAATTTCCATAAACAAACTGACATCCAGAGAAGCAGCAGTGATGAGACAGGAAAAGAATCCACTCCGTGCCAGCCTGCAAACTCCGTTTCAAGGTCAAATTCTCTTTGCAGCAAGCTACCAGCACCAGCGTATGAGAGAGGGGTTAGTTTGCCAGCACTGCTGTTGTTACCTACATCTGAGAAGAGACTCCCTGGAGGGGTTAGGGATGGACAGATGATAACCTTTCATCATTAGCCCTGTGTTAAACTCTGATTAGTCTATTTAAATCCATCCCCCTTTGGATAAAGAAAACAATCTGCCCAGCTAGTTTGGCATCAAACAATGGATCACTTGACAGGGGAATGTTAAATACCAGATGAGACTGCAGTTTGCAGGACTCTCACCTCAACTGCGTTGCAAGCCCACAAGTAGAAAACAAGGTTGATTTTTGGGGGGGTGGGGGAGGGGGCAGAGGCACTAGTGCTTTTACACCACTCTACAGAGAAAGGAGCCTTAGCCACCCCAGAAAACCTTGCTGTAGCTTGAGGAAAAACACATGGCAGGGCTCCCTGATACACATTCCACTGTCCACAATGCCCCTGTCCTGAGGAAGGGGATGTACACATAGCTTTGGGGGTGGGGCAGCAGGAGCCGCCTGTGCCCCACACACTCCTGCTCCAAGAATGGTTGTAGCTCAACCAGCCAGAGCCTGCCCAGACCCTGCTGTGTTCCTAAAAGCACGGTGCTCTGCAGCCCTCACACCCACCAAAGGTGAGCTGCCCACCCCTGCCAGCCTGCCGTTGAGAGGGAGGAGCGACGGGCTCTCTCCCGTCAAACGGGAAGGCAATTAAACATCTAATTAAATAAGAGGGGATTTTACATTTAACTGAGCTGGAATAGATTCCTAATTCAATCAGGTAATTGTAACGCTTGTTAATTTTTCATGTTGCAAGGAGGTTTCAAAAGCCTCATTTGTCCTCCAGTTTTTGCTAAGCCATCCGTGCTTGTTGCCAGCGCTGCCCAGCAGTGGGCTGTGGGGGACACTTGCATTGTTTTTCTCAAACTTCCAGTTCTCCTCCTGGGCAAGGATTTGGTCCACAACTTCCATAGCTTCTTTGCCTTGTCGGACGTATTCTTTCTCCTAGGAAAGAAGGGAAGATTTCATTAGCAGGGTTTGCAGAAAGCCCCACATGTGTGTGTGTGTGTGTGTGTGTGTGTGTGTGCAAGATTTGCTACCCCGCTCCCAGGGCTGGCAGAGGGAAGTGGGCTACTTCCCATCACCACACCACAACAATCTCCTAAATTCAGGGCACAGAGGCCTCATTTTGGAGCCTGAAGTCACGCTTCCTGCCCTGGCTTGCATCCACACACCAGCTGCGCCCACCAGCAACTCTCTTGCCTTAATGCAAGGGTTTCCAGCAGGCAAAGGGCTGCGAGTTGCATAGAGCTTCCTTCTGTGGAAGTGCCAGAACTGGAGCTGAACAGCAGCAGAACCACTTGGAAAGCAGCACAGAGAAACGTGTGCCCAGCCAGACTTCAGGGAGGTGAGGAACCGCCCCACTCGCTAGAATTCAGCGAGGATGGTCAAGGCAGTGCCCTTTGGGTACATGACTGCATGACCAGGGAAGGGGGGAGAGGCAGAGCCGGCGCCACATCCCTGAGGGATGCTGCAGGGAAGAAGCTGGCTAACGCTGAGCGTCACCCAGAGAACCCCTCGTGCTGCAGCCACCATGCCATCGCTCCCAGGAGCCGTGGGGCAGGCAGAGCACCTCAGCCAAACGGCCCCAGACAAAGGGCTGTGACACGAGGGACGGGATTGTCTGTCTCTATTTACCTGGGCTGTCAATGCCTTCCTTCCCGGACCTTCCTCGTCCGACTCGTTGTCCGACCCTCGGGTGAAACACACAATTAACACACAGGTAACAAAGAGCCCTTTTGTACATCTCCCCCTGACCTTCCCACATATCAAACAATGCTACCAGAGGGTGTGACCCCAGCACAGCCCAGATCCTGTCTCCCTCAGTGCAGAGCTGGCTGCCAGGTGCTGCTCTGCTCCCAGCCAGGCTGCGGGCACTGAGCGTGCCCTGGGTGTCAGCAACACTGGGACAACTGCTCTGGCAGATGCCTGCTGGCTGCTGAGCAGGGATGGTCTCACAGCCAGCACAAGGCAGCAGCACTCTGCCAGCTCTGACCCTCACCTGCTCTCAGCGATTCACCCCTGTGCCCTCATACTGAGGGCAGCGTTTAACCACAAGCACTTTAATTGCAGCTTAAGAGCATTTAACCCCAAGACCACAATACACTCTCATTTCCCACAGAGCCAAAGCCAGGCTGAGCATGATCCTGCTCCTCCATGGCACCACGGCAGCAGGGCACCAGCATGGGGCAAGGAGATGTTCTGCAGCACCTGGTTTTGGAGGCCTCGCTGCCTGCCTCTGCCAAGAGCTGGGCTAATGAGACAGAGCTCAGACACAGGGCAGTAATAGGGGCAAGGAGCGTCCAGAGGAACGTGGGATGGGAGCAGAGCATGTTACCTGCAAAGGACTCCGGCGGGGAGTAGAACTGCCCATCCGAAAGGGCTCCAGGGTACAGCAGGGGCCCACGGGCAGCTGCAGCCTGGGCTGCCAGATACCCTGTGAAGCAGAGCAGGTTTCACATGCAGTGTCCTAAACAAGGGGGCCAGGGGCCCCATTCTCCCACTCCAGACCTCCCCTCTCCAGCCTCCCAGCCACTTTTTGCCAGACACAGCTGCTCTGCCCGCACTGACACCAGCCAGCCCACAAGCTTTTCAGTTCCTATTGCTTCATCTTTTGTTTGAGACATTTTATCTGCATGGAGATCAATGGGCTCTTTTGCCTGTCAAATCCAAAGGCGATTAAGCATCTAATTAAATAAGAGCTTCCCCTGGAAGCAATTTGGAACCCGAGCCTAATCCAATAGAGGCATTAAACACTTGATCATTTTTCATCTTAAAGCCTCCTTGCAAGACCCAAACATCCTCTGGTGTTTTCCAGTCATTCAGTGCACTTCTGATCCAGCCTCACTTGACAAATACTTCTCAGTTTATGTGCCATTTCCCAGTTCTCTTTCGTCAGAGAAGCCGGGGAGAACGACTGAGCCCTTGTGCTGTAATAGCACTGCTGCTTTACATTACAGCTGCATTACACAGACCCAGCACCCACTCCCTAGAAGGACCCTTGGAAGGGACAGGTGCCCCGCCACACGCAGTCATTCGTGGAGCATTAGGTCAGAGAGACTCAGTCCCAGTTTAATCTGACCTCAGTGACTAGAGACTGTGAAATCTCACACACAGTAACCCCTGCTGCACCCCCGTAATAGATCTCTGCATCATTCCTCTCCAAAGGTCTCCAGCCCAGATCTGAAGACAGATCTCACGAGCTGGAGAGTCCCGCAGTCCGCCTGGCATTCGTCCCACTGTTTCAAAACATTTTCACTGGCGTGGAGGTGAGCTCCGTTTCCAATCCGTCTGGCTTCAATATCCAGACACTGAAGAATTTGGCATGTTTTTCTCTTCTCAATTAAAAGATGCTTTTCATAATCTGGTATATTCTTCCCTTGAAGGGACTCGTATACTGTAACAGAATTGAATCAGCCACTTCCCGTCACGGCCAGCCTGGAGATCACTTCTCCATAAACGTCATTTCTGCCAAGGTGCTGCCAAAGCAGCAGAAAGCCCAGGCCTGGTGGCCTGTTCTGCTGGCTCCTGTCAGAGGAGCAGGACACTTACATCGTTCCTCTTCTGCTTCCTGAGTGAGGACTTTAAAATCCAGGAACCAAGTCTCTAACCAAGCAATGACAAACGAGACGATGGGAAGTAAGTAGCCGAACGCCCCTTTGGTGAGAAGCTGAGTGGAAAAAGGCAAAAGTCACAGGGAGTTTACACAACATGGAAAACAGCAGCGACAAGCAAGCACAAAGCAATCCCCTGTGAGCCCAAGGAAACCAACCTCGGAGAGGATGACCTTCACAATCAGGAAGGCACTGGATATCAACGTAGTGACCTGGAAAATAAAATGACGTATCTCAGAGCTCGGCAAACTCTAAGCAGAGAGCTCCAACTGAAAACAGGAAAGCAAAAATTGCCTCCTTACCGCTATGACCCACCAGTGGCGCAGCCTCACGATCGCATAGGCCAGCAGCAACACAAAAAATCGGAAGAAAGCCAAGACCTTTCAAAACAAAAAGCCACTGATGTAGATGGTGTCCTTGTCCCCGTGCCAGGTGCTGGAAGGATGCAGCCCCCCCCAGGACCTCACCAGCTACAGCCAGGTGGGGTCAGCGGTGCGGCAGGGTGAGCTGCGATCTGCCCCAGTGCTGGGCCAGGAGCAGCAGGGATGTGGGAGACCCCCAGCTGTCCCCTCCACCCACCCCACAGCCACGCCGAGCTCCAAGCTATTGCCCCACTGGCAGCAGGCTGAGATACTCACAAATATGTCGAAGAAAGAGGTTTTAAAGTTGTACTCGAAGATTTCGTTCTTCAAGTTCTTCTGAATGCCATCCTTGGTCTGAAGAGGAGACGGGAAATGAGAAAGCTATTGAGTGCAATGATAAGAAACTAATGACAGAAAGAACCCGGCCAAGCGGTGTCCAGAGGCTACTGCTGGGTCAGGTTATGCATCAGGCATACAAATGCACAGCGCAGGATCCTCTGCTGGCACAGGACCACAGGAGGATGCAGCAGCACGTTTCTGCTTCACACTGAGGGCAGCCGGGGCTGCAGCAGCACACAGGTATATTAAACACTTCTACATGGGGCTTCCTCACGTGGAAACGCTGTTATTTGGCTCAGCACATCCCATGGCAGCAGATCACCACCCCCACAGCCTAAAGCCCTCTGTCTCCTGCAGCCTAAAAGACAGCACCTCCCGCTTTGTGCCCATCACTTTCACGTGAGATTCCGGGGACAGACTTCAGCTGTACAGGAGGAAACAGGGCAGGTGAAAAGCCCCCAGGAAGCACTCCTGGACACCCAAAATATCTGTCTTGTGACGTGGCAGGACAGGGGTCTACAGGCCACAAACACACAGAAACACAAGGAAAGCCTGAAGAGGCAAAACCAGGATTCTGCAGGATTGTAAGAGGGCGTGGAAAAATCTGAAAGAGCTCTCCTATCTCACCCCTAAAAAATGTGGGGCTTGACAGCCTCGATGCTTTTGACACCATAAATCCTGTTCTCAGGAGCTTGGAATCACTGTTTATGAGGAAGTGGATGGCTCAGGTAACTGGAACAAATGCTTCACCTTTAGGCTATTGGTTTGAATGCAGCCCAGCTGGCCTGGAAGCTGGTATACGCTGACAGCTGTTTGATGATCTGTGAGAAACAAGTTGGTGGATCTCAGGCCAGTTCTTGGCAGACTGGTGCCCTGGCACCCTCTCGTCAGACAGTCCAAGGACAGACGAGGCAGCCATTGGGAAGTGGTCCCTCTAGGTCAGGGCTGCTGCTTAACAGTCAGGGAGGGGGGGTTGAGCAGTTCTGCACCGCTGTTTTAGATCTGAGGCTGCAGGGCTTGCACCAGACAGCTTCAGTGAGAAGCCACCAAACAAATCACAGAATATCTGAACTGAAAGGGACCCGCAGAGCCTCTTCCCAACAGCGCTGCTCTGATAGGAGATGTTAGGGGGGGAACAGGGCTCAACTGAGGCTTTGAATTACGATTTTTGGGAGGTGTTTCTGTTTAAATATATGCCCTCGCCTTGAACAAGTAAGAAGAGCTGACTGAGGCACCCCTTTGTCTCTGAGAGCAGCAAGCTCGCAGAATGACAGTTTGCAGGAGACAGACATTTAACCAGGGCCAATTTGTTCAGCTTATCTTGCAGCAAAGGAAACCATTTGATAAAAAAAGCATTAGTCACGATATAAACTCATTGCTCTTCATAACTAGGCAAATAAGTCGTCCTAATAGCCTTAAATATGCAGCATCTCGGCTCGGGGCCTAAATATCACCAGTTAGTCACTCATTAATGGCTACCTGCAAGACCTACGCTCAGAATTACCCTGACGACCACGCTGCCAGAGCATTTCCCCAGGGCTGCAGGTTGGGATTTGCAAGAAAGCCCCACTCCGGAGAGCCCAGAGAACCAAGAAGGGAGCAAGAGGCTGGGGTCCAGGGCACCATCGGCATCACAGGAATGCTGCCCCAGAGCTGCTGCGCTTACACGAGGCTGCGGGGGTCACTGCAGCCTCTTGGCAGAGCGCGGGGTGATGGAGCTGCTGGCCGAGGCAATCCCTTACGTGCAGACACCGCAGGAGATAAGCTGGGCAGAGATAAGAGCCGCTAAGTGAGCGCAGGATCCAGTGCTGATAAACAAAGGCCAGACACCGGAGGGCTGCCTGCAGAAGCAGTGGGGTCTATCTGATCATCTTGTCTTTCCAATCAGGCTGTTCTGTGGGAGGACATCGAGTACCTGCAACCTGAAACCCATTCCCCGCGTGGCCAAACTAGTTGGGACTGGTGCAGGGAAAAAATAAATAAATGAACGTAGCCCAGGGAACAACTTTGACCTGACGAGATTGAAGTAAATAAACCAGATTTCCTCGTTCGTTGCAACAGTTGACAGAAAGAGCAAACGCAGCACCCCGTGCTGGCACGAAGCCTCTGCAGAGGGGACCGAAACCGCCGGCTCCTTTGTGGCAGAGCGGCACCTCCAGTTCACAGAAGCAGAGATTAGCGGCACTCCGGGTCCAAAGCTCAAAGCCCTTTTGTCTGTGCCCTCCAGCCGGGCGGTGCGAGGAAGGTCTGCGCTCCTCTCCTCACCCTCCGAGGCTTCCAGAACGGGGCGCTCAGCAAAGCTGGCAGCCTGCTTGGCACACGCAGAGAGTAGCTTCTCTTTAAGAGGGCAGGAGAGAAACTTGGCCAACGGCTCACCCTCAGATCTCATTACATGACAACACCCAGCACTGCATGCGTGGCGTTAACGACCCCGGGCAGCCACAACGGGGCCCACTTGCAGGAAATGAGCTGGACTTCAGCTAGCACTGACTGTGCACTGATTTCTCAGCCAGTGCAAATCAGAGAGCGCTGGGAAGAGCAAACAAAGACTTGGCTTGAGCCTTCTGAAACACAACAATCAACGCAGAGGAAGCCAAATTTACAAAAGCGCAACTTAAGAGGGGAAAGGCTCCACACCTTTGCTTTTCCCAACTTACGTTCAATTCGATTATCCACAACAAAGAGATGAAGAGCAGATCGAAGGTGACAAAGAGGCAGAAGGTCCTCCTCACGTCCGAGATGGCTTTCCTCTTCTCTGGAGAGAAGTAGCAGTGTGGGGAGAAGCCCTGGCTCTGGGAAAGCGAGGTGCTGATGGATGCGATGGCTGGGAGGCTCCGTTCCAGGTCGTGCTGCAGGTCTGTCGGCTTGCTCATCCTTGGCCCAAGTAACTTGGGGCCTACGTCAGTCAGGGCCACATCTGCAGAGCCACAACATCACCTACGGGAAGACAACACGGGAAGCCCGGGGGAGAAACGCCACAGCCTGACGCCCAGTGGTGTCACCCTCCTGTTCTCAGCAGTGCTGTCAGCTGCAGGCAGGCAAACACAGAAGGGAAACGGGCACATGATACCCTTCCTCCAGGCACACAATCCTGTTACCAGCTCAGCTGGATTCTGTCTGCTTTACACCTCTCCTACTGGAAAAGGTTAACACCATGCCATGGTTTCATGGTTTTCCACTGGTATCCCACATCAAGTCACAGAAACCAGGCAGAACCGTGACACGCTGCCTTTTAGGTTAGCGCAAAGCACAAGAGAGCTCACCCAGGGCTTGCACCCTGCTCCTCACACCAGCACAGGGACCCCCATCCGCTCTGCCCACTGCAGGGAGACAGAAACTGGCCACCAACAGCCCCACGGCTCAGCTCATGGCACAGCTCTATGGCAGGGATCAGCCACCATCGGTGCTGGTCCTGGTGATGCTGGGTGCACAGCCACCACGTGAGTGGGCCGAGGTGCTGAGGCTGACGCCTGTTTTCAGGCAGCTGTGCCAGCCATTGTGTGAAAACACTTCCCTTCCATCAGCAGCGCACAAAGAGGCTGCTGTGCTAACGAAGGACACAGCTGAGCACACGCCTGAGACAAACAGGGAGAAAGGTGCCAAAGCAAGGGGCTGCTGTCCCCAAATTTCCACCTCACTGTGATCTCCAGCTACAGCACCAGGACAAACTCATTCTCTCCAAAATACTCATGTCCAGAGATTTTCGGTCTCCAAACAACTGCATTTGTTACTGGATTAGCTGCGGCCCCAGCAGCTCTGCTTCCTCTGGAACCCGAGTGAGACTTGTTTTACTACAGAAAGTCTCGCTGAAAACCAGGAGGCTGCAGTCAGAGCTGCCCGAGCTCAAAAGCCCCGGGACTGCG
Source organism: Alectoris magna (assembly GCA_030625065.1). Classification (NCBI taxonomy): domain Eukaryota; kingdom Metazoa; phylum Chordata; class Aves; order Galliformes; family Phasianidae; genus Alectoris; species Alectoris magna. The sequence continues at coordinate 1,039,595 of CM060588.1, forward strand.
CCCAGGACCACAGAAAGAGGCAGCCATCACATGCTGGGACAAAGGCAGGAGCTGCCCCACACTGCTGCAAACACAACCCTGGGTCTTTGTGCAAGCAGCTCCTGAGCTGCAGCCCTTGGGGAGGGAGAGGAGGAAGGAGGGAGGGAGCTGGGGCTGTCAGGTCCCCACCAGCCGCTCCCTGCAGCCCTGCGGAAGGAGCTGGGGATGTGTCACTTCGGATCAACCACAGCCAGTGCGGCCCTTCGCTGCCATGAACGAGGGGTCCATCTCAAACTGAGAAAAGTTCCAGACATCTGTGAGTGCTAAATAATAGATTGCCTGATGCGCGGGGCTGCCGCCTTCTTTGTGGCAGAGTGTCACCATTCTCCACTCAAACAGCACTTTGCACTTAGGCAGCCCCCGCAACTTCAGAGCGCTTTAGGCTCACCCTGTGAGATGCTCAGCCCTGCTCCCCACGGTGACAGGGACATCCCTGGCTCTCGTCGGCCTAAAGCCATCGATTATTCAGCCCCAGCTTTCCAGGTGAGAGCTGACGCCTGTCCTGAAGCCAGCAGAGATCTGGGGAGGAAGCGGTGAGAAGGGTTTTACCTTCAGGGTAATAACAGAAGTGCTGTGTCCCAGAAACACTGAAAACATCAGAATATTTTCAGCTCAGGTGGGGTTGTTCCACCACAGGGCAAAAAGGGCAGTGGGCAGAGGCTGCTCTGAGCATGTCTAAATGTGCCTTTTCCCAGGTGCCAGGCGAATTACTGAGCGTTCAGTGCCATGATGCACACCAGCATTGCTGTGCTGGGGACCTGCCTCTCTGGAGACACAGTCATGTTCCTTTCCTGGAGAACAAGCCAAAAGCAACATGAGACCTATCCCTGGAAAGGCTGTAGCAGCCCCCTCACAGCCCGCAGCCTCTCCCCCCTTCCACTCCTGCTTTTTAGATTCAAATCACAAGCTTCTCATTAGTACACGTTTGCATGCTAATGACATGTCTTACAGCAAGAAGCCTTTCCATCTTGTGACACCGCTTCTCCTTTCCTCCCGCGCCCCCAACTTCCTATTAATGTGCCTTCTCAGCTCACATGACGACTTCAACAGCTAATTCTCATGTCACCTCTTTTGATAGTGACAGCCTTTGCACCAAACGCTGCACTGAAGATGAGGAGCCTGGAAAGCGCGGGAGGGCTGCTTTAAAGCCACCAGCTGCAGATGTTTCACCAGCTGCTGACACGTGTCTGAGCTTCCTAAGGGAAGAGATGCACTGACAACTGCCCTTCTGTGAGCCGCCCACACCCCCTGTGCTGTGCTGTCCCTCACCTGGTCAGCCCCACGCCATCCCCCGCAGCCCCAGCCCAGCTGCTCTGTTTGTGAACTGGGCTCTCAAAGCACCGTAAGACCTCGCAGGGCCTGCATCCCCCTGCCAGCTGCACCAGCCCCGGGGCCTCACCTCCTCTGCACATGCAGGCTCAGCGCAGCTTGCATAAGGAATATTTGGGAGGGCTCTGCCCCCCCAAGAGCAGCTCAAGATGCCATCCCAAGCTGGCAGCTCCCAGCTTGGCTCATGCAGAGCCTGGGGGCTGGTGTGATCGCTGTGCAATTAGCCGCTGGTTTCAGTAAGGCCCATCAGCGGCTCAGGATCACAATGCAGAAATGAGAAAGCCCACAGGCCTCACACAAAGAGCAGAAGGAAAACTTCTCCTTGGATCCAGTGAGTGACCTCAGAAGCTGCCGGGTGGCAGTGGGTGATGAGGGACAGCAGCTGCTGCCCAACCCAGGCACCACAGGACACGGCGCTGGGCAGTTACCATTGCCACGACCACTTCCCGAGGGGCAGCACGGGCAGTTCATGGCCCTGCAGCTCCAAGCTCTCAAATCACCGCTTTGTGAGCAGAACCCCACCACTCCCGGGCTGGCGCTACGGGGATCCCACGGGATAGGAGCTGAGCTCCCACCGCACCGGCCCGGCCATACCCACTCAGGACCGCCAGTCTGCAGCCGGTACCGAGGCCTGGGGCGGCCTCGGGGGGGCCTGGCGGTGGCAGCAAAACACTACGGGACAACAGCACCCACCGGGACGGTCCCGCTCCTACCACGGGAAGCGGCACTGCGCAGCACCCACCGCGGGGACGCAGCACGGCGGCCCCGGAGACCCAGGAACCGGAGCCCCGCAGCCGGCCCACAGCAAAGCTGCGGGCGCTCCGCCCCAGCCCCGAGCCCGCTCCCAGGACGGCTCCGCTCCGCTGAGCTCCGGTGCCAACTTTACACCCCCACCCCCCGAACCGCCCGGTACCTGCCAACAGCCTCCACCACCGCTTCCAGGCCCCGCCGGAAGTACTCCCCGGCGCGAGCCACTTCCGGCCCCACCGCCACCTCGGACCCCGGAAGTAAAAGTCCGAGCTGCGCCGGCGCCGACCGTGGCGGACTGCGGGGGCGGGGGGAGCGGAGCGGGGCGGGGAGGGGCCGTCGGCGGGGGGTGCGCTCCGCGGGGCCGAGCGATCCGGTTCCGTAGTGTGCACGCGGGGCACGCGGAGCCCATCACGGCGCTGCCCCACGGCTCCCGCCCCCAGCCGCCCCCTCAGCTCCCCGCTGCACCCCAAGCACGGGCCCACCGCTCTGTACAGCTGTTTATTGGGGCGCAGCGCGGGCATTGCTGCATGCGGGGGGCACGGGGCAGGCCCCGGCCGTGGGACCCCGGCCTCACTGCCAGCCCCCACGGTGTGGGAGCAGTGTGGGGCCGCGGTCCCGCCAACCAGGCCGGGAGCCATGCGGGGGCACACGCGAAGCGCAGGCTCCGAGCAGGGCCGGGGGGGCGGCGGGGCTGCGGGCGAAGCGGTGGCGATGTGGGGCAGGCCGTGGGGGTCCCGGCCAGGCCGCAGCCCGGCTAGCTGGTGCCCAGCGGGACTGGTGAGCGGCGGCGTTCCGTGCCTGCCAGGCCCACGTGCCGCCGCTCCTCGCTGTGCTCTGAGGGTGACAGCGGGGTCAGGTGGGGGTCCTGCTGCCGTCCAAGGGGGCGGAGATCCCCCACACCCCATACCGCTGCCATCCTCCGGCTCCTCCTCGTCACCTTCGCCCCCCTCGGGGTCCTCAGGGTCTTCGGGGATGTCGGACACCGTCAGCGCCTTCAAGTCCTCACTGCGCTCAGCGAAGCCTCCCGCAAAGGACACCTTCTGCCCCCCTGGGGGAAGAGGGAGGGACGATGGCCAACCATGGAATGGGACAGTGGGATGGCCACTGTGCTGCCTGCAGCCGGGTCATGGGGATGGCAGCAGCCCTGAATCCCCACAGTGTCCCCAGCCCCATGGTGGCCCCATCGTTGTCTCCATCCCCACAAAGTCACCATCTCCACAGTGTCATCGTCCCCACAGGGTTCCCCGTTCCTGAGGTGGCCCCATCCATCACGTCATCCTCAGAGGGTCCCCATCACCACAGTGTCCCCAACCTTGCAATTTCCTTGTCCCCATCTCTGTGGAGGACCCATCCCAGCAGTATCCCCATCCTCAGAGTTCCCATCCATGCAGGGTTACAAACACAATAGTGGAACCATCCCTGGCCCATTCCCACCCCAGTCTCCGCAGTGTCCCCAACCCCTCAGTGTTCCCATCTCTGTGGTGTCCCTGTTACCTTTCCTCTTGTGTGCCTTGGTGGCAGGGAAGACACTCCGCTCGGCTCTGGTCTGGCTCCCAAGGGCTTCTCGGAAGGGCAGAGATGAGCCCAGGGCAGAGGTGACATGCCTCCCCGCCCAGAGCCGACATGGCCGGGGGGACCGGCTGCCATCAGCATGGCTCCAGGACATGGCAGGGGACACTGCAGCCCCCGTCCCCCCGGGCAGCTGGCAGCACCCGGTCCCATGTCCTGACGTCCCCCAGGCTGCAGCAGCCTTTGTCCCCCTGTCCCCCACCCCTCTTACCAGGCTCGAGGTCGCTGTCTGGGTCGCAGGCGCGGGCCAGCTCGGGGTCCCCGTCATCGGGCTCTCCATCAGAGCTGTCCCCCCCAGCCAGGCCACTCTCCAGGTGGGACTGCACAATGCGCTGCACCGCTGCGGGGCACCGGGATCAGCCCCCGCTCTGGCACCGGGAGCACTGGGAAGCACTGGGAAGCACTGGGAGAGGCACAGGGGTGCGGCGTGCCCAGGCCCCCCAGCCCACTGCTCTGCACCCACCCCGTATGCCCTCCCTCCCTCAGTTTCCCCATCCAGATGACAGCAGCCTGGGGGCTCAGCCAGCTCCAGGAGCTGCCCCAAAAAGTCCCCTGGGGAGGACCTGGCCTTTGGGGACGGTACCTTTGAGCGAGGGTGGTGTGTAGGCACACGGGTTGGTCCTCTTTGGTTTCAGCAGACAGCCCTCGCCGGAGGCTCGCTGCAGGACAGAGCAAGCAGACAGCACTGGGGACAGGGACAAGGCCACTCCCGCATCGGGGACACCCGTGACCCCACAAGGACCAGGTGCCATGATGGGGATCTTACTGTGGGAATCTAGGGAAGAGCCCCCCGGGACTGTGACACTTTGGTGAGGGTCCCACACTGGGGGCTGTGGGATGAGACCCCTGAGATTGGGACCCTGCAAGAACACCCTGCAATGGGGACCTGAGGTTGAGTCCCCCATAGTGAGGACTCTGTAACGGAGACCCCCCAATGGAGCGTCCCTGTGATGAGAACACTGCACTACAGACCGGGGGGGTCGGTGATGAGGACCTGAGCTCCACGAGGTCCCTGTGCCACAGCCTGACCCCAGTCCCCGTTCTCATGTCCCCGTCCCCGCGGCGCCGTGTGTCCGCCCCCAGGGCCGGGAGAAGGCAGGGAAGCGATAAGCACTGGGACGGGGCAGGGCGGCAGCACCGCGATAACAGCGCGGTGACTGCGCTGTGGGGAGGCTGTGCCGGGGGGCTCACGGGTGGGCTGGGGGCTGTTGTAGGGACAGAGGTGCACGGCACCCACTCACCTGGTAGGGCAGGGACTCGTCCTCTACATCCGCAGCGCCAGGAGAGAATGGGTGGGTAGGACGGGTGCTGGAGCTGCAGCCCCTGCCCTGGCCCTGCCACCCCATCCTGTGTATGATCCCCCCCCCCCTTCCCCGCCACCGCATCTCATCCATGACATCCCATAGCAGATGTGACACCACATCCTATCCTTGCCACTGAGGTCCCATCCCTGCCATCGTGTCCCATTCCTACCACAACATCCCATACACGGACACCTGTCCCACCTCCACCCCCACGTCCCATCCCTGCCACTCCATCCCACCTGCGGCACCTTGTCCCATCCTTGCCCACACCTCCCATCCCTGGAGCAGCTGCCTCTGCCCCCAGGGCCACCCAGTGTCCCCCCCGTCCCAGCCTGGTGCCAGTCCGTGTCCTGGCTCACCTGGGGATGAGTGCTCGGAGAGCTGGAACAGCATGGCAGGTGTGGGCCTCCGCCGGCGGATCTGAGGCACAGCAGTGTCACTCGGTCCCCTGTTCCCTACCTGGTGCCCCAGGGCTGAGCCCCATCGTGTCCCCACCCCATGGGGTGCTCAGTAGCACAGGGCAGTGGACAGGTGCAGTGCCCCACGGAGGGGCCATGTCCCCATCTCAGGCTCTCCGTGCTGTCCCCTACCTCCCCCAGCCCCTCACAGCCCACAGCCCCACACAGTTGTGGGTCCAGGGTACACAAGGAGCCACATCCTGGGGGTGTTCCCTCAGGCTGGGCACATCCTGCACTGTCCCTTGTCTTGTGTCCCGTCCTGTTCTTGTCCATTCCTGTCCGCTCCGTCCCAGCCATTTCCTTCTGTCCCATTCCTGTCCTGCCCTTTCCCCGTGCATAACTCCTGCACAGAACTGCCGCTGGCACAGGACCTCAGAGCACTTTGTCCTGTCCCTGTGTCTCCCTGTCCCATCCCATCCCTTACTCTGTCCCTTCCTCTCTGTGCCCCCATCCCATCCATCCCCTCCCCCTCGTCTCCTCCGTCCCTCATCCTATCCCCCCCAGTCCTCCTCATCCCTCTCTCCCCGTCCCATCCCTTCCCTCTCGTCCCATGCTGTCCCCGTCCCGTCCCCTGCACAGCTCTCCTCCACCTCGGGGCACCCATGGGACACCACTGGCACCATCACCCCACGGTCCCTCGCTACCCGGGGTCAGCAGGAACACGGTGCCACGCTGGGGACCCCACTGTGACCCCGCTGTCCCCCTGCGCTCACCATCTCCACGGCGCGGGGGTCCAGCTGGCTGGGGGGCGCCGGCACTGAGAACTGGATCTTCTTGCGGTCCTTGGGGTCCATGGCTGCAGGGTCTGCGCTGCTGCCCGGTGCCACGCGGAGTTCGGCAGCGCCCGGGCTGAGCACGGTAAGGACTGAGCGGCGGGAGGTGGGGAAGGCAGAGCCGCGAGGAGGAGGAGGAGGAGGAGGAAGGAGAGGGAGGGAGGACACGGCTCCTACCAGCGCGCTGCATTATTCATCCCCCGGGCAGGGGGGCTGAGGCCATGGATAATGAGCCCTCAGGGAGCCCGGGAGGGGGGCTCGAGCCTGCCGGGCCCCTTAACCCATTCCCCACCGGGGGGGCCCACTGCAGTGGCTGTGTGGGACGGGACAGGGCTGTGCGTGGCTGTGGGCATCCGAGTGCCTGGAGCCTCGGTTTCCCAGCAAACTGGAGGGCAGCGTGGGCAGCCTGGCTGAGTGGGACACTGTGGGGCACAGCTTTGGGGGCTGCCCCATGGCGTGGGGACTCCTACAGTGGGACAAGGTCTGCCTGGGGGACGTGGCCAGCCCCACAGGGGACATCTGTGCAGACAGATCCTGTGGGCACATCAGGACACAGCATTCTGAAATGTCCCATTGCCTTGTGCTGAGGGTCCCCACACCACCATGAGCTGTGATCCAGGGATGTCACGGAACCAGAAGACCATGCTGTCACCCCACGCTCTGGAACGCTGTGGTTTTCCCCATGGAAAATTCCCCCAAACCCAAACTCCTCTCCTGGAAGAGCAGAAGACACCAAAGCCACCCATCTCCAGTTCCTCTGCTCATAAAATCCAGGTGACTTTGATCGGGGCATGGGATCGGGGACGCACCCACCCCTGGCACAGCTCCATCCTCCAGCCACGTCCCCGCTGTCCCTGTGCTCAGTGCACGGTGCTGTATGTGCCACACAGCTCTCCCGGCCCTGCGTGGGGACGGCCGGTGTCCGTTGGATGTCACACATGGGACAGCAGGGCCGGGCGGTGCCGAGAGCGTGGAGGAAACCGGAGCAAGGAAGGGGTTGCCGGGCTCTGCCTTCTGATCTCCCGGTGTTCCAACGGCCAGGAGTGGCTGCGGGCCAGGAGCTGCGGCTCCAGCAAAATATTTACCCCGGTGGCACAGTGCCATGGAACAGCCGCCCGGCACGGCACGGCACAGCACGGCCCCAGGTGCACCCACGTGCAGCTTGGTGCAAGCGCAGCCATGGGCTGCCGACGTGGGCACAGCCCCGTGGAAGTGCCGCAGAGGGGGTGAAGCCGGGATCCCTTGGCCGCCACCCCGTGCCAAGCCCTGAGCATCCTCCCCGTCCCCATCCTGCTCCCTGTGTGGGACCCGCTGTTGTTATGGCAACAGGTTCCCGGGCTCCTTCCCGCTGCCGTTCCCTCTCCTCCCGCGCACGAAGGCGCAGTGTGAGGGGGTGGCCGGGTCCCCTCCCCGCTCTGCAGCAGCGTGAGCACCCACGGTCCCAATAACAGCTCTGGGAGCGGCCCCCACCTGTGCCCACGCTGTCCCTGTGGACGCAGCAGGGCTGGGTACCGGGACACGGCGATGGGGATGGGACCTGCTGCTGCAGCCACTGCCCCACGCACGCTCCCATGCGCACCCGTACTGCAAAATGGCAGCGGTGTGGCCCTGCTCTTTGTGGGGTCAATGTTGGCTGAGCCCTGCAGCTCCCCGGGCTGTTCTGGAGCCGCGCCGTGCCGTGCCGTGCCGTGCCGTGGGGGCTGCAGCTCCGTGCAGCAGCAAATCCTCCTGCAGAGAAAGTAAAAATAGCAGCAGGGTGCGGGAGGCAGAGCCTCACCCCCCACCTGCCAGCACCGGGAGGAAGGGGAGCTTCGGTGCCACTGCAGGGACAGCACGGCCACAGGGATGGGCATCGCAGGGATGGGGAGCTGTGGGGATGGGGAGCTGTGGGGATGGGGTGCGGTGGGTGGGATGCTGCGGGGGAACGGGGTGCTGCAGGGACAGGGTGTGGGAGGGGTGCGGTGTTGCGGGGATGGGGGATGCACAGGGCCGGATTACGGTGGGGACGCAGCATCCTGGGGACAGGGAATCGCGGGGACAAGTCAGGGTGGGGATGGAGCATCGCGGGGGCAGAGCACGTGGGCGGTGCACAGGAGGATGCCGGGACTCGGTCCGAAAGGTGAGTGCCGGGTGGGCGGGGCCTGGGCAGTGGTGTGGGCGGGGCCACGGATGGGGCGGGGTTAGGGTGGGGGGTGTCAGCGGGTACCGCCGTGCCCCCCACCCTGGGGAACCCTTTCATCCCATCCATGACATCCCTCCCTGCCAGGGCTGCTGGGGGTCCTGCAGAGAGTGGGATTCTGGGGGGGCACTTACGAGGTCCGCCCCCCTCCTGTGTTTCCCCCCAGCCCCCTCACCATCCCCGCAGAGTGCAGCGGGGGCGGCGGGCGGGGGCCGAGCGCTCCCTGGGGTGCAGAGGAGGTGCGGGTGTGGGAACACGCGTGGGAGCGCGCGTGGGAGCAGCGGGGAGGGGGGGGTCGAGGGGGCCTTAACCCCTGCCGTGCTGGGAGCCGCCCTCCGGTAGAAGCCACAGGGAGAAAGAGGGGTCGGGGGGCTGCTGCCCATTCCCTACCCCTAAATGGTGCCGCACGGGGGGTCGCGCCCCCCCCCCCCGACATCCCTGTGTGCTATGGGGAAACTGAGGCACAGAACAGCGCTGGAGGGACGGTGGGGCTGAAACCCGCTAACCCCCCCCGTCACCACTTGGGGCTGCGTCCTGGAGGGCTCGGGGCTCTCACCCACTTCCCTTCAAATCCGGGGGTCTCCAGGGGAGGCGCGGGGCGGGATCGTGATCGTGTCCCTGTGCCCCCATCAGGACGCCGGGGCGGGGGGGGGGGGGGAGGAGGAGAAGTGGGGCACGGCCCGACCCCTGCACGCCGGCGGGGTCCCAGCGCCGTGTCGCCAGGAGGTGGGCGGGGGCCGCGTCCCCGTGTCCCGGCGCCACCGGCGCTGCTGCGCGCGGCCGGCAGGTGTCAGCCCCGGCGCGGTGGCACGGCGGGGCCCGGGGGGGGGGGAGACTCTGAGTGGGCACCGGAGCGGTTCTCCCGGTCCTCCCGAGGCTGCGGGCACCGGGATCAGCTCCGCGGAGGACGCACCAATACGGGGCACGCGAGGCCGGGCTCATCCTGCCCTGGGGACTGCGAGGTTAAATGGGTGGGGACCCCAAAACCTGGCTCCCAGGGGGGCAGCAATGAGAGAAAACCGTGAGGCACCCCCCGGCCCTGCCTCAGTTTCCCTGCCTGCAGCACATATCCTCCAAAGGCCCCAGGTGCCGCCAGGGGATGCGACCCTGTGTGCCCACTGCCCCATAGCCACCTCTCCGCCGTGTCCTGTTGGAATGGGGGCTCTGCTGGTGTGGGGGCCCGTCCACCCCATTCCCCCCACCCCACAAAGACCCTCCCGGAAAGGGCGGGCGACCCACGCCGAGCCCAGCCTCCAAGCACGGACCAGTTTGCTGCTTCCATTCCCAGAAGAAAGAATAAAGTTAAAACATCTGTTAATTTATAAACCAATTTAACCATGACTGGTTAATAAATAGCTAACAGCTGCCAGCCCCGCTACCCCGCCGCCCCAGAGAGGGGCACTCTGGGAGCAGCCGGGCGCGCACATCTCGCGAGCTCTCCCCCCCCCCCCCCCCCACCATTGTTGTGATTTGTCCCCAGCACGGAGCGTCCCCAGAGTCCCCGTGGGATGAGGGTGGCCCGAATGGGGATGGGGGTGACCACAATGGAAGGGATGGGGAGAAGTGTGGTCCCTACAGCGAGGGCGGCGCCTCTGTGTCAGGGAGAGGTCCTGGGTGAGGGGCTTCGGGTGCAAATCCAGGCACGGAGGAACGCGTGGGGAAGGGGAGGAAAGGAGAAGGGGGTCCCGGAGACCCTGTGATGGGCAGCCATGAAAGGGGGTGGTCAGTGCAGGCTGCAGCTATTGCTGTGGTGTGGGGACATGAGCCCCTGTGGATGGGTGGGTGGGGGCCGTTGTGATGGTGTGGGTGCTGTGGGAGCTGTTGTGTGCGTGTGTGTTCAGGGATGTGTGTGCATGTGCATGGGATGCACACGTGTGTGTGTGTGCATGGGGTGTGTGTGTGCATGGGATGCACGCGTGTGTGTGTGTGCATGGGGTGTGTGTGTGCATGGGATGCACGCGTGTGTGTGCGTGTGTGTGCATGGGATGCACGCATTTACGTGTAGGGTTCTGTGCATGCAGTGTCCCCCCAGCAGGACATCACGCTGCACTCCGTGCCCCACTGGCAGCTGGGTGGGAGATGCACGACAGCTCTGGGACGGACGGAGCCCTCTTGGTGCCGATTGGGTCGGGGCTGGAGCTGGGCTGGGTGGGTGGGGGGTCCCGCTGCGGGGTGGTTGGGGTCTCCACGCCGGGTGTGATCCCCTTCGCATCCGTGTGAGCCCCGACACATGTCGCAATAGTAATGTAATTTGTAAGTTAACAATGGGCAGCTTGAGGTTTATATTTAATTACAACGTTTGCACCAACCTGAACTCACCCTTATTCATCAATAATGCATGGGTTTGTGTTTATCGCTGCTTAATTAATCTGTGCTTACGACAATTAAAGGCTTGCAAAATCCCCAAAGGTGGCTGCGGGGAGCGGCTGCGCGGCAGCAGGGGGAGCACGGGCAGGAGCTGTGGGTCGGGAGGGGGGCAGCGGCCGGGCCCCCCCCCCATTCCTCCCTCCCAAGGGCGGGGTGGTAGCAGGGAGCAGCCGTGCGCCCACCGCCCATCGGCACCGCCCCGCTGCCTGCCTCAGTTTCCCCAACCCCCTCCACATCTCCTCGCCCGCTGCGCCCCTCCTGCTTGCCGGTCCCTCTGCCCCTCCCCTGTGCCCACCCCCTTGGCAGGACCGGGGGTTGCGGGCGGTCGCTGCCAGCCCAGCTCTGGCCCTTTAAGCGCGGCGCGGCGCGGCTGTCCCGGATCAGCCGGAGCGCCTATTAAAATTTTATGCGAAGTGTAAATGGGCCAGGTCTCCAGCTTCCCGCTCCCTCCGAATGATTTATTACTCGCAAATACCACAGAACTAATTAGTATAGTAATTAATTAATACGAATTTGCATATTTGCATGTGCAATTAGTGCAGTGGAGTGATTACTCTGAAAATGAGAAGTTGGGCTTGTCAGATGGTAGTGTGAACTGGAGTGGAAAAGCCTCGTGCAAATGAACCCGGGCGGCGGCGGCACGCGGCGGCACACGGCCTCAGCCCCACGCACACCAGGAGGGCACGCGGCCCCACGTGGCCCCACCGTGGGTCCTCGGCCTCCCCCCCCCCCCCACAACCCACGGCCCCATCCCGGCCCTGGGCCCCCCGCCATGGGGACCGCTCCATCCATCGGCCATCTCCATGGCGACTCGTCGTGCCAGGCGCATCGCCATGGCAACGGGCCGGGCCACGCAGCCTCGCCATGGCGACTGTCGTCACCGTGTCGCCATGGAGATTTAAACCCACCCCCCCCCCCCCTCCCTCCTACCCCCCCTCTTCAACTTCCCCAAATCCGCTCCCTGCCGAATGGCACAGTGTGTTGGGATGGGGGATCCAACACTCTTCCACATGGGGGTCCCCCGAGGTGCCCTGGGATGGCGGTCCCCAAAGCTGCAGGGGGAGGGATGGCGGCACCCGGAGCACCCAGAAATTGCCCCCAGATTGCCTCCGAAGCACCCAAGGATGAGGAGAAAAGGCTGCATGGTGTGGGGAGACCCCACATTGCTCTGGGATGGGTGAGAAGAGCCAAACCCCACAATGACACCATAAGGCTGGATCCCCTCCACAAGCTGTTGGCTCAAGACCCCGGCAGGGCAGAGGCCAGGCATCCCCAGCCCCAAATCTCCGACTGGGCACCATCTCCTTTGTTCCTGACGCCATCCCGCTCCCCCTCATCAGTTCCCCTGTGCTCCCCACCCCACTGCACCCCATTATCAGCCAATGCACGGCCAGCACAGCCACCTCCCCGCCGTCACTGGGACGTTGGAGGGCAGTGAGTGAGCACCTCTCTGCTGGCTGGGGGGGCCCAGTGGGGATGCACAGTTAAAGGCAGCATCCGTGCACCACGTCTCCCCCCCCCCACCCCCCAGCCCCTATGGCAGCCCCGAGCGGACGCCATCTGCCAGCAGCGCTTCGTCACCCACACATGGCTGTGCCCGCACCGGTGGCACTGCTGAGCTCCCACCCCTGCCATTGTGACGTCACGGTCCCGCTGTTGTGATGTCACAACGCAGTCACTGTGACGTCATAACCCAGCGGTTGTGACGTCACGGCTCGGAGACTGTGAAGTCATAGTCCAGCCGTTGTGACATCACAGGACATTGTGGCCTCACAGGGCAGCCTTGTCACCTACCCCGCAGGTAGGAGCTCCGGTGACACAGCAGTACCCTCACATCCTGCCTGGTGACGGGTGATGGAGGGCGCATGTGCCCAGGACCCTCATCCTCCCCCTTGAGCCCCTTCCCCCCCCCCCCCCCCCCAGCTCTGCACAGTTGCAGCTCCAGCACTTTCCCACCAAACAATTCCCGGGGTGTCATCGGCCCAATGAACACCTCGTGCCATAAAACTGAGTCCACAGCTGGTGTGAGTCGCAGCGGGCAGGAGGGGACAGCAGCGGGGACAGCAGCGTCCTGTCCAGAGCCCCTTGTTTGGTCGCAGCCCCTCTCCATCCTCCTCCTGCAAAAGAAATGGAATTCACACACAGCCCCCGGCTCTCGGTGGAGTCCAGACCCCTCTCGCTGCAGGGCCACCCCTTTCCTCCCCCTGTGCCTCAGTTTCCCTCTGCCACACGCTTCCTCCCCCCAGGGCTCTCTGGCCAACCCAGGACACCGCTGTCCCTCTCTGCAGACAGGCACAGGCATTGCCCCCGTGGCCCCATCCCCAGAGATGCCATTGCCCCACGGATGGGGACCCGCTCACCACTGGCTCCAACGCACATGGGGAGGGGTCCCACGAGGCAGAGCTCCTCCGGGGGCTCGGGGCTGATCACCCCCAAAGGCCACAGGGATGGGGACAGGGATGGGGATGGGGACGTGCACTACTCCCGCCGCTCCCTTCCCGTGCTGCCACATCCCCGGCGGTGGCTGTGCCGTGCGCATCCATCTCTCGCAGCCTTCACCTCCCAGAAATATTGCAGCACGGAGCCGGCTCCATCTGGCAGCACAACCCCCCCGCCGCGCCTCGCGGGGAGACGCCGAATCAGCCCCGAGCCGGCCCTGCTGTGCTCAGCCCCGCAGCGAGCGGCCAGGACCCCCCCGTGTCCCAGCGCGGTGCCCTCGCAGCGGATCGTCTTCCCCCAGATGCCCACAGGTCCTCTCCTGTCACCGCCGGCCGAGTCACGCCACCCACCTCCGGCCGATGCCACTGCTCCGGGCACTGTCCCCATCCGCTGCCCTCCCGCCGCAGGATGGAGGGGAAGGCTGGAACTGTAAAACGAAGGGGCTCTGTTGGGCAGCACAGCGCCCGGCTCTGGTGCGCGGAGGGGTCAAACAGCCTCACCTGCAAACCACACAGCGTGTGGGGCCGGAGCCTGTGCACACAGCCCTGCTCCCGAATCTGGATGGGGCCGCTGTGCTCTGCGCCTCCTCCAGCGGAAGGGACAGCGCGGGGACAGCACGGAGGTCCCTCACGGGCTGGCTGAAGCTCTCCACCTCCGCCACAGCCCTGGTGCAATTAAGCAGCCAGTTTGGGTTTTCATCTCCCCGCTCCCCTTTCATCTGCTCTCCCCGTTTCATGTCTCCACTTTCTTCTCCCTCCAAGCGGCTGTGCATGCTGATGAGGTGCCGGCCCGCTCCCAGCCCTCGCCACGCGCCTGCTGCTAATGAGGCGGCATGGATGCGACGGCTGCGACGTGGGGCTCCTCCTGGCCCTGTCCCCGCGTGGCCGTGGTTCCCAATGACCCTTGGGCAGCTCCTCAGCCTCAGGCAGCCCCAGAGCCCTGTGGGTGCCCTGGGCTTGGAGGGCTCGGGGGGCACGGGGGGCACAGGCAGAGGGAGCTGGAGCTGTGCCGTGGGAAGCGCTGCGATGTGCTGCGCTCTCGCCCTCGCAGGGCGCTGTAGGTAGACGTGGCACCGACACCGGCACGGCCGGGCCTTGCCTCCCCCAGCTTCAGCTCAGGTGCCATCTGCTTGGCCGCAGCCGTGAGTGACAGCACGAGATGTCCCCCACACACACACTGCTGGTCGAGGTCCCCTGTCACGTGCCAGCCCCGTCACCTGCACCAGGGCGGTGGGAGATGCGGCCGCTGGCACAGACCCTGCGGATGGGCACGGAGAGTCCTTTGTCTACGTGCAGGCGGCAGCCCCCACTGCCACCACTGCCACTGTGTCCCCACAAAGTGGCCAGGCCTGTCTGGGGACACGGAGCTGTCATCTGTGTCACTTGAGTCTGGGACAGAGGGGACAGAGCCGGGCGGAGCTGCAGTGGCCGGGAAGTGGTGACAGCAGCAGGGCAGAGTGAGAGCAGTGACCGTGCCTGGCGGTGGGGCACCCACGGACACAGGGCGTCGGGGGGCTTCCCCACGCTCTGCCCTGGGACGTGTCCCCATTCAACGCACGGTACAGGGTGAATGGTGCGCGGTGCGGCCCGCAGGGGCCCACAGTCTGCGGTGACACACGGTCACCTCCTCCTGCCCTCAACAAGGCACTGCCACGCAGGGCCAGAGCACACGCTTGGGGCCGACTGCAGGCACAGGAGCTGGGGATCGGTGACTTCCAGGGACACCAAGAGTGCCAGTGGTGCCAGTGCACAGCGCAGGGGCACGGGGCTGGAGAGGGCCAGCAGCACGTGGCAGACAAAGGCCTCGTGGGTGGCACTGCAGCACAGCACGGCCTCAGCCATCGGCACTGGGGGACCCGCGGCCTCAGGGCTGCTGCGTCAGAGAGATGGATCACACACGTGCACACACGCAGGTCTGCATGCATGGACACACGCATGCCTGTGCGTGCACACACGTTAGGAGGGTGCTGAAGGCCGGATGCATTCGTGCAGGGCCGTGCTGCTGGGTTTGCAGAGAAAGGATGGCACAGCCGTGCAGCCCGGGGGGTGCCGGAGGGGTCCGGGGCGAACGGCGATGCCACCGCACGTGGTGGACCCACAGCCCACGGCCCTCCCCGTGCCGTATTCACCCTCTGCCCACACCGGCGCTGCCAAAACGGGCACCGGCCACACTGCCAGCTCCCATGGGCCGTGCCCACCCGCAGCCCCCAACCCACAGCGGGCCCCGTTCTGCAGCGGCGGGTGGGGACGCAGCCGGCCGAGCCAGGCGCTGTGTGCAGCGATCCGCCGATGCCAGCTCGCAGTGAGGGTCCCTGTGGCATCCCCCCCTCAGCCAGCACCCCCGGCTGCCCCCAGCACACGCAGGCCGCCCCGTGAGCCCGGCTCCAGCGCCCTGCCTGCGCTCCATTGTTCAGCCCCAGCCCTGCTATCTCCTGCATCTCGCCCAGGTCCCATTTTGCGGCGTGTAGGCAGATCTGTAGATTTGGAAGGGTTGGGTTTTTTTTTTTTTTTTCCCTTTTTTTTTTTTTTTCTTTTTCTTTCTTTTTTTTTTTTTTTTGAGTACAGAGTGACAGATGGCGAGTCCTCCTTCCCCAGAGAGACAAATCTCCCTGAATGCAAGCGCATGTCAATCATTAGCTCTCATGTGATAGCTCTCGCGCATGACGTGCCAACCATATGGCACTGGCAGCAGAGCTGGTACCCCCTTTGCTGGGTAGAGATGCCACTCTCGCCTCCTTTTGGATAGAGGACTGCAGGAGGCTGGAACACCTCAAGGAGCCACGTCCCGCTCCCAGAAGATGCTGGGAACAATGAAATAAGAATTCCTCCAGTCAGCGCCGAAGGTGAGTTATGTAAGAAGTGGAGGGCTGGGAGGGCAGCGAGGAAACTTGAATGGAGAAAAGGCAACTTCCATGTTGGTTTGGTTTCTCCGCCACGTCTCGCCCTTTTTTTCCCCTTCTTTCGTTCTCCCCCATCCTTCGTTTCCCCCCATCCCCGCCGGCCCCGCAGGTGGCATTTTCCCCCCTACCCCTCCCGGGGGGCTCGGGGCATTTTCCCCCCGCCATCCCCCGCCCCCCCCCCTTCCGCCCCCCCCCGCGGTGGCCGCGCCCGGGGCTCCCGGGGAGGTGCGGTCCCGCCGGGACGGAGCGGGCAGCGGCGGCCGCACCGCATCAACGAAATCGCCGCGGAACCGCCGCGCCGCCGCCCCCGGGGGCCCCCGCCCGGCGGAGCCGCCCCCCCGCTCTCCCGCGGCGCCCCCGTTCCACGCCCCGGGCGGCGCCCCCCGCCCCGGCCCCACAGCACAGCTCAGCTCCGGGGAGTGACCCCGCCGGGACCACCGCCCGTTCCCCCAGGCCCCCCTCGCCCCGAGGGGGGGGTCCTGCCCCGGTCGCCCCCGCCGCCCCCCACCGCGTCGTCCTTCGGTGCAGCCGCATTTTGCGGGCCGCGCTCCGCGGGAGCCCCGGGCGGTGGGGTGCGGAGGAAGGGCCCGGGGCGGCGGAGAACTGTGGGGGGGGGGGGGGTGCGGGGGTAAGGGGGCAAGGGGGTAGGGGAGGGGGTCGATGTGTGGGGGTGGCGCGGCCGAGGCTCTGAGCTCCGGCCCCGGGACGGCGGCGGTGGTGGTGGTGGAACCGTGGCCGGAGCCGCTCCGCTCAGCGTCCGAAAAGTTGGAGGCGTCCAAGCGGGGCCGCGACCCACGGGGCAGCGAGGCGAGGGGGGGGCGCGGGGCGGGGGCGCAGCGGTGGGAACCGGGGCCCGGCCCGGGGAGCGGGAGCGGCGGCGGCGGGGAGGGGAGAGAGCCCGGAGGGGGGGCGGCGGCGGGCGGAGAGGGGGGGGGGGGGGGGACCCGGTGAGCGGCGCCCCGCCCCGAACGGCGCCCCGGTGCCCCCGGTGCCGGCGAACCCGGACGGGGGGCGGCGGGGGGCGGCCCCGCGGCGCATTCGTTTTCACCGCATCGGGGCCGCTCCCGGCGGCGGGGAACGGCGGCTCCGCGCGGCGCGGTGCGGTGCGGGGCTCCGCGGTAACGCTGCGCTCTTTGCCCCCCCGCTGCAGCCATCATGTTGACGCGACTTTTCAGCGAGCCCAGCCTGATCCCCGAAGTTCAGAAATTCTCCAGCTGGGCCGAGGAGTGCGAGGAGGATGCCCGCAGCGACAAGGAGGAGCGGAAGGGTAAGGGCTGCGCCCTCCCCGAGGAGCCGCCCGAGGGCTCGCTGGGGGAGAGCAAGGAGGAAGGGGAGCTAGGCGGGGACGAGGAGGAGGAGGAGGAGGAGGAGGAAGGCCTGGAGGAGGCGGAGGGCGAGCGGCCCAAGAAGCGCGGCCCCAAGAAGCGCAAGATGACCAAGGCGCGCCTGGAGCGCTCCAAGCTGCGGCGGCAGAAGGCGAACGCCCGCGAGCGGAACCGCATGCACGACCTGAACGCGGCCCTGGACAACCTGCGCAAGGTCGTGCCCTGCTACTCCAAGACCCAAAAGCTCTCCAAGATCGAGACGCTGCGCCTGGCCAAGAACTACATCTGGGCTCTCTCCGAGATCCTGCGCTCGGGCAAACGGCCCGACCTGGTCTCCTACGTGCAGACTCTGTGCAAGGGGCTCTCGCAGCCCACCACCAACCTGGTGGCCGGCTGCCTGCAGCTCAACTCCCGCAACTTCCTGACGGAGCAGGGCCAGGAGGGCGGCCGCTACCACGGCCCCAACGCGTCGTTCGCCGTGCACCCCTACCCCTACCCCTGCTCGCGGTTGGCCGCCGCGCAGTGCCCCCCGCCCGCCGGGCCGGGCTCGCACGGGCTGAGGACACACAGCTACTGCGCGTCCGCTTACGAGAGCCTCTACGGCAACGCGTCCCCCGATTACAACAGCTCGGAGTACGACGGCGGGCTCAGCCCCCCGCTGTGCATTAACGGCAACTTCTCCCTCAAGCAAGACTCTTCCCCCGACCACGAGAAAAGCTACCACTACTCTATGCACTACTCGGCGCTGCCCGGCTCCCGCCCCGCCGGCCACAATCTGGTCTTCGGCTCGGCGGGGGTGCGCGGGGGGGTGCACTCCGAGAACCTCTTCCCCTACGATATGCACCTCCCGCACGAGCGGGGCCCCATGTACGAGGAGCTCAACGCCTTCTTCCACAACTGACCCCCCCGGGGCTCCGCCGCGGGCTTTGGTGCAATAGCGGGACCCGGCCCGGCAGCGGGTCCTGAGCCCCGTGGGGACAAAGTGCTTTTTTTTGGACCATTTCCCCCCTTTTCGGACTATTATTCCCCCCCTCCAACCCCCTCCCCCCAACCCACTGTTTTTTTCCGGATCATTTTTTCCTTTTCTTTGCCTTTTTGACCCCCCCCCCCCTTTATTATTTTTATTTTTTACCCATTTTGCCTTTCTTTACTTTTAATTATTATCATTTACCCCCTCCCTGCCTCCCCCTCCCCCCTCCCCTCCGCGGGGGAGGCGACCAGGAACGCACGCAGCCCTGCTGGGGCTCTGGCTCAAACCGCGTCGTTTCTTATTTACTTCGTTTCTTATTTCTCCCCCCCCACACTCCCTCCAAACCACCACCGCATCCCCTCCCCCACCCCCTTTCTCCACCCCGCACCGTTTTGGGCCGTTTCCCCCCCCTCTTCCCCCCCCCCCTCCGCCGCCGTGAGCCCCCCCGAGCGTTGGACACCCCCGTGGGAGCGAGAGGAGAAGCGCGCTGCGGCGCGGAGCGAAACTTTCCGAAGCAATAAAGAGGCGAAACGGAGATTCCAATATTTCTATCTATGCAAGCAGGCCCGGCCCGGCGGACGCTCACAGATGCACTTTGCTTTGGGGGGGGTCCGACCCGGCCCCGCTCCCGCCCCCCCGGTGCCCGGAGTTTCCTTCTCGCAGCGCCGTGTGTTGTGTCAGGACGTTTTTTTTACCTGTTTTAAAAGAAAAAGAGAAAAAAACAAAAAAACACACAAAAAAAAAAAACAAAACAAAAAGAGAGAAAAAAGAAAAGAAAAACGAAACCAAACCCGCGAAACGGAAAACAAAACAAAACAAAATAAAGGAAAAAAAAAATAGGAAAAGGAAAAACAGAGGAAAAAAAAATAGATAAAAAAGGAAACGAAAGGGAAGGAAAAAAAACAAAACAAAACAAAACAAAAACAAAAGGGAAGGAAAAAATAAATAAAAAGAGAGAAAAACGCTGCAGAGCCGGCCCGGTTTTGCCGAGCTGGAGGAGCCGGGGCGCAGCGCGGGGCAGCGCGCAGCTCTGCGAGCGGGGATGGGGGGGATGCGGAGGGGCCGGCGGGCTCCGGGCCGGAGCTGCGGCCGGCTGGATGGATCCCTTCGGTCGGGAGCTGCTGTGGAAGCGGAGCGCTGAGGCTGTTTGTGGAGCTGCCCGCAGCACCGTGGAAAAAGCGGCGTTTGTAGAGAGCGGGGAAGGAGGAGAATTTGGGAGAAACGCTTCGAAAAAACAAACAAACAAACAAAAAACAAACAAAAAAAGGGGAAAAACAACAAAAAAAAGTTTTGCAAAAAAAAAAAAAACAGAAAAAAAACCCATAAAAATTAAAAAAAAAAAGAGGAAAAAAAACAAACAAACAAACAAAAAACCCCACAAAGAAACAAACTTAAAACGAAAACAAACCGTTGTAGCAAAGGGGACCCGCCTGTCCGACACCAGAAGTGCTTTCGTGTTTCTGTTCCGTTTCATTTCGATGAATAAATATCTATGGCCAACGATATGCAACAGCCCCCCCCGCGCCCGCCCCCCGCCGCACCGCGGACACCGCTCGGGGCGCGGGGCCGGGGGTCCCGGCACCACCTCTGCATGCACCGCCCCCGGCGCCCCCCGCCCGGACCGCTCGGCCCTGTAATTACCGAGCGGCCTTCGACGGCGATTAATAAATATTCAATGTTGACTCCGCCGCCTTCCGCCGCTTTCCTTCCGACCGGGGGCAGCGGCACGATCCCCCCCCCCCCCCCCCAACCCCCCGCCCCGCGCCCCGCGCTCCCCGTCCTGCGCCTCTCCGGTTCCGCCGCTCGTTCCGCCGTTCCGCCGTGCCCGGCGCCCGAGTGCGCGGCCCGCGGTAGGGCGGCGCTGATATAACGCTGCTCTGCCCCACGGGTGTCCCCCCGGGGACCGGGAGGCGGCGTCCCCCCCCCGCCCCCCTCTCCGTACCAATGAGGGCACCGGGAACCGGAGCTCGGTGCCGGCTCGGGCTCGGCGCGGGGACGGCGGCTCTGGGACCGGCCTCGCTCCTCCGGATCGGAGCCGGCACCGCTCCGCGGGTCCGGAGATGCACAAACCGGAGGGTCGGTGGCGGCCAAGGTGCCCGCAGCGTCGGCGCGGAGCCCGGGACCCGGTACCGCTCGGTTCGGTTTGCGGCGCCCGACGCCGAGCGCTGCGCGGTGCCACGTGCCCGGCGCGGAGCTGTCCACCGCCGTGGTGCTGAACGGGCTCCGTGCCCGTCCGCCTCCCGCTGCCAACCGCCGCCGGTCCACCTCCCGTTCCCGACGCCGGGACTCAGCCCCCGCCCGCCCCGACCGCACGGGCACCGGGCAGGGCCGCGCTGTGGGCTCTAGGCTCTGGGCCCCGAGGAGCCGCTGTGCTGGAGTGGATCCCCCGGGTTCCTCCTTGGAAAACACGAATGTCGGCGGCGTGGGCAGCGTGCCCGCGCCCTCGGGATTCGGGGAAAACCTGGCAAGCTCGGGATCGCGGTTCTCTGGCAGCGACCCGACGGGAAGCGGATCCTCTCCTGCCCCAAAGAACTGGACCCGTCCCCACCGAGCAGTCCCTGCCCCGCTCCCCACAGACGGACGAAGCCTCTTCCGACGGCTCCCGGCCGTCTTCGGGAAGGGAACGTTTTCCCCGGCGGAAAAGCCCCGGGGAGCGCCGGGCTGTGGTGTCGGGGCCGGGGGGCTCGGCGCGGTGCGGCCGGGACGGGCTCGAACGGCTCCGTTCGGGCGCTGCCGTTTATTTTTGAATTCCCGGGAATTCTGTTTGCCAGCGCCCGGTGACACGCGGAGATGCGGGATCTTTCCCGGCTGCTCGGACGCGGAGCGGCCCCGCAATGCGGCCCCGCACGGAGCGCGGTGCGGAGCCCACTGCCAGCTCCCCGTGCTCGGCTGCCGTGTAAATCTCGCTCCGGCGCACGGGCGAGGTGTGAGGTTTCGTTGCACGGCTCTGGTGCAAAGCTTCAGTGCCCAGCCCTGTGCCCGTCTCCACCGGAGCGAGCCGGGAGCAGCCACGGTTCCGCGTGACCGCGGGACTAAAGCCGTTCCGAGGGCCGGTGCGGGGGTCACCGGTAACCCGCACCGCACGGGACCGGGAGAGCACAACGAGTGTGTTTCTATCGCGCTCATCCCGGGTTCCTCCGGGTAGGACCAGGATAGGGGTGATTCCCCCCCCCGTCCCCGGGCCTCGCTCCGACCCGTCCCGGTGCCCCGGTGCCCCCCGCCCGCCCTGCCCGGCCCTTCGGAGCGCAGCGGGGGTGCGAGGGCAGCGCCAGCTCCGATCGCCGCTGCCACCGGCGAGTGCCAGCCGAGGGGGGGGGAAGGAGGAGTCATTGCTTCAGTTTAAATTTCATGGCATCTGTTCATTATTATACAGTGCGGATTTTTATATGGACAGCTAAATTAAAGACAGATTTCTGCCAAAATTGCAGATACCATAAAAAACGGATGCTGCCGGCGCTGGGAGCCCGCCGAGCTGCGGAGCCGGGACCGCCGCCGCCATCGGGCCCGCCCCGACGGCCCGGACCGCTCCCGGGTCCCCGGAGGGGTCGGGGGGGCTGCGGCGGCCCCTTCTGCGCGGGGCGGCCCCGGGTTCGCCGGTGCCCCCCGAGCGGCCGCCGGGGCGGGTCGGGCTGGCAGCGAGCCCCGGTGCACCGGGGGCTGCCGAGCCGCCCCCTCCCCCAGCGCGGCCTGCCAGGATTCATCGGCGAGGAGTTAAAACAAGGACATCTGTGCCTGGAATCGCTGCGAAGCTCCAAACCTGCCAATGCCTGCTGGCACGGCCCGCCGAGCAAATGCCTGGTACTCCGGAATGCTGCACAGCCTGGCAGCCCCGCCGGAAAAACCCGGCACGACTCCGTCCCGTGCGTGTCCCCTCCGTCCCCCCGGCCCTCTCACGGCACCCCCGTGTGTCCCCTCCCCGTATCCCCAGAGAGGACTCCGTGTCCCCGTGGGAAAGGGCACGCAGATGTGTGATGGAGCAGAGAGAAGTGTGGACCAGCAGAGATGGGGTAGCAGCCAGGGGTCTGCAGAAGGGACCCCTCCCACCCGGCACTCCCAGGCTTTGGGGGTAGGAAGGAGGCTCAGCCCCATGGGGGCTCAGATCCAGCAGGAGCTGGGCCAGCGCTGGCCAGGAGCAGTGAGAGCAGGTGGTGCCCACCTGAGCACTCTGCATGGCCGTGGGGAGCCTTCCTTTCCCTTCCCTTCCCTTCCCTTCCCTTCCCTTCCCTTCCCTTCCCTTCCCTTCCCTTCCCTTCCCTTCCCTTCCCTTCCCTTCCCTTCCCTTCCCTTCCCTTCCCTTCCCTTCCCTTCCCTTCCCTTCCCTTCCCTTCCCTTCCCTTCCCTTCCCTTCCCTTCCCTTCCCTTCCCTTCCCTTCCCTTCCCTTCCCTTCCCTTCCCTAGACCCCATCCCATGCCCCACCCCCTCAGCACCTCAAGGTGCCCCAGCTGTGGGTACCACCCCATCCCCATCCCCGCAGCAGCACCGCAGCCCAGGCCTGCACCCCGGCTCCTTCCCCTCACCCCCCTCTCCATGGCAGGCGGTGGCACATTTCATATGGGAAATGTCCATTTTGTTGCTACTTAAAAGCTGATTTACGGCGGCTGCATCGCAGCCCTGCCTTGGCCTGCGTTCATCCCGTACTCTGCCCATTTCTCTTGGCAGCTCGGCACGGCCGGGCTCACTGGAGGTCTGCAGCGGGTGGCAGCGCCCAGCCTTTCTGCTCCTGCGTGTTCCTCGTGCTCACAGCTGGATCCCCTCTGCCTCGATGGGCTCCTGTCAGCCAGGACACACCACTCCTCTCCATCCCTCTGCGCACCCAGAGCGCCCCAATGCTCCCCGGAGGCACCGAGCTGGGGACACGGGGACAGCCCTGCAGTGCTGCAAAGCCCCGACCCGCTCTGTCCCGGATGGGGCTGTGTGTCCATCCGTGCTGCAGGACAGACGGCTGCCACAGAGTGGGACAGACAGATGTCACACCTCGGACAGATGCTGATGGCCAAGGTCCCGCCATCCCCATGAGCGGCCCGCCTGGCCTGGCCTTCCCGTCCATTCCTAATTAAATTTTACCCAACTATAAATCCTCCTTTTTTTTTTTTTTGGTTAAATGTAATTGAAAAACACACCTTTGGAATCATCAAATTAACCCGGCGTCCTCTTTATTAGAGTAATTAAAGCCTTTCTCAAGTTAGAGCCGGGCGGATCGGCTGGATTGTGCCGTAATCCCGGCAAAGCAAACAACTTCAGAGCAAAACTAATTACATTTAGAACAGCTGTGATAATAATCCTAATTCAACCCCATTTGGTGCCTAAAATCCGGAGATCCAGCAGCGGTTGGGGGGGGGGGCTCTGCCCTTGTGTTCCCCCGGCGAGGGGCTGCATGGGGCCGGGACCCCTGCGTGCTCCCGTGGGTCATCACCTCCTTGCAGAGCTGAGGATCGGCTGCAAATGGGGCACCTTTCACGTGCTCTCTGCGCCACCCGCATCGCTGGGAGTTTTGGGGGCGAAACCCCCTCCTCATCTTGCTCCGGGTGACCCAATCTCCGGGCCTCCCCCATGGCCCAGCACCCCCCCCCACCGCCGTGCCTTCATCCCAAAGCCCTTCACCCATCACCCCGCCCCACCTCACGGCTCTCAGCCTGGCACCGCGGTGGGCGGCGGCAGCCCTGGCTGTGGCACAGCGCCCGGCCCCCCCGGCCTCCCCGGGGATGGGGGATCGTGCGGCCGCAGCTGGCGCGTGCAGCCATAATGGCCACGGCTGGGCTGGCACGGCGGCCCCGCGCCTGCGGGCACGCGGGCAGGAGCAGCTTGTGCGAGGTTTGTCCTTGACGAGTCCCCGCACGGCACAAAGCCCCGGCGCTGAGACCTGCCTGCTCATCACACGCGTGGCGCCGAGACCTCCGCAGGATCGAGCGCACCCCGACCAGTTGGCCGTGGGGGGAAACCCCTCCGTGGGCATCGCTATCAGCGGGGGCACAGCCCGAGCCGCGGTGGGACCCTTCCGTGGGCATCGGGGTTGGCATTGGAGGTGGCTTCTGTGGGCATCGCCTCCTGGCAGAGGGTCGGGGCTGCGTCCCCACTGCGTGGCACCGGGCAGGGCGAGGGCGGCCGCGGGGACCTGGGGGAGCGTTTGCTACAAATGTCTATGGGAGCTTTTTATTAAAGTTGCCAAAAATTTGTGTTAGCTAATGGGTTCTTAATTCTGTCTAAAATGAGAGAAGGAAAATTATGCTATTCATCTTGTATTGGTTCGAAATCACATCTGACAACTAATCGATCATACTGTGGGACATTAACTCCTTTGGATCGGGGCCCAAGCCGGCTCTCGCAGGCTCCCTCGCTCGGCTCTGGATTAATTTAACTACTTTACTGCTGGTATTTTGGCACGTGGCTCCGAGGGCTGATTCCTCTCCGGTTGGTGCCGCTGAATTATTTGCCTTTCTGCGGGTGCAGCTGGCACGGCGCGCCGCAGCCTCCCCCCCCTCCCCCCCCCCCCGCCGCCCTTCACCCGCCCTTCACCCCACAGCCGGGCCCCCCCCCTGCCCCCCCAGAGCCTCACGGGGCTGCCCTCCAGGTGCGAGCATCTGGGGACGCCCGGGGGACAAAGGGACGGCTGTGGGGACCCGGTGGCTGTGGCCCTTCTTCCTGCCGAGCCCGTGCCTCAGTTTCCCCATTGCTCTGTGGGGATGAGCTCAGGCACGGCCTGCTGCCTGGTCACGGATTGAGGGGGCGCTCGGGGTCTCCGGACGCAACCCGGTGGACACGGAGCAGCTCAGAGCAGAGCCTGGTTGACGCGGAGATGTCCCCGCACCCCCGCAAGGCCCCGCAGCTCCGGGTTACCCGGCGGGGTGGGTGTGGCAGGGCGGGGCCGGCTGTGATTGGTCAGCGGGGAGGGTCCCAGCAGGGGATTGGATGGAGACACGAGCTCTGGACGGGGATTGGACAAGAGCTGCCCCACCCCTGGGGCGGGAGGGTCCCCCGGTGGGTGCTCCGTGGTGGCTGCCGGGGGCTCTGCTGTCCCCGTCCCCATCCCCCGGCTCCACGTCACCCTCACAAACCCGGTGCCCGGAGCTGGGGACAAAGAGGTGGAGCCCCCGCATCGCAGCAAGCTCTGGTGCTCCCGCCTGCGGGACACCCAGTGCCACCAAGCATCCGTCTGTCCCATCTGTCTGTCTGTCCAACCAGCCACTCAGCCTCCCATCCGTCTCCCTGTATCCACCTTCCTGCATGTCCGTCCGTCTGTCCATCCCTCCCTCCATCCCTCCATCCCTCCCTCCATCTGCTCACCCCCTTCTACCCCCCTGCCCCTCCCTGCCCCTCCCCACGTGCACAGCCTGTGTGCACATCCACATGCGTGCGTGTGCACAGCGTGTGTGCGCGCGTGTGTGTGTGCACAGCATGTATGTGTGCGTGTGTGCGTGTGCACAGCATGTATGTGTGCGTGTGTGCGTGTGCACAGCATGTATGTGCACGTGTGTGTGTGTGCACAGCATGTATGTGCGCGTGTGTGCGTGTGCACAGCATGTATGTGTGCGTGTGTGTGTGCACAGCATGTATGTGCACGTGTGTGCGTGTGCACAGCATGTATGTGTGCGTGTGTGCGTGTGCACAGCATGTATGTGCGCGTGTGTGTGTGCACAGCATGTATGTGCGCGTGTGCACAGCATGTATGTGTGCGTGTGCACAGCATGTATGTGTGTGTGTGTGTGTGTGCACAGCATGTATGTGCACGTGTGTGCGTGTGCACAGCATGTATGTGCACGTGTGTGCGTGTGCACAGCATGTATGTGTGTGCACCCCCACAGCTGGGCGTGGCCAACAGACCGAGGGGGGCGTGGCCAAACGGAGAAGGGCGTGGCCAATCAGGGCGCGGCATGGGGAGGAGGAGGGGGGCGTGGCCAAACGGGGCGCGGCAAAGTGGGCGGAGCCGAGGACACCCGCCCCTCTGGGCACCGCCCACGGGGCCAACGCCGCCGTGTCCCACCCCACATCCCACCCCACATCCCACCCCACATCCCACCCCACATCCCACCCCACATCCCACCCCACATCCCACCCCGTGCCCCCAGCAGCAGCAGAGCCCCCCCCCGGGCGGGCGGTTCGCTGTGTGCATGCGCCTTTCTGTGTTTTTGGATAGCAGTAGA
Organism: Alectoris magna; assembly: GCA_030625065.1. NCBI lineage: Eukaryota > Metazoa > Chordata > Aves > Galliformes > Phasianidae > Alectoris > Alectoris magna. The sequence goes on from CM060588.1 coordinate 1,066,135, forward strand.
ATGCGGTATGCAAATGAGATGGTTATTACCGCAATGTTCGTCAAGCTGAGCTGAGAAGACATTAATAGCCTGATGAATATGCATGCGAATTTGTTAATTAAGTTAATTATTCTGCTGAAAATGCATTCGTCTTCCAAGGACATTTTCCCAATGATTTTTACATGCTCCACTCATCAGTCATGCTGTATTTTATCGGGGAAATGAGTTCGCTGAAGTTGGAAAGAAAGGAGAAGGAGAAAAGAGAGGAAGAGAAAGGAACACAGAGAGGGGAACAAAGGGGGGGGGGCTGCAGGTGGGTGCCCCCCCCCATCCCCCCCCGGCTCTCTGATGGCAAACTTTTCTCTTTTTTTTCCCTCTCTCTCTCTCTTTTTTTTTTCTTCCGGTGCCAAATTTCCAACACATTAATTAATTGTTGTAGCCAATTAACTGTAGTTGTGCAAATGAGTTTAGCACTAATTACCATGCAGTGCCGGTAATCACATAAAAAACTTGCTGAGAGATGGAGGGAGAGGATTGAGGGGGGGGGGCGTTGGGGGGCAGTGAGGTGGGGGTCACCTGTCCCCATCGCAGCCCCATTTGGGCTCAGTGCTGCAGGGCAGCCCGGGCCTCCACGGTGTCACCCTGCTGCCCTCTGGGTGGGTTTGGGGTTGGGTGAGACGGGACTGAGCTGCTGTGTCTGTGTGCAGAGGGGCTGAAGGATCGCCGTGAGCTGTGCCGTGTGTGCCGTGTGTGCCGTGTGTGCCGTGTGTGCTGAGCCGTGCTGAGCCGTGTGCTGCGTGTGCCATGCCGTGCTAAGCCATGCTGAGCTGTGCTGAGCTGTGTGCCACGCTGTGCTGTGCTGTGCTGAGCCGTGCTGAGCCGTGTGCTGTGTGTGCCGTGCTGTGCTGGGCCGTGCAGTGTGATTCCATGCCACGCCACGCTGCTCTGTGCCATCCCATGCCGTGCCGTGCCGTGCCGTACTGCTCCATGCCACTCTGTGCTGAGCCATGCTGTGTTCCGCCAAGCCCCAGCAGAACAAAGGAGGGGGATGCGTGGCACCAAACGCACACCATGGGCAGAGCCCCCACAGCCACCATCACCCACCGACCCCCAGCCGTGCCCCCTCTGCCCACCCCGTGCCCCCCCAGCACCCCGTTCCAGCACTGCCAGCGCACCAGGCCCACGCTGAACCCTTGCACTGCTCCTTTGGCTGCTGCCAATGATGAGGGGCAGCCGGGCCGCCCCCCCCCCACAGCCAGGCAGCACAGCTCGGCTGGCACCCGGCCCGGACGGCGGATTATCTGTGCCATGGATACGAGCTCCTCGGGGACAGCGTGCTGCCCGGCTGGGGCTGCGGGTGGCACAGCATGGCATGGCACGGCACGGCGCAGCACAGGGTGGCACAGCATGGCACGGCATCTCATGGCACCGCACGGCACAGCCCCATCTGGCTCACTGTGTCACACCACGAGGGCTGTCCCTCCACCTCCACCTCCTCCCACCCCTGACCCATCCCTGTCCCCGTCCCGTGGCACCGTCCCAGCCCGGAAGGCAGAGAGTTAACATGAGGGGACTGTGTGCTATAAATTTTGCATCCGAGTGTGGGGAGCCGGGGCTCGGGGGGGGGGGGGGGGGGGGGCTGGGAAGGAGCCAGTGGGCTGTCTCTAGGTAACAATAAACACCACGAGCACGGAGCAGCTGTTACACTTACTCTCTCTGCATCACAATGCCGAAATAACGCTAATAAACCCACCATGCGCGCGCATCCACACAGCCCGGGCCTGAGGGAGCAGGAGATGGGGTGTGTGTGGATGGACAGGTGGACGGAGGGGTGGGAGGTGGAGGGAGGGAGGGAGGAAGGGATGGATGGATGGATGGATGGATGGACAGCAAGCAGGGCTGAGTCCCCCAAAGCCTCCCCATATGGACTGGAAGTGACTGCAGCCATAGGAAGGTGCCCAGCACCAGTGCTGCCTGAAGCCATGGGGACACCATGGCCATGGGGGCATCATAGCCATGGGGACACTGCAGTCATGGGGACAGTGCAGCCATGGGGTCCCTGCAGACAGCCACCAGGCGCTGCTGTCCCCAGCATCAGGCCGCAGGTGCTGGGATGCTGCAACAAAGGCCCCGGTTCCACGTGCAGCTGGGGATGTCCCAGGGCCGGCGCAGGGCACTCCGCATGTCACACCTCCGCACCACGCAGGGTCCCATGGCTGAGTGTCCCCCCCCCCCCCCATGACACACAGCAGGGCGGCGGTGGCAGCGCTGCAGTTTGCATTCCAGCGCAGGAGGCAGCTGTGCCGCAACCCCGGCACGGCCCCCCCAGCGGCACTAAATATTAATGCCTGCCCTACATTGCACGGCGGCACCTGCCGCGGGCGACCGCCAGCCCCCAGCCCCCCCCCGGCCCTTGCTGGCCGGGCAGCTGCCCCGGCCCCCCCAGGGGCTGTGCCAGAAGGTGCGGGGGGGCTGTGGCGGTGCCAGCTGTGCCCCTCGCCCGGGCGGGGAGGAACAAAGCGAGGGCGGGGGGGCAGGTGGGGGCAGCGGGGCACGGAGAGCAGCCAGGAGCCCTCCCAACCCCCCCTCTCCCCCCAAGGCCTGGGGGTCACAGGAGGCTTTGCCCCCCCCCCCCCCCCTCCCCCTTATGCCACAGCTGAGGCCGTGCAGCTCATTGCATTGGTGCCAGGCGGCAGCGGGATGGGGGCTGCGCTCCCCCCGGCCCTGGGCAGCAGCCAAAAGTCCAGAGCCGAAAAGTAGTGGTGATTGATGGCAGCGTTTGCCGGGTAAGAGCACCCCGCGGTCCAATCCTCCCACCTTCCCCAATTCCTCCCCTGTCCCTATTCAGAGATCATGTTGTCTCATGTTGGTCCCAGAGGCACCATTAATTAAAAATACATCCAATTAAATGGCAGGTGAAAGCGTGCGGGCGCGGGCCCTCCCCCTCGGCTCAGCTGTGCGGCTTTGTGGGGATTGGGGGGGGGGGGGAGCAGGGCAGGGTGCTGCGCCCGGCGCCTGCGTGGCCCCAACGTCCCCAAAGCCACCGGCTGTGCCCCATTTGGGAGGTGGGGATGGGGTGAGGGCAGGGAGGGGAACAGCCCCGGTGCCACGGGAGGACACGGGGATACAGCAACAGAGGGGTACAGGGGTGTGGGGATGCTGGGACATGGGGATGCGGGGACGTGAGCGCGTGGGGATGCAGAGCACGGGGGTGTGAGGATGTAGGATGGGAGGACACGGGGATGCGAGGTGCAGAACACGAGGATGGAGGGTGCCGGATGGGAGATGCAGAGCCCCAGCTGCGCTCTGCTGCCTTCATCGCACTGCCGACCCAACCCCCGGCTCAGCCCCACCGCTGCCCCCGAGGGTTCCCCCTCTCCCTTCCGCCCTCCCCCAAGCCGGGGTGGCAGCGCGGGGTCGGACCCAGCACGGCGGTGGCGGCGGTGGTGGCCGTGGGGACAGCGACATCTGGTGACAGCCACGCGGGACACGCACACCCGTGGCGCGCACAGACACAGCGAGCGCGTGGCTTTGTGCGGGCTCACACGTGTACGCTGGCGTGCACGTGGATGCACACCCACGCAGGATGCACAGCCATGCAAGAAGCACACGCATGCACACCCATGCAGGATGCACACTCACACTCACATTCACACTCACACACGTATGCACAGCCCTGGCCGTGCCACGGCCCCAGAGCTGGAGATTTACAGCCCGGAGCCATTTGGCACAGCAGCTGCTGCGAGGGAAGTTGGATGCAAAAAATAAATTAAATGGAAGGAAACGCTCTGGTCACCTTGGGCAGGGCCGGGTGCGTGCAGGAGCTGGGATTTAACGCCGGGCTTCGGGCTGCAATACGGACCGGGTTTCCTTGGGGGAAGCGGGCACGGCGTGATGGCCATAAGGGCTTTGCTCTTCGGGTTTGGGGCTACGGGGGCATCCTTATGCTGTGCCCGGGTGATGCCCCGGGCAGGGGCTGGATGAGGGCGGAGGGACGGATACCCCGAGTGTCCCTGCTTGTGAATGGAGGGGATGGCGGCAGGGCACCCCATCCCGGTGGGGCTGCTGGCACGCTCACCGCCTCCCCCCCAGGCAGAGCACGGCGCTGCCAGGCCTCCCCCGCCCCCCCGCCATCTGCACACGGATGTATTTTAAGACGTGTCAGCGGCGGAGATGCTAAACCGGGTGAGAGGGAGCGGGGCTGGAGGAGGAGATGGGCGCGGGGGGGGGGGGGAGGGGGGAGGCACGGCCACGGCACCCAGAGCCATGGGGAGCAGGGACACCTCCCGGCCGGGGGGCTCCAAGTCGTGAGCACCCGCTGCTGCAGCCCCACGGGGTCAGCGCGTCCCCAGGGCTCCACTCCTCCACCCTCACACCGAGCCCCCAGCTTCCCGAAAACCACCACTGAGCACAGGGGGCACCCAGCGGCACGAAGCTCCCCCCCCCCAGGGGCAGCCGTCAGCCAGGAGGGGCGGCCGCCACCCATCCCCATATGGCCGCCCCAAAGGGGTGGAGGAGGCAGAACCCTACAGCCCTGGGGGGGGTCTCAGCGCACCCGCAGAGCACAGCCAGGCCTGGGGGCACGAGGAGGGGTGCAGCCCAGCCCCACGGCAGGCGCTGCTGCGGGGAGAAAGGCGGTGAGCCAGGAGGGCAGCAAAGCAGGGCGACGGAGGGACGGGCCGTCCAGGTACAGGAAAGAGAATGAATTTCGCCCACCTCCACTTTCCCTTCTTATAGAGCGAAAAGGGGAACAGAAGAAATGGTTGCTTGTCTTTCTTTTTTTTTTTTTTTTTTTTTTTTTGTCGTCGTTTTTAATATATTACAAAATATCTGTACAGAGACAAAGGTACAACCCAAAAAACAAAAGGCGCTCGGTCTGGAAATGAAGGTGGGGCGATGCGGTGCCCCCAATGCCCCCCCCCGGCCCTGCAGCACCACTTACAGCCATGAAGACACGTCCTCCCCCCCCTCCCCCCCCCCGGAAAATCCTTTTGTCTTCTTTGTACAGAGCCCCCCTTAAAAAAAACCCAACAAAAACAGAGAAAAAGGAGGAGATATTGGGGGGGGGGGGGGGGGGGGTACCGCCCCGGCCATAGGGAGATGGTGGGGGATCCTTCTGTGCTCAGCCCTGCTGCCTGCTCTCCTTGTGCCCTCACAGGGGCCGACAGTGGGGTCAGCCGGGTGCCTATAGAGAGGAGCCCCCCCCAGGAGCTCTGCCCCAGCCCCACAGCAGGACCTGAGGGGGGGTGGTGAGCAGAGGGCAGCTGGCACAGAAGCAGGCGCTTTCCAGCCCTCGCTCAGCGCCCCCTCCAGGTCCCCCCCCCACTCCATTTTGAGCTCGAAGCCCCAAAATTCAGCCCTGGGGTTGCAGGGCTGCCGCTTTAAGGCTCAGTCCTCTACAGAGCTGCCCACGGGGAACGTGAAGCACCGACCAGCCCAAGAAGGTTCAGCACCGCATGGGATGGGCGCAGGGAGAAAAGGCAGAGCAGCACCAAGGGCTCCAGCAGCAGGGCGGTGGAAATCAGAAACACATATGTGAATTGAAACCAACAACAAGAAGAAAAAACCCCAACTCTGGAGAGGCGCCTGCTTTATTTGGTGCACCCTGCATCACACAGAACCCCCCCCATCCCACCTCCCTCCTCCTGCACGTCAGGCATCAACCGGCCACGAAACCAAAGGAAAACCAATGAGGAGAACCCAAATCCCCCAAACCTGCGCCTGGCAGCAGCGCCCAGGTCCTGCAGCCCCACGGACTCCCATCTGTTCAGCGCTTCAGAACACTGTCAGCTCAAATTAAATGAACAACTCTATGTTTTCCATAGGAAAGGCCTGCCAGGGGAGGAGGAGGACAAAATAAAGCTCATAAATATGTACCTTTGTTTTATTCGTCTCTTTTGTTTACGTCTCATTGAAATGGACAACAACGCAGCAGCGTTCTGCAGGAGGAGGAAAACTGTGGTCAGTGCTTCCTCCAGCACAACACGACCAGAGGAGCTCATAGGAACGCCAGGCCCTGGGATGTCCTGATGGGAAACCTCCAGGAGCCGCCCCGGCCTCAGGCAGAGCCCCACCAGAATCGCTCTATTTTTCATCTTTTTGTTCATTATTATTTTATTTCCACCCCCCCCCCTCCCCCTTTTTCTCTTTTCAACTTCAATTCTTCCAAGATTTAAGAATTCCAAAGAATTCCTGTTTGGAAGGGAGGTGTTGAACGGAAAAACCAAACCGAAAGGGGGGAGGGGAAGGAGGGGGGGGGGGGGGGGAGTGAATAACAAACCAACCAACCAAGAGCAGAAAACAGCTCCCACTGCAACTCCGTGGCAGGAGAGAAACCCAAAGAGACCCTTCGCAACGCCGGCATCCTCCAGCTGCAGAGCAGAGCCCTGGGGGGGGACACACACAGCTCCAAGCACCACAGCCCCACCGAGCAGAGCCCGAGCTGCGGGTCCCTGCATCAACAGCTCCGTTTTTATTCCTTATTCTATTCCTTTTGTCTTTTTCTTTTGTTTTTTGTTTTTTTTTTTTTTTTAAAGGGGATTTAAAAACAAAAACCTCTTGCTTTGGGAAGCAGGCCCGTCCCCCCGGCCCTACCTGAGCCCTGCCCCGCTCCTCCCTGCACGACGCAACCGCTGCCCCGCTCGCCTCCTTGCTTTATTTCCTCCTTCCCCCGCGGCGGGTTTGTTCCATTCATCCCATTTCACACAGCTCCCCCACCATCTGCTGGCTCAGGGCACGAAGCTCAGCGCCGTTTTATTGTCGCTAACCAAGCACAGAGGTCTGGCCGCACTGCAGAGAGGCATCGGGCGCCGGGCGAGCGAGGGATGCAACAGAGAGCTTTGCAGCAGCTGAGCGCGGCCGAGACCCGGCCAACATCACGTCGCTACGGTCAGAAGCGAGGGAGGGAGGTGATGGCAGAGGATGAGCATCAGTAAGGAACCCCCCGGCCCCGGCCCCCGCGTGAGGGCACCCGGCCCGGCCCGCGGTACGCCTTCCCGTAGGGCGCAGCCTGGGCCGGGGCCCCCCAGCCGTGCCCGGTTCCTGCCCCACTGGAACCGGCCGTCCCCGCGCCCAGCTCGCCGTAGGTTTGAATCTTGGCCTCCGGGTGCACCAGCGTGTTGTTGCTCCCCTCGGTTTTGCTGAAGGATTGCCCGACCGAGTGCAGCGCGACGGGGACTCTGGTGAAGCGGAGGTCCTGGTCCCCTGGGAACTGGACAGAGCCCATGCCCTGGTAATTGCTCGTCTCCCCGAGGTGGCTCACGGAGCCCAAAAAGGTCCTGCTTTTCCCCAGAGTTTGGGCGGAGGGTTCCAGCAGCGTCTGGCCAGAGTTCAGCTCCTCGGCCCCGAATCCCCCATCAGAGCCCTCAGTGCTGTAAGTCCTGGACGAGTGGGACCTGCCGTAGTCAGCAGAGCGGGCTGGTTGGTGCTCGGCGTGGCTCAGCGACTCCTCTTGCTGGGAAAAGAGCTGCAGCAGAGCAGCTGTCACGGCCGGGTTCAGCTCCGGGGCTGCGCTGGAGAGGTCCGCTTCGGAGAGAGGCGGCGGTGGCGGCGGTCCCGGGGGCTCAGGGGGCCTCTTCTCTGGTGGGAGAACGCGAGGAGGACATGCTGTGGAAGGGTTACTCCTTTTAAACAACATCTTAACAACCACGCGAGCAGATATCAATACATTTCTACCAAGTAAAACGAAAAGCAAACAGCCCTGCTGAGACCATCCGCACTCCAGGAAGCGCCGGTGGGGGGGGGGAAAAAAAAAGAGGCGGAGAATTCTAAAAGCTGCCATGCGGTGTGAGATCACTGCTCACGTTCATTAATGTTCACCCCAGTCCCCCACACTCCCAAGCGCTCAGCAACAGCTGTCCTAACACATGGGCACCCGCAGAGGGAATTCCTGCTCCTGGATCAAAGGCTAACGGGGAGGCAGCCAGATGCAGAGCTGCACGGAGCAGCGTTCCTGGAAAGCAGAGGGACCCCAGAGCTGCGCTGCCTGGCACCGACTGCGTGCCACCGTGCGCCCTGCGGGAGGGTGTAAGGCAAGAAGCAGCCCCGATCCCCCCCCCACCAGTGCCAGCTGCTGTCCGCAGCCCTGCTGAGCTCCCAGCCACGATGCGTCCCCTCTTTGCTCGTGGGGACTTTGCTGGTTTCACGACCTCGTTAAGTACAGTCCAAAAATCTCAACCCACAACGATCTGCAGCCGTACCGACTGCCCTGCGACACGGGGATCAGCCCCCCCCCCGCTTCGCCCTCCCCGAAGCAGACCTGAAGCAACAAGAACTCCTATTTCTAGAGGATCCCTCCTATCCGGACAAGAGCACCCCTCGCAGGGCATCCCCACCAGCTCACAAAGCAGCTCGGTTACGGTGCGGAAAGCTGAGAGCAGAGCCGGGGCATCCCCCTGCTCGGGCAGGGCCACGGCCAGGGGTGACACCGGGCACAGGAGGCGACACCTCGCGCACCAACCGTGCTCACAACACCAGCCCTGACCCACAGAGCAACACCACTGCACTGGTTTGGTCTCACCCACCAACAAAGGCATCGGCCACGGGGCAAATAAGGTGATTACTGGCGATGACGTGAGAGGCCACCAACACCTTGTTCGAATCAGATCCTCAAATCATGTGCAAAAGTGGTTATTAAAAAGGTCAAACTTTATTGTGAAAACCAGTAGTCTTCCAGGACCACCCCTCCACCCGTATCCATCAGTCCACTTTAAAACTAGATCGTATTTAAATCCAGAAAACAATCTTCAGGTAATTTTTTTTAAAGCTAAGCTGATCTGGGGACAGCGCAGCATTTCAAATAATTATAAACAGAGAACGACGTTATTTCATCGGATCTGCTCTACAAGAACCTAATGATATTCCAGTACTAGGGCAAAAAATAAAACAAAAAAGAGAAGGAAAAAAAGAAGGAGAAAAAAAAAAAAAAAAAAGCACAATCACAACTGGCTCGTGGTGGGCGGGTGTGTTGAAGGCACGAGAACACAGCACGTTCAGCTACATTGCAGAGGAGTTGTGTATCGGGCCAAAAGAGGCTCCCTGGAGAGTCTGAGACATACTCAGGAGGCGCTTCTACAATTTGGTGAGGTCGTCACAGGATGTTGCTAATAATTCAAAAAATCAACAAGAAAACAAAACAAAAAGACATGGAGACATTTACACTCACCTCCGGAAATGGAATCCACCAACTCGCTGCTTCTTTGGGCAGGTCTTTCTTTAAGCAGGTCTTTAAGCGTGCCCCTAACTTGCTCGACAACAACCAGCTGCCTCAGCTTCCAAAGCTGCACAACTTCAGCACTCACACGGATCAACCCTATGCACACTGAACCTGGGTAGCTGGGCACCCAACTGCCACCATCCCTCCCTCGCAGGGCTCTCTGCTATTTTGCTTCTCATGTTCTTTACTACTTTCCTTTTCTTCCTTGACTGAGCAGGAAGGTAAGGGTGGAAAAAATATTTGGGACGAGTAAGACAGGGAAACCTGCCTAAGTGCACTGTGCAAGAAGCCTAACCTGGGTGTGTAAACCCTGACCGCGTTCTAACACCCAGCGCTTTCTTCCTCCCATCCTCACCCCATGGCCCACTTCACCAGCCTCCCCCCCACACCCCGACACAGCTCTCAGGTGCCTCAGCTCCTCCTGGTCACAGCTGAACCACAGGCACTCGTTTGGCAGCTTGACTTTTTCAACCAGGTGAACGGCATTCGAGATGCACAAGCAGTGCTCACGGTTATTTACCTGTGCTTTCCTCCTGATGCATTGTCGGGGTTTTTCTCAGCCCCCGCTGCTCGCTGCTCTTCTCCCCATTGCTCTCCTCCAGGGTTAGGACAGGCTCCTGGCTCTTCATCAGCTGACTGAGCAGAACGGCCAGCACGTTCTGCATGTCTCCCTGAGCACCAGCTGCTTCTGGAGTCACCTGCTCCTCTGGTGGCTGGGCCTCCGTGGGTGGCTCTTCTATGGCTTCCTCTGCTGCTGCTGCTGCTGCCTGAGACTCCTGCTGCTGAGTTGTGGCTTCTGTCAGAGCATTGATGGACTGGTTGAGAGCCTCCAGCTGTTGCTGCATCTCTGGGTTAGAATGTACATTTAACAGCTGGGCCATCTGTGGGACACTCAGATCAGTCTGGCTCTGCAGCAAGTTCAGTAAAACAGCTAGTTCGCTCTGATTCAGCTGCTGGGTGATTTCTCCAAGGCCTGCTGGAAACATAAGAAACATCACAGAAAGGTCAGAGAATGCTGCACCTGACCAGTTTGTAATCATGACACTGCACACACCAGCAAACCCCTCTTCTCCGTGGGGCTGGGGAAGGCATGCAGGCTGCAGAAGGATTCCACGACAGTTTGCTCAGCTTTCCACCATCAGCTCGCCCCCTCCAGCCTGCGATCAGATCTGAGCAGCGCTGCAGCAGCACCCCGTGGTACTGCTCACACACTGCACTCACCCAAGGCTACAGTTCAGTACTGCTCTGCTGGCAGCAGAGGGAAGCTTTGTCACCGCCCCCCCTCGATCCGCCACCAACAGAACCACACACAGCTGTTTCTTCACAACAGCACAGCTGAACCGAACCTTCCCCTAAGTGGGGGCATCCCAAGGATCACACTGCTGAGCAGCTACACCAGTAAGGGCAGCAGGCTCAGGGACGTGACTGAAAGCCTTTTTTTAGCTCATCTCACAGCAATCAAAGCAACACTCCTTCCAGCACTAGAAACCATGTTCCCAGGACAGAGCCCGTTTGGGATGGAAGAAGGGTGCGTTCCACCAGTGCAGCAAAAAAATAGGCCATGCAGAAAGCAACTCCTCTCTGAAAGCTGGCCTGGGATCAGAAGGCTCCGTCCTGACCTTCAAGCAGCCATGTCAGCCTAAAACACAACCTTTACATGGTGTCACCTCCCCTCTGCACCATGCTGGACCAGAGCCTCCCGGGTGACAAGGATGACCCTTCACATCAGACTCCTTAGCAAGCAAGGTGCACAGGTTTGGTTTTAGAAGCTTCAAATTAAGCCCCCCTTACTGGTAGGCAACTAATACCGTTCCTGTGTCTGTTAATCCAACCAGAGCCTTTTGTCCATCTGCCATGTTTCACTGAACACATGGATTGCGCATTCCCTGGAGCAAGAGCTGTCTTCTTTGCTACTCGTCTGCAGAACATTTGACACAAAGGAATCTTCAGCCCTATCTGGTATTGTGCAAGGCTTCTAGAGAGCAATCAGCACGGTCTGGAGAGCTTTGGACATCTCCACATTCCCAAGAATCAAAATACCTCCCCCTTCCAACTATTTTTGGGACACCACAATGTTGAATGTGGTTTTGGCAGCAGTGCACAAGCAAGTCCTTACGACCAACTGATCTCTTCAGTAAGGAACAATGTGCAGTAACATCCATTTCTGCCCATCAGTCACTAATCTTTTCTCCTCATCTTAATATATTTGATCAGTAGGATCAGATTTCAGCTCATTTGCACATTGTTTAGCTGGCTGTTCCCACCAGCCTGTTATCAATTACATCACTGGTTAAAGAGACTCGGGGATTCTTTGAATTATTCTCTAAGAAAGCATGCATGTGAACCAATAACAACTTCTGAAGACCAGGCAGAGTGCCCTGCAGCCAACAAAAAAAGTCAGAACAGAAAGATTCTGGAGTGCCCTTCCTATAGAAATAGAGGTCAAAGAATCAGATTGCCTTGAAAGAGAGATGTGAGCATCCCACACCCAGTACAAACTGGAGACAGCATGAAGGTAACATCAAGAGGAGCCTTTTACAGGCCAGACAAGTCACTGACCTACTGCATCTCCAGCACCAGCCTCTGTTTTGAGCTGGGCAGGCTGTGGGTGCACAGGACTGCTGTTGTTTTTGACAGTGTCTGTGCTCGTAACAGAGGTAGTTTCTTTCCGAGAAACTTTTGATAATGGTGGCTCCTCCACTGCAATCCCACTCTGCCGCTGCCGTCGTCGTTTCTTGCTCCACAGCTCATGGCAATCCTGCCAGTGGGGAAGGCTGAAAGAGAACAAGACTTGGCAGGTAAAAAACACAGCACCAAAACCAGATTTGAAGACAACTGAAAATTATTAGTGCTGTATGAGAAGTGCAATTGTTCCTCTAAATGCAGCCATACTACTAAACCCAGAAGGAAGGGGTGTAAATGCTAGAATGCCAGGGAAGGCAGCCCAATTGCACATGAATCATGTAATCTGCACTGGAGTCTCACTCCTGAATGGACTGGGTTTGATACCACACACCTCCTCCCACCCCCAAGCAAACGCACACTCAGCTCTGGGAGTACTGTGGCTTGAGGAAAGCAGCTGCCTTTAATAACCCCAAAGGAAATGGGAATCTCAAAAGATACTGCTATACTTGCATGCAAATAAGCTAGAGCAGAGTTTTATAGCCTGATGGAGGTGAGAGAAAAGAGCTTCCAGTAGTGGCTCTTGAGCAGCGTTGCACTCTTCTAGCCAATTAACAAGCAGCATAATCAACAAGGCTGCTCCATCCTCCATGGCACAGAGGACAGGGATTTGCTGCATGCTATTCCCATATCTTCCAACAGTTTTGGAGCACCTTACAAGCATTAAGCTGAGCTTTATAAAACCAGGCAAAAACAACAAAATAACAAACAGCAGCCCAAGAGCAATTTGCTGAGCCATCTGACCAAACCAGGGGTGAGTCAAGAACCAAGTCCAGAAATCACAACTTAATCCCAACCAAGAAGGCAAGACCAAGCCAGTGGCTCCTTCCTGAAGTTCAGTAGCAGAGGCCAATGATGCCAGCTGGAACTTACTCTGGAGGTGCCATTTTGCTGAGGTCAACATCCCTAAGGAAGTCACTCTGCAGGGCCTGCTCTGCTGTGCAGCGCTTGCCAGGGTCCAGCGTCAGCATGTGGTCCAGCAGGTCGAGAGCAGATGAAGGAATGCTGTGTAAAGAGTGGAAAATATGGCTGAGCTAAGGGGCTGTTCAGAACAGAGCAGTAACAGGCTTTCTGAGAGCCACCTCATGCTCAAGAGCAAGAAGTTTGGACTGCACAAATCTCTAAGTGATGCACAGCCCAAAGACACCATCAGAACAAGAAACAGATACGCAATATTTTTAGCCTAATTTTTCCTCATTTACAAAGAGCAACTTCGCTATGAATCCCACAAGATAATCACACAATTATAGTCTCCCCCAGAGAGCACATCTCTGAAGTGAGACAGCCTCAGCACCATGAGAATGCCATACTGTCAAGTGCGCTCTCCAGGTGCAGACTGACAAGGCCAGACCCTCACTAGGAACATCCCATGTGTGCAGAGGCAGGGAATCCCTCCAGAAGGCACCTCAGACAGATGAGGCAGTTATAATGCACGGTGAGTCCACTCCAGCCTTCCACAAATGGAAAAAGCCCTTCATGGTGAGGGCTGCCTGAGGGCAGAAGGTAAGGATGGGAAGCACTGCTTCATTCTGCCAGACAGACTAGAGCCAAAGGACAGATCTGCCACGCAATGCAGCAGAAGGCCACAACCCCCACACAGCTGCTTGTCCTCTCTACTATGGAAACTCACAAGGAGAACTCCTCACGCAGGCGCCTTCGGTATTGCTTCTTCGGTTTCATAGTGTTGAAGTAGGGCAACTTGATGACATCGGGCCAGACTGCTGGACAGGGGCTCCCACAGAGCCGGCTGAGAAGCAGAAAAGCAGAGTATGATCAGCAGGTGAAACAGTGAGAAGGGTCACTGGCTCAAGAGAAGACATTTCCTCTCTAAGCAACTTGGAGTACCAACAGCCTAGGTCTGGGCACACTTACAATAAGGATTAGATAAACCTCAAGTTAAAAAGGAAGAGGAAAAACGCTCACCCGAGCTTACAAGCTATCCATCAAACTGAATTTTCAGTGTGAGATGTAATTTAGGGTCACGATTTCTGCACTCAACTAGCTACAGATTTTACTGAAGGTGCAGGCATTAGCAGCCACATACGTGGGTGATAGGCACAGACACCTAGATGCCCAACTACTCATGTGTGCAGTTACAGTCATTTACTGATCCTATTTTGCAGGCTGATTAGAGAAAGAGGGCTTTTATAATACAGCAACTATGTGCATGAGCAGCTACTGCAGTACCTCTTTCTCATAGGCATGCATGTGCAATGCTTTACCTGATTAATTCAAGCTGAGCCAGTTCCAGATTGGCTTGAAAAATAGGCTTCTTTGTAAACAGTTCCCCGAGGATACAGCTGGAAAGAGGAAAAGCAAGAGGTCACGACAGAAAACCCTTGGGATGATCGTTTGAACACTGCAGCATTTCTGTTCGGAAGCAGATCTGCCCAAGGAGAGCTATTTGCATCAGGGCTTGTAGTTGAGAACTGACAAACTAACCTATGTGTACAGTCACCAGTTCTACGCAGCTGGGAAATAACACTGGTTAACGTGTCACAGGCTTCACACTTTAACTCTTTGCAGGGAAAGTAGGATGTGTTAATACCACGGTAAGAAAAACAGGCAGGCGTCTCATTTTCTTCCAGATTCAGCCCACTTATCTTTCCAACTTTACTGTCAAAATTTGGGGGATATTTGCTGGCCCAAATATCCTCAGCTGTCAGCAGTACGCCGCTGGTCATTGCCAAGCACAGCATACAGCCTCTCACACACACATTTGTGCAGCTGTAAGGGAAAGAGAACGAGACAGGGGACAGCTCTGACTCAGCCAGTCCTTAACATCTACCCTCAGGCCTTCTGGCAGGAATGACAAGCAGTGCCAAAGATAGCTGCAGACTGATACAGACACCTGTCTGCTGGAGCTGGGCTAACCCCACTCATTTGGCACGGGACACTGAATAGCAACTGGACTTCACAGCCAAAACTTCCAGCAGTAATTGGGAGGGCCTGACTTTCACGTCTTTGTTGTTTGTGTACCAAGCCTTAGTAGAGGTCTGTCACCCTTCCTGATCTCAAGGGCACGTTGGCAGCAAAGGTCAGCTGGTTCTGCTTTTAAAGAGGAACAACAGATACTTTTATCTTCCCTTTTATATTGACTTCTATGACAACACAAAAAATAGTCTTATTCCAGGAGCTTTCACTAGTAGCTTTATCTTTAGCTAGGTGACAGCCACTGCTGGCTTATAGTATGGGAATACCCTTTAAAATGTTTACTTGGAACAGATACAGCTTCAGAGATCAGCACAAGTCAAAAGCTACCTCCCCTTGCCACCACTACGTGCACAAAGTTCCCAGCCCTGCCTTGACAGAAGATGGAAGCCAGGCACTTACCCACAGCTCCACACATCTATGGCTGGCGTGTAACGCTCCTCACCTAGCAGCAATTCCGGAGGTCGATACCATAACGTAATGACTTTATTTGTGTATGGACGGCTGGAAGGGAACATCCAAACGTAAATTGGCATCAAGAGCCACAAAACCCCCACAAAGAGCAATCATTAATTCCTCCACTCCCCACGCCTCACCTCTCCTCCGAGCTGTAGAGTCGGGCAAGTCCAAAATCTGCAAGCTTGATTTGCCCACTGAAAGACAAAAACAATTCACTGGTTTGAACTGCAGCTGGGCTCACCTTCTGCAGGCAGTAAAAGGTAAGGAAATCCCTCGGTAAAGGCCTAAACGAGCAGCAGTGACTTTTGGCTACACCAGATCCTATGCAGTGCTTCAAAGAAATGAAATGAGATACTTCAGTCTCATCTCTATCACAGTCATCCCAACAGACCAATGCTCCAGAGAAACCTTTTCACAGGGATAACCGGACACGTGGATGCAATTATATGCAGCATTACTCTCACAAACTTTTCTTAGGGTTACCCAGACAGCATCTTGATAATTAACAGAAATTAATAACTGTAAAGCACTCTGTGATGAAGCACGTTACTGCCAAACACTGCTATCTAAACAAGAGAGAACTCACGGAGATCTGCTGCTTTCGACCTTAACCCTCAATGGTTTCCAATAAACAGAATTTTTGCCAAAATGCCATGGAGACGAAGGGCACAAAGAGACCCATTTAATTTAAGCTCACACAAAAGCTAGCAGAGTCTCATGTGGACAGACTGCTACCACCAGCAAGTTCCACAGAAGGCAGTTAGGGCTGCTCGCCCTTTGTGTCAGGAGCTGCGCTCCCAGCCAATAGCAGCACCCAGGAAACCTACCACTTAATTATCTGTCACACCACTGGTGGAAACACACAAGATTGTGTTTCTGTGCTGTACAGACAGCTCTTATTACCGAGCACAACTCCAGGTGAAGACAGCAAGTGGGTACTTTCAGCTGAACCCAGGGGCAGCACAGGGGAGAGAGCCAGGGGAGAACTCCGTCCCTGCCAGGTTACCTGTTGTTCAGTAAGATGTTGGAGCACTTAATATCCCGATGAAGGAAATTCTTTTTGTGACAGTAATCCAGACCTTCCATTAACTGTTTCATGAAAGACTTGATGTGGTCCTCTGAGAAATGTACCAAGCCAGATTCTAGCAGCCCCATTAGGTCGTGGTCCATGTACTCAAATACAAGGTAAAAGGCACCTGGAATGATACAGAAAGAAATAGTTAAGATGAGAAAAGAGAGATGAAGGAAAAAGAGGAATGAAAGCGCATTCAGTTTGTTGAACCATTTTTGTGTGCTGTTCGGTGTGTCCCGTTAATGTATTTTTTTTAATGCACATAGGGTTCACAATGCATCCTACGTATGCCTTCCACTGCAACTGCTCTTCTGACCCTACAAGAAGAAATACGATGCACCCTTTTAAACCTGCATCTACCTCTGCCTGGTGGAAATTCATATTAACCAGAATCTATCCTAATCAAATCCAGAGGTCAAACGTGCTGGAACCACACATCAAGGAGGAACACAACAAATCTACACGCACGCACAAGGATTTTTAGTTTTACATCCACAAACAAATGAAGTTGCATCACCTTTGTGGCTAATTGAAACCACACCCTGCAGCAAATACCTTTGTCCTTTTTGAAATCCAGTGCATCTTGTTTGTCCGTGACGATTTCCTTCATGTTCACAACACTACGATGGATCAGCTGCCGAAGGATTTTGATCTCACGGATGGCTGTGATGGGGAAGCCCTCCTTCTCATTGTCCAGCCGCACCTTCTTGAGAGCTACCAGTTCACCTGCCAGGACAAACCAGTGTCAGAGCTTCTGCATACATCACTGCCAACAACTCTGAAGGTTCCCAGCAGGAAGTAACTATGGACACAGTCAACAGCCACTAAGAAACAAAAGAGTTGCTTCAGTTACCACTCAACTATGTTGTGTTACCACCACTCTGACTGAAGTCACCACGCCAGCAACTTGAGACAGATGACACCAGAGCTCCTCCTAGTTTGTTTCAGTGGAAAATCAGGTGAACTGAAGCCACCCCAAACACAGCTCCAGCCCTTTTTACAAGCTCTGCTACAATAAAACTCAACAAGAACACGTTTAAACAGCAGGGCCTCAGCTGGCACCTGTGGCTGCGGCCAAGCTGTGCACACTGGGTACGCAGCTTCACAAGCACAGAGGGCAGCTGGATGCTCAGTTAACGGCGTGTCAGAGCCTCCATTCTTTTACCCCTTTTGAAAACCACTACGTAAACATCCATTCCAGCACTGGAGCCCCTTCAAGTTCTACAGGTATTCATCATTCCCTGGCACCACCACCAACACTGGAGCGTTCTACGCACACCCACGGTAACGAGGCCTTGGAGAAGGGGGGGGTCAACCTGAAGCCACGTGGCACTTTTACCTGTGTCCTTGTCCTTGGCTTTGTACACCTGCCCATACGTCCCTTCTCCAATAATCCCAATGATATCAAACTTGTCCACACAACGCTTCCCCCAGTCGCTTTCTGTCTGTCTCCTTTCCCCATACCGAGGACAACAGATTCTGAAAGAAGCAAGAGGGGACTGTCAGACACCATCAAACAGGCTGTCACACACCCATGTGCTCCACCTCACCCACAACCCCTCACACTCCTCCCCATCTGATGGTTTTAGGCAGTATCTTAAAAAACAAATGCACAATTCGCCCTCACACCCATGCAGGTAACTGCATAGATTGCTACAAAGACCTCGTTATGTGCCTTAATCCTATTGTTCTGAGTAAGAATATTCTGTATTCTTCTATTGTGAATAAACCTCCCCCTAGAAGCACCAAGAGCTTTATGCAGGGATACTCATCAGGAAGTTTCTTTGGTGTAGAGGCCACAGCTAGATCAAAAGGCCGAGACAGCTTGCAGGGTAGATGTGGCTGAGTATCAGAACACGACACACTCCACCTGTTTCTGCCACTGGAAGGATCAGGAGGAGGGACAACAGTCTGCCACAGCTTCAATACACAGCCTGAACCGCCACCTCCATTTGGTGCATGAAACACACCATCCCTTCTTACCAGACAGCTGTGCTGTTCATTCAAATAGATGGCAAGTAGCCCTCAGCTGCGAGTGGTCCAAATACAAAACCACCCATGAGAAATAAGATAACGTACAAAACCAGGAATATGAACTTCATTTTCCCACGTTGCATTTCTCCCAATGGAAACAGCACCCCCCAGTCTGAGAACAGAAGAACTGCAATAAAATGGAACCAAGTCCGGCTGAAGATTTACAAGCACACATTAAGTGTTCCTTCCATCCAACAAACAGCGGGGAGTGCTGGCAAGGCAGCTGCCAGATTCAATTTCAGAAGTGACTGCGCTTTCAAGAGCATCATCTCCACACACAGCACAGGACACACAGTCAGCTCTTCCAGAGCTGCAGCGTGGACCACAGCACTACCTTAAAGCTTTAGAAACCTAGACTGACAGCAGCGTGAAGAAACAGAAAACCCAACAACTTGGAAAAGCTGAAGAAAGAAAGTCAGCCTTACTTTGGTCTCTTTTTGAAGGGTTGCTGAGGTGGTGTGGCTGCCTTTGGTTCCGGGGAGTCAGGAGGAGATGGATCCCCTCCAGGGAGCTCTGGAGGGAGCGGGAGGTCCGTGAGTAAGTGTCGTGGTCTCTGCTCTCTATCTTTCTTCACAGGTTTTGGAGGAAGAATCTCTTTTGGACTAAACTCCGAAAAGTCGATACAATACAGAAATCAGACTTCAGAGGTAACAAGCAAACAAAATCCTACGGTAGGACAAAAGCTCTCTATTTGAGAGCATAAACTTAGGAAAACTAGCATAGCAAGGCAGAACATTAGAGAACAGTCTTACGTTTTACAGCAGTCAGGCAAGCGTTGCATTTGAACGCACCATCTTCAAACAGAACACACGGCTCTCTGCAACCAGCACTTGCTCAAGCTGCACAGACAACCACAACTAAACCTCTCTGAAAGTCACTTCTCAGCAAGGACTGAAGCAGAGCTCCAACTCGTGCATATTACTGAGAGATCAGATTATTATTTTTTTAATTAAATTATGGATGGCAGAGAAGCTCGGTTTAGACTTGCAGGAGTCTCAACAGCAGAGCCTAATTTCTCTCTCATGTTTGCTTGCAGCAGGAAGAATTCCTAGGTCTGAGCAGTCAGGAATTCTCCTATATGTAAATCCCAGCACAGAAAAATGAAGCAATACAAACAATTCCAGGGCTTGTTTTCTGGGCAGCCAGCAGGAGGTTTGCTGCGTGTCAGCATCAGCATCTAATGCTCATCAGCACTGAGACCTCCACGTAAATAAGATCTGGAAGCGGATCGTTCTTCTGATTTTCTTAGCAGACACTGCCAAATTTACCTGAAAATCTCTTGTGAAATACAGTTAAGATGCAAGCACGACAAAGCAAGATACTGTCCAGGCACTGAGCTCTGACACCCGAGAAAGAATGGGGAGTAATCTTATCCTGCTGCTGCAGAAGTCACCGCTCAGCTACAGAGCTAGACGAGGCACACTCACTCACACCTCTGAAGGGAAACCTTCACTGTGATTGCTGCTATGGGCAGTAAATGCCCTGGAAGCAACAGGAGAGCTGTATGCCCCAACCCTCAGTCCCCACTGCCTGGGAGCCTCTGTGTGGGATGGCATTGACAGGGCACTGCACCAAAGCACAGCAAACCTGAGAAGTTCCTTTAGAGCAGCCCTGGGAAGGCAGGAACTGTGTTCAAACAGAGCTTTCTTCACTGGTTTCATATACATATTTGAAACACCCATCTGATGCCCTGCTCTTAACAGACCATAAGCTGACAGTAACAAACAAGCAGCTACCTGGCTTCATGTTTAATCCACTTCTACTTGGCACACCATTTGCTTCTGATACTATACAATATCTTACAGCATATGCTAGACTTGAGCCCTTCGACCCTGACAAAAAGGAAAAGCTGCAGTCTTTTCCCAATGCACATCAAACACAAATTTATTCTGAGGACTTCCCTGGGAAGGGCACAGATGTGCTGGTGGGGCTGTGGCACCAACACCCACACTTCCTGGGGTTCCCTTCTCCCTCCCTGACCAACACCCAGCACATCCTCGTGGACACACTGCTATCTTTTAGCACTTCACAGCCTCTTGGTTACCTCCTATTAGCGTTATCAGCTGGTCACTACAGCTTTAATTACAGCCAGAACATTTGGACTTCTCACCAGGATTTCTTTCAAGTGAGGAAGCCAAACAGACACTTCAGAGCTGCCCAAGCATAAGGATAACAAACACGAATGCCAACAGCCTGACACAGACACAATCTCCTGTCTTCCATGCTCCAGAACACCAAGAACACAATCAGGCTGTATTTTTAACCATGTTAACACTGTGAAGGTAGCCAGGTGTTCTCAAGAAACCTATGCAAGCAAATGGATTCTTCAGTGCAACATCAAACAAGCACATACGACGTTGATACCGCTTGGTTCTAAATGGGGCTGCTTCCTCCTGCTGCCATGCTTCCTGCAAGTGGGAGCAACCCATGGCACACCTCAGCTGCTGGGGAGCACACCCTTGAGATGGGGAAAGAATGGGAAAGGATTCCCATCCTTCCATGGGGAAAAGGTCACTGCATCCACTCGCCGTGCTTAACAGCCAGTGCTACATCATCAGTTAAAAAAGCAGAGCAAGTTTCTTCAGACAAGTTCATATTAGAACCTACCAGCCAGCCAAAATCCAGAGCAGCAAGATATACAATTACAGGACAGGATTAAGTCTGCACGTTCTGATTAGAAGTGAAAGGAGAAAGGCTTTCCTTCCACTTCAAGCTTACACCACAATGCCACTACACATGCAGGATGCAATAGAGATAGAGGGCACGCTGCATGTAAGAGAGGGACAGGCATCAGTTACAGCTGCAAACATAACAGCCACAACTTAATGCCTGCTCATCTCCTGAGATCAGCTCTTGGACACACATACACATATTTTTAGACAAAAAAGTTGAAGCTGGTTCAGGTTTACTCCTCCATTTTCAAACAAACAATACCTACTTCTTAATGATTAATAAAATACTCATTGCTTAAGTAATCAAAGCTTAAGCTGAATCAATGCCTTTTATTCTTTAACATGTGGGCATGGCCTGCACACTCCATGAATTTGGACCAGAAACAGTTCTAAACCATATTCCTGTGTTGGAATTGTTAAGGTCTTTTCTGTTACTTAAGCACAGGTTTGGGACAAATCAAATAGAAAAGCATTTTGTGCAAATGACTGCAACACAAAGGGGTCCTGAATTTGGGATCCTTCATTACTACGATAAAACCAGAGCAAAGTGAAATTTTTACCAGCTAGCATTAGGAGCAGCCAACCCTCCCTTCCTCAGTGAGAAAGCATGGAACTACCCACACAGGATGATAGAAGTCTGCACAAAGAGCTGACAAGCCAAAGCCAGGAGTGGCCATGCAATAGGACAGTCTTCAAAGCACTCTGCAGGACAAGCCAGCAACCACCAAACCAACCACCAAAACCTGCCTGCTTGTGACTCTGTGCCTGTAAACGCAGACAGGACCCATTGAGTGACCTTACCTATCCAAGTCATCTTCCCCAACTAAAATAGGGGGGAGCGGAAGCGGAGGCAACGTTGAAGTTTTCAGGTGTGGGATAGCAGCCGTCACAGATGCTTGTGTTTTTGTAGAGACTTGGACAGAGGACTGGGAGTTCACCTGAGAGGATAAAGTAGACGTCCTTGGGTGGGAAGATGATGACAAAGATGTCGGGACTGAAGGAGGGACCTGAACGGGAGTCTGTTGGGATGGAGGCAAAGGTGGAACAGCAGGTGATGGAGGCAGAGGTGGCAGCGGTGGAGTCGGAGGCGGCGGTGTGGTGGTCGGCAGAGGCGGAGGAGGTGACTTTATGGAGGGCAGAGGGGGTGGAATCTCCTTCTCTGCCGCGTCTGTCTCCTTTGGAGATCGAAGGTCCTCTGTCACTGCTACAGGCTTCAAGTCTTTTGTTCCCGGCTGTTTCGAATCTCTAACTGGAACAGGATGTTTCCTTTCCGAGTTCTCCTCTGCCTTGGATTTTGTTGTCTCTGCAGGTGCTTTAGTCTCTGCATTCGAACACAGTAAATTAACTAATTCTGTATCTGAAGATGATTTTTCAGATCTAACAGTTTTGATGACCTTTTTAGATTCCGTTCCAGACTCCTTAAGCTCAGCTAAGCTGTTCTCCTTTTTTGACAGGAAAACAGGAGAGCCCTTTGCCTCCTTCCCATCCACCTTCGCAGCCGCCGCCGCCGCCGCCGCTCGTTCCTTTTTCTTCCTGCTGAGCTCTGCCCCCAGACTGGAGTTCAGAGGCAGCCTTGTGGGTGATATACTGGAATGGCGACTGCGAGACCCAGACCTCTGCTTTTTGCTGTGAGATGATGAGTGCCTCGAATATCCCGGGCTTCGGCTTCGGGACTTCACAGACTTCCTGAGAGCAGAAGAAGAGAAATGAAACAGAACATCCGTCAATCTCTGAGCTGCTCCCCAACGTCAGCAGCTCTCTGTGAAACACCGCAGACCCATCGGTGGTCAGCTCCGTTCAGCCAGGCTGTCACACCTAACAAGGAAAGAATAAAGACAGCAGGACCAGAGCAGTGCGAGCTCCAGGTCAGCACCCACCCACCCCTGCAGCCACACCAGCAAGGCAAAGGAGGAAGACAAGTCTCCAGGAGATCACAGCTGCGTGCAGCAAACAGAAGACTTCAGTCGAGATTACGAGCTGGCAGTTTACAAATCTTTCATAGTAATTATGTACAGCTTTAGAGGAAACAAGAGATAAAATATGGCTGCCCCCACGGGAACGCCGCCTCAGGAAACGTCTCACTTCAAGCTCATTCTCCCCCTGGTTCTTTTACCATCATCAGAACTTATATTTGCATATTGTGATTCAGGGAGGAAAAAAAAACCAACAACACTAAAAAAAGACTTTTAATTCTGTTTGAGGTACGTTCAGACGGTCTCAGTCTTCACCTCCAACAGAGGGGCTCTACATCGCTATGTCTGCACAAAGAGAAAACTGCTGAAAACCTGCGCTGTGATACCAGGAACAAGCAGGGAGCACCTCACAGCATCGGGGTACATGCAGCGTAGTGGGGGCTGATGGAGGAACAACATTAAAACCACAACGGAACTGGAAACTGGCAGTTCCAGTGCGTGCCCTCAGTTACCATAAGACAGGGCTGCCCGTTCTGCTTAGGGAGGAACCAGAGTTGTGTTAGCTGACAAGAAAAGCGAGAGAAGAGTTTCTCTTACAGTACTCATAGCATCTGATCAAAAATATGCTCAAAGGTGACTTTTATTCCATGATTAACTGTTGGGAGCACACCTAGCTTTGAAAATGCAGGAGTTATAAGCCCTCACTGCCATAACAGCGGGCATCTCACCCCCACCATGAAGTACCAGCCCAAATCTCAAGTCACTGTGGTCAGAGAACAGCCCCTGTAGGCAGTCCTTGCTCTGCGGTGCTGCCTCAGGATCATGGCTTTTCCCAAGGTTTCTGCTTGATGAATTAACTGTCTCAGGCACAGCCTGCTGCCTGGATAGCAGTTCACCAGCAAAGTTGCCAGGAGCTGAAAATGCCACTGCGTTTTCACTATGCCCAGAGACATTTGCAGGCTAAGGAAGGCATCCCTAATGGATCCCAAAAGGATGTAGTTTACTACAACCACAAATAGTTTTGGGATTAGCATTCCCTATTGCAGTTCTTTTGGATACACTATTTAGGGCTCACCGACACTTACCTTCCTGTGCCTCCCACCCCTACCAGTTACACCAATTTAACAGGGACGCATTCTGAAACATAGCATACCAAGTAAATTTCTGCATCTCCACTCATTTTTTTTTACCTTATACTTCATGGTGTACGGTAGGAACGCAGCCACCTGCAGGGCCACCTGAAGCCAGCAGGGCTGTGCACAGCCCCACTACCAGCACACAGCCCTTGCTGCTCCACCTACACCCTACACCTACACCCTACACCTACACCTGCTGCCCACCTCCCACCCTAACAGCCCCCGCTCGCAGGCACCACTTGCCCCTCTTCTCTTCCACCATACATGCAGATCTCCATCCGGATAAAGGCGCTCTGGAGTTAAAGAGCACCTTGCTATCTCTTGAGCACTGGAAATCAGAGACACAAGAAACTAACCGTGATGCCTGTGAATTAGCATGAAGTTGTCAATGATGAAGAATCCTCTAGAAATCTGATATAATCAGAAAGTTAGAACAGGCTTTGGAGGAGGGCACACTGGAAGCCCCCCCCCCCCCCCCCACCCACCCACCAGATCTTACACTGCAAGAAAGACCACAGTTAGCAGCTGTCAGTGCTGAAGCACTGGGCAGGAGTCCTCACATCCACGTGTTTCCATATCCCTCGCTGTACAAACTCCCAGGAGCACCTGGAGACAGCACTGCTGCAAGCCACAACAGCAGAGCTGAGGGCAGTGGTACCCAGGAAGTCATACTGCACAGCCCAAACTCATCACTCAAGAAAGCAGCTCATGCAAATCTGCTATTCCTGCATGCCCAACAACCCTGAGCCACAGAGAGGCCACTGCCCCACAGACCCATGCCTGCAGCACGTGTGCACATGGACACTTGGCTGCTATACTTAGCAAGAGCACAACCCACCTTCAGCAAGCTGAACAACTCCGGAACTTTTTCTTCTAGTTTTAGCTTAAACAGCAAGGAGGAATGGCAAACCACATCTGTTATTTTCCCTGCTGACCAAATCATCCCTATTTTCTCCTAAATTGAAAGCAAGTTGTTTTGCATAGCCATTTGAAATGCAAACATTCTGAATTCTCTCCAACCAGCACAGCACTTTGATTCAGTTTCCTAACACTGTAGATTGGACATGGAGATTAAAGAAAACACAGAATGCGCTAAGACAAACTAAAACAGCTCGTATTTTCAGCCAGCAGAAATAATGCAGTGCCCCAGAAAAGCCTGTGTTACCTCCTTTGAAGGACTTAAGCCCCAGTCAGGTGTTCACTGCATGAGTGTGCCAGTTTGAGATGCTTCCCCTCCCAAACCACTCCCATCCCTCCACAGGGAGGGTGGTCAGCACCGGCTGCTCAGAGCACTCGGCTGCCTCTATCCACTCTCATCTGCAGCAGCCAACCAAAGCCAACCTCAGAGGTGCTGGGAAGGGAGCTCAGCTGATGTCTGCCTCCAGGTGAGCACCTGAGCAGCCTTGGAGGGGTGGCAGCAGGGAGCATCTGTGACTTCTGGCACAGACATCTGACCATAAACTTACACCAACTGCTTCAGCACACAGGTTGTGAGCTCAACAAAGCAAAACCAACGCGTGAATTACAACTTACAATTTGCCTAACATATGGGAAACACGTTGAATTCCCTCTGTCCCTTTACTAGGATTCACTTCAGAAGAGTATTTTCTGAAGGTGTGACACATCAGTTTTCATCTTGCTTCACAAGGATGCATCACACAGAGAGCTATCAGCTGAGGAAAGGGAGAAGAGAAGCAGGCTATCAACTGAATTCACAGACCCAAAGAACTCGATACAAGCCAAGCGTAAACAGTAAGCAACCTTTGGAGTCTGTTTTGGTTGGGGGTTCCAAGCATTTCGTCAGTGAATCACAGATACCCTGGAAAAGTTTCTTGTATGACTATGCGAGTACAGAGGAGCAGCACAGAGTGCTTCAAAGTTGTTCCCATAATTAAGATCAGGAAAAGATAACAGCTTGATTTCTCAAGACAGATGCAACCAGCCATTTACTGAAAGAGCAAGCTTCGGGTTGGGAAGTACAACAGAACAACCTGGGGACAGAACCTCTCATACACACTTCAGTTTCCAGGTGGGTTTCCTCCTGCATGGGACCAAAGGTGGACATTAAACTGATGCCACAACACACAACCGTACCATGAAGCATACCTGCTGGTTCTACTCCTTCAAAAGCATTAGCAAAGAGCCTCCAAGAGCTGTGCCACCATAGCAGAAAGGACTGAGGGGAGGGAAAAGAGATGTCGAGGACTATCCCTCGTTACCTCAGAGATTTAAGAGAGGGCCAGGATAACTTCTGCTTCTAAAAAATCATAGGAGAAGAGGTAGATTTTACGGAACGGCTTCCAGGAAGCTCAAAACAGCGCATCTCTCACAGTGAGGACAAAGGCTATAATTCGACTGCCCCGTGGACAACAAAAGTCCTCCAGGGAAAAGCTTTAAGAGTAAAGGCTCAACTCAAGAAACCCCAAGCAATTGAGACCCACTGCTCACAAGCACATCCTGGAGCTGCCTCCTCAGGCACAGCTCATATTTGGAGCAGAGGATGCAGCACAGTGCAGAGCAGTTCTATAGTTATTACATTCCAGGTCACATCTTAATTGCCATGGAGCTACAACCAAAGCTCCGCAGCACCCATGGTGACAACAGGAAACTCACTTAACAGAATCCAAAGCTAGAAAGAAAAAACATTAGACCACATATTTGTGTACATAACAGGAAGATTAATGAACATCTGAAATAAAACAGAGTTAACACCGCCTTCAAATAATAGTTTCCTTCTGTAGCAAGATTACTGTCTAAAGAAAGACAAAATTAGATGATTTCTACCTGCTTTTCCAGAATGCCCCAATTTCAGAAGGGAAAGCAGTAACTCTAGTACTGAGAAAAGAAAGTTTAGGCTGAAAAGATGGAGTTTACATGTGGTCATCTAATTCAGGGAGAGAGGAAACAAAAAGTCAGTTCAGAAAGAGCAAAACACACAAAACACAGACAACCCTCCTGAAGAGCACGATCAGACTTCCATACGCAGCAAACAGATAAGGGGTTCCAGCAGAGGTGAACACATTCCTCCCATTGAGCTGCACAGCAGTG
Organism: Alectoris magna; assembly: GCA_030625065.1. NCBI lineage: Eukaryota > Metazoa > Chordata > Aves > Galliformes > Phasianidae > Alectoris > Alectoris magna. Next base: position 1,093,275 of record CM060588.1, read on the forward strand.
AGGAGCATCCGGGCCCTGTGCTGCACAGAGCTCCCCCCCCTGCCAGGGGGCCACCACCAGAGGTGAGCGTAACTCAATCCCCGGGGCTTGCTCTGTCCCTGGCCACTGCTGTGAGCCAACATGGATGCTGCTCAGTGCCAGCCAGGAGGTGTTTCCTCAAGGGTGAACACCACTCTGCAGGAAACAGCAACAAACCTGGCCCAGAGCAATTACACACCGAGCACCGTGCTGCCAAATCACGGCGCTGCTCCAGAGCAGGCCCAATCCAGATGCAGAAGGGGGTTAACACCCAGCCACCCCAAGGCATCCTCTCCCCCCACTCCCTCTCCCACTCCCCAGGAGGAAGAAGTCACCGTGGAGAGCACACACCTGGCTATGGGGCTTCGGCTCATGGAGCGCTTGGCAGCAAAAGGGCTGCTGGAGCGCCTTCGGCCGTAGGGACTCGGTGAGCGCCCGCTGTACGATCCACTTCCCCTCTCATAGCTCGAGGAGCGCCTCCTATTATAGGGGCTTATGGACCTCTGCCTACGGCTGTAGGGACTGGGAGACCGTGTGTTGGACTGGTAGGCCACAGGTTCCTTGTAGGGTGGGCTGATGGACTGCCGGCGCGACGAACCGCCGGGGCTCTTCCTGTAGGGATCGTAGTTACTGGACGTATGCGAGCGGGGCGGGCTGAGGTCATACTCCTGGACGTAGGAGGCTCCAGAAGGGCTGTCGTCCAATTTTGGGCTGTCCAACCATTTTCTGTGGGGACTTCTGGATTTCCTTTTCGGACTGTCAACGGTTTTATAACTTTTGGGAGCATCCCTTTTCCGATGGCTTTTACTGCGCTCTTTGTGGCTGGACTTGAGCTCCCGATCCTTCCTGGACTTCTCCTTGTGCGCTTTGGCTGAGCGGGACTCCTTGTTGCTACTCTTTGAGGACAGCGCCTTTGGGTGCTCCTCGCTTTCAAGCAGTCTCTTGGAGGACCCCGATACCCTGTCCTTGGTAGACCCGGATCTGCTGGAGGCCTCCAGGCTCTTTTCCAACTTCCTCTCTTTCTCTGCCTGTTTGCTCTTCATCAGCTCACGGATGCGTTTGTGCTGGTGGTGCCGGTGCTTCTGCGTCCTTTCGCTCCTATCTGCTTTCCTCTCCTCGTTCTCCCTCCTGTCCAACTTGAGGGCCACATCATCCGAGAAGGTGTCCGAATCTGAACTGATGTCATCGTACTCCACCAGCGGTTTGATCACAGCTCCCAGAGGTGCCGCCGTCTCCTGGGCAGCCAACGGTGACTCCTTGGAGTGCCGGGATTTGTGCCTCTTGTGCCTGGAAGCCACCCGGTGCCTCTCCTTGCTGTTGGAGCTGCCCGGCGTGTGCTGCGAGGCCCCCCCGCCGCCCCCATCCTTCTTGCCCCCATGTCTCTCCGGGTTTGGCATTCCTCCTCCACTGTGCTCGGACAGGGGGAGGGGGGGGCACTCCTCCAAATCCCCCGAACTTCAAACTCCCTCAGCGCCCTCTGTTCGCACCATTCACCGCCCCCCTGCCGCCGGCACCCCCTGCTGCATGGGGAGCGGGGCGGAAGGGAAGAACAGGGAGAGCGGGGAGCGGAACCGGGAGGGGCGGGGAAGGGCACCGGGCCTCAGCGCCTCATCCGAGGGGCCCAGGCCCGGAGGGCAGCGCCGCCGCGGGGGGAGCCCCGGGAAGGCGGGACCTGGGCCCACGATCCCTCCCCTCCCGTTCTGTCCTGTCCCCTCCCGCCCTGTCCCCACCCTCAGCACCGGGCCCCACCGCGCGGCCCTTTGGCCCCGCCGCCCCGGCCCGGCCCGGCCCCAGCGCCCCCCGCTCACTTCCCAAAGCGAAACGGCTCCGCGGCCAAGGGGGGCACCCGCCAAGTCTCGCGAGATAACGGCTGCTTCTCGCGAGAGTCAACCTGAGCCCTCCCCCGCGAGATTTCAAGCGGTGAGAAGAGGAAAGGCGGAGGGGAGTGCGCGCGCGCGCACTGTCGTCTCGCGAGAGCTGAGAACGAACTTTACTCTGGCACGGGGAGCGGACAAAGCTCCGCCCCTTCCGTACGGACGGCTCTTTATCGAGGCACGCGCGCTCCGCCCCTCCGCGCCAATCGGCATTCGGAAGGCCGTTCGGGGCTGGGGGGCGGGGCCTGAGCATAACGCCCCGCCCCTTACCAGACCCTCCCGCCTCTTCACCATGATTCCCTAGCTCTCACGAGACTCAGCAGTTCTCGCGAGAAGTGGGAGCGCTGCGCGCTCGGCGCAGCCGCGGCCGGAGGGATGGCGGCGGGCGCCGCCGTGTGAGGCCGGAGCGGAGCGGTCCGGCCGCGGCTTTCCCCTTCCCTTTCTGTTTCTCGAGGCGATCCCGGCGCTGCGGCTCCGCCGCGGGCCGCCCCTCCCCTCCCAGCGGCATGAAGGCGGTGCCGGGAGGCGCTGAGGGTGAGTGCCGCCTGGCGGGGCGCGGCCGCCGGGGCTGCGCTGTGAGGAGGCGTAGGGAGGGCCCGGCCTCGGGTTGGGGGGGTTTCCCCACCTCGAGAGGCGGCGGTTGGACCGGGGCCCGCAGGGAAGGGCGAAGAGCCCGGCGACACCGTGCTGGGCCTTCAGCAGCTCCAGGCCGGAGTTGTTGTGGAAAGAAATAAAGGCGAATGTTCTCCTGTGGTAGCGAGTCGGCTGCAGCCCGCGCTGTGCGTGGCTGTGGGGCTCTGTCCGGAGGGGGCGGAGCGGCAGGCCGGGCTGCTGTGATCCTCTGTGGGTGCAGAGCGAGGGGGCCGGGAGTGCGGGGCTCCAGAGAGCGGTGTCACCGTGCCCGTGACAGCCGGCAGGAGCTGGAGCTCCCTGCACGAAGCCATCGCCCCATACGTTGTTCCGAGTGCCCCGTTTTGGCGGCCCGTCGCCAGCAGAGCTCAGACGGGTGGACCCAAAGCGACCTCCCCCAGCCTGTGTTTTGTGATGGAGCTGAGAGAAGTGTCCAAAAGCATTTAATAAACGTTTGGTTATTTCTTACGCTTTGATCTGATGGGGTCGACATGAAGTCCATGACATCTGTGTGCATCAGTGAACAAACCCTCCTGATTTTGTAGGCGAGGGCTTGTAGGGTTGTGTGCTGTGGCAGTTATGCTGCCACATAACTCTTGTTTGCCTTGGAGCCAGAAATACCTGGTGTCAGGGAGATACCTTCCATAACAGTGGAACTTAATAAAGTATACTAGAATGAGTTTGTAGAGCCCCACACTGCGTAGATAGGAATCTGTGGGGCATGTTAAGTGTTTGTAAAGGCTGAGTTGGGCTCTGGGTTGGGAGGGCTGCGCAATCAGCTCACATTCTCTTTTTTTCCTGCATTTTCTTTGTGGTTTGTCTGACAGAGGCAGAGAAGCTGAATAAGATGAGTACTCTCTTAGAAAGACTTCATGCAAAGTACAACCAAAACAGACCTTGGACAGAAACCATGAAGCTGGTCCGTCAAGTCATGGTGAGAAGCTCTGGGATCTGAGCAGGAGGGCTCTGGAGTTTCCTTTTCAGTGATGCTCAAAACTCAGTGTTAGCTCAGTCAGATGTGGCTTTGAAATACTGGCCTTGGTGAGGGTAGAAAGGAGCGGGAGGCAGGGAAGAGCATTGTCAAAGGCACTGTTACCCACTGCCAGTATGGATACGATTCTGGTTTTGGAATCAAAACGAGGATGTAATTTGGGGATGAAATCTAATCTGCCTTTAATTACCTGAATAAACCTCACTCGACTGAAGGAAAATTGCAGTAATTTTCTCTCATGGAGTGAAATTTTAAACAACCGTTTTTCTTCTTTCTGACGTAGGAAAAACGGCTTGTGATGAACTCTGGGGGGCACCAACATCTGGTGAGCTGTTTGGAGACCTTGCAAAAAGCATTAAAAGGTTGGTACATCCTGTGCCTGCACTCAGGAAATGCTTAACAGTGATATACTCTATGTTGGAGAAACCTGCAAGGTTATTGCTTGCAAAGCTCAGTGTGTTCATGGTGCTCACGGTTACAGAGGCATGCTTATTTCTTGTCAGTCGTTATCAGTCAAGATTGCCTCTGTTATTTTTATTCTTATTGCCCATTGTTATTGAATTCCACTTGTGGATGAAAATCCACTCTTTTCTTCTGAGAATGTTTGTTTTTCTCTACGCAAAATGATTCTTGTTTTTTGAGGATGGAGTGGGTGTAAGTAGTTGAGATTGCTTTTAATGCTGATACGTCGTTCCTGGAAAGGTGTTCAGTCGTTTCACTGAGGCTTATTTTTGCTTTCTTTGTCTAGTGGCTTCTCTGCCTGCCATGACAGATCGCCTGGAGTCTATAGCCAGACAAAACGGGTAAGTCCTCTCCTTTGTTTTACAGCAGAGGCATTTCCTGTTTATCTGTACACATCGTAATCTCGCTGCTGGTTTGACTGTTTCTTGCGTGCATCTCATAGCAATTTTTGTTTTGTTTTGTATGTAAGCCTTGGATCTCACCTCAGTGCAAATGGCACTGAATGTTACATCACTTCAGACATGTTCTATGTGGAAGTCCAGTTGGATCCTACAGGGCTGCTATGTGATGTCAAGGTGGCTCACCATGGAGAGAATCCTGTGGTACGTATTACTGAGAAAGGCAAGAAAAAGACCTTTGTTTTTGGAACTGCAGTTTTGCTTTCCTTTTTCTTGAGCAGAGAAAATGGATTGTATGGAACATTCCACCAAACCTAATGTTATATCTTGGCTGCTTGTTCTGGTGTGTTTCTGAAAGTTTCATTTCTGGGGGAAGAATAGGGAAATTAATCTTACAAAACTTAGGGCTGTGAATGGAAAATACAAAAATGTGAGCTGTTGTGGCTAAGGTCTGTAAGAAAATGGCTTTACTTCTCTCTTCCATAGGTGCAGGAGTTTGAACTTGCAGTTTTCATTGATGTAGCTGCTCTTCCGAAATCAGACTGTTCGTAATATCTCTGTTATAAAATCCTAGGCTTTCAACCTGGGGTGTCACAGTCCTCAAAGTTTATTCCAAATTAGTAGTTTAAGAAGAAATAGCATTGCTGTTGTCCTGAAGGGGGCTGACAAGCAGAACTAGAAACATAGCGATGTGTAGTTGTGAGCATTTTGTTGCTTCTCATCAAAAGCTGATGCTCACAGATTTCACTGTCCTGGTATTTTACAGCTGCTGTGCTGCACAAAGACTTAAACTGAAGCATTTGACATTGATATTTCTGTGTGTTCTTTCCTTTTCAGAGCTGTCCAGAATTGGTGCAACATCTGAGGTGAGCAACAAGAGCTGTTGCATATTCTGATTTTGATCTGATGCTGTTTTGTGCTTGGAAACACAAAACATTTCTAAACTGTTCTTTCCCCACCAAGTCTCTCTCCTTCTCCAGGAGGTCTTCTGGCTTTGGTTCAGATGTTTCTCATCCTGTCTGCTGTGCATGAAATCTTGGAATTCACAGCACAGCATTCATCAGAATCATTAAAGCTGGATCATTTAAAGAACGCATCATTTAGCTTTCATATAGCAAAAATCTGTTCTGAAGTGATTTAATATTTGTATTAATGCAACTCTTAAAAACAAAGCCTTATCTGCAACAGATCTGAATACATGTTACTTTTTCTCCCTTTTACTTTCAGAGAGAAAAATTTTGATGAGTTTTCTAAGCATCTAAGAGGGCTTGTGAACCTGTATAAGTTGCCAGGAGACAAGTAAGTCTAGAATATGCAACGTATTTATTTACATCCACGTGTATAAAAGTGAACAAGACTTCAAGCTTGTAGTTCTGTGTTTAACTTTCCATTGTTCCTGCTGGCTTCATCGCTGTGTCTTGCATGGTACGCAGTGGATGAGGAGTATTTCACTCACAGTGGGAATGCAGATTGAAAAGTTAAACTTTCCGAATGCTTTATCTATGCAATGTGCTGCAGTTTGTCAGCCAGCAGCTCCGGGAGTTCCGTTTTTTTTGCGTGGTTCCTTTAAATTTTTCTTATGGTTTCTTTTTTTTTTTCTTCCTTGTTTTATTCCCAGCAAACTCAAAACTAAAATGTACTTGGCCCTTCAGTCCTTGGAGCTGGATCTCTCAAAAATGGCAGGGATGTATTGGTAAGCACATGGCTATGATTTCCTGCTTGTTTTGTGGTGGTTGTATTGCTGTATCGTGTTGACTGATTGTTAATCATGCCAAGCACTGTATATCCATGAAGGATTGTACCGATGCCTATAGATTGTGACCCTGTTGCTAAAAAGTACAACTCTGAAGTTTAAGAAAGGCTGTGCTAGCAGAGGAGAGTGGTAAAGAGAGGCTGAAATTATTGCTCAGAGCTTTCTGGAATTTACCAGTATCCTTTTTAACTACAGAATTCAACTGAAAAAGTCTAGAAGGCCAAAAAAAAGTACTCATAACTAGATGGATTAGTAATAACGAGTGTTTTACATTCAAAAACGGAGCTGCATTTCCTCATATTTTACTGGCGTAGAATCAGGAGATAAACCGTCTGTGCTGTAGCAATAAGAAGTGGCTTCTGCATTGCCTGTAGCTGTGTGAAGTTTAAGATAGGTGGCTGAGCAATGTATGTATTGAGTTAAGATCTTCAGACTTCCATCAGCACATGAGTTGTGGCTTCAGATGCGGTTTTGGCTCGTTACAAACTGGTGATGGCCTCTCTTGCAGGCAAGCCACCAACGCAAACCCACTGGACAAGATTCTTCATGGCAGTGTTGGCTATCTCACCCCGAGGAGCGGAGGTATCTTTGATGAATGCTTAAAAAAGAAAGGAAAAGATGATTTTGTCCAGGGTTTCCTTTATTAACATTAACTGATGATGATAATGAAAAATGCTAATCAGAGTGGGACAGGGTGGTGGAATATTTGTAAGTCCCACGTGATCCAGAGAGCTGTTTCTCCTTTACAAAGCCATGCATAGCAATACTGTGGCAGTTGGCCATGTCCAGTCTTTGTCAGCTCTTTCAAGGTGCTCTAGAAGCTCTGTGCAGCACATGCTGAGTTACAGTGCATACGTTATGTGCTTAGAGGGGTTAATAATGGTTGGGTTCAATTACATCGTCCAGATGCTTGTTCATAAGTCTCTCTCCTTCAGGTCTCCTTATGAATCTCAAGTATTACGTCTCGCCCTACGATTTATTTGAAGATGGCACTGGAGCTCCTGTTATTCTGCACGAGAGCAATGGTAGGTCGCTTGTCAAAGCCACTGTGGACTACTCTGCTTCGTGGAGAAAGTGATGTATTTCCACTTGGGATAATTGGTAAAGCTTTGTTTTTTCTCATCAGCTTACTTTGTTCTTTGTTTCTTGCCTTGTCTTACAGTTCCTCGATCCTTGGGTATGAACGTGTCAGTGACAGTTGAGGGAACCATGGCGATGTACAAACTTCCCATTGCACCGCTGATTATGGGTTCTCATCCCGTGGACAGCAAAGGGTGAGCAAAGGGCCTGTCAGCCAGGCCTGTCTCATTGGTCTTCCTTAGATGGAAATCCAAACTTCAGCCTTCTTTTGAAGTTAGGATGGGAGGATGACTGCATGATACTGTAGCATTTTATGAAGCTGAGGAATGTGTGTTTTAGGCACGTGGCGTACTTTTGAGGAGCGTCTTCTACTTTTTAAGAGAGTATAACAATCTGCTTGTATTTGAGAAAAGAGTAAATTGCAAGTCCGGCACTCATAGCAGGAGCCAGACTCATGCCCTGCATCTAATAAGACCTTGTATTAACTCAATATTCCAGAACTCCATCTTTCTCATCAATCACCAGTGCCAACAGCGTGGATTTACCAGCTTGCTTCTTCTTGAAATTCCCACGTCCCATTCCAGTGTCTCGAGCTTTCATTCAGAAACTTCAGAGCTGCACAGGTGAGCCGCAGATCTGTGACAGGTACTCCCTTGGTTTTTATTAATAAGCTGCTTCTATTTTTCAAAGTGTTCCGTAACAGTTACTTAAGGTTTTGAGCTGTTTTCAGTAAAAACCTGCTAGGCTTCCTTTCCTAGGCAGCAACTCCTCTGGCCCGTCGCCTCTTTCCGGCTCCCAGGTGCTATTGTTCTTTGCCATTTTTTTCCAGGTATTCCATTGTTTGACACAGCGCCAACGTTTGTACCTCTGTATGAGTTGATTACGCAGTTTGAATTATCTAAGGAGGCCGATCCCATCCCTTTAAACCACAATATGCGCTTCTATGCAGTAAGTACGTTGTTACAATCAGGGTGCTACGCTTGTAGGTGAGCCGTGTGGGGGTTTTTGATTGTTTCAGGCCTCCTTCAAGCAGGATAAAAGAAACTGGTACAGCATTTATTCGTAGTTAAAGGCTGTGATATCCAGTCATTAGAATTCTGGTACATTTTCTACCAGAAGGGTGGCTTGGCATCACTTGATTCTGGAGACTGCACTTTCCTTCCTAGCTGTTTTATTGCCTTGCACTCAGTACTAGCTGGAATAAAGCACAAATTGTTTATCAGGCTCTTCCAGGACAGCAGCACTGTTACTTTCTGAACAAGGATGCTCCTCTCCCAGACGGAAGAAGCCTTCAAGGAACACTGATTAGCAAAATCGCCTTCCAGCACCCGGGACGGGTTCCTCTTATCCTCAATTTGATCAGACACCAAGTGGCATACAACACACTGATTGGCAGCTGTGTCAAGCGAACAGTTTTAAAAGAAGGTAGGTACTGCAACAAGTGGGATATAGTGTGCAAATAATGAGGAACCCTGGATTTTTCCTTCTCTTTTTTTTCCCCTTTTTTTGTTGAAGTGTATTGAGCCAGTACCTCTGGTTCGTCTCCTGTGTTTTCTGGTTTAATAGTTCCCGTGTCTTTCAGATTCTCCTGGGATCCTGCAGTTTGAAGTTTGTCCTCTCTCGGACTCCTGTTTCAGTGTATCCTTTCAGCATCCTGTGAATGACTCCCTGGTGTGTGGTAAGAGCATAATGCATTTAAAGGAAGGATGTCAGCGTTTCCTGTAACCAGAATTTTGATTTCTTCTAAATGCCTTCTCTCTTTCAGTGGTAATGGATGTGCAAGACTCTACTCATGTGAACTGTAAGCTATACAAAGGGCTGTCTGATGCTCTGATCTGTACAGATGATTTCATTGCCAAAGTTGTTCAGAGGTAAGCTGGATATTTTTGTTCCGTCATTTGGTGTTGCTTTGAGTGTTGCCTGTAAGCCAGTACGCAGTAACTAGCAAGTGCAGTTATATGTAAGTGCCTTTGATGGCATCACACCCAGTTTTTCATGCTACAGAAAGCTGAACTTTGAGGGGCAGAACTGGCAGTGCAAAAACAGGCTCCAGAAGTAACCCAGCAGCAGCTAAAAGCAGTGTCTGGACAGCTAAAAATGAATAGTTTTCCAGGATTCCTGTGTAGTGATCAGGACAGTTGGTCTGGAGCATTTTCCAAACGAGTATCGTTATATCCCCATCTCAGTGGAGTGAGATGTGGGATCAGTGGCTGGACCCGCTGCTCTCTTGTGCCCAAGAGCCTTACTGCTCGCCTTATGTGTGATGAATTCATTAAAGCCAGTTCAGCAAACGTTGCTGTAAGGCAGCAAAGTACATGCTAAACCCTTTGCTTTGTGTCTTGCAGATGTATGTCCATTCCTGTGACCATGAGAGCAATTCGTAGAAAAGCAGAAACGATTCAGGCAGATACACCAGCCTTGTCCCTCATTGCAGAGACAGTAGAAGACATGGTGAAGAAAAACCTTCCCCCAGCCAGCAGCCCAGGGTATGGCATGACCACAGGCAGCAACCCAATGAGTGGTACCACTACCCCAACCAACACTTTTCCTGGGGGGCCCATCACTACTTTGTTTAACATGAGCATAAGCATGAAAGAGAGGCATGACTCGGTGGGCCACGGGGAGGATTTCAGCAAAGTGTCTCAGAACCCAATTCTCACTAGTTTGTTACAGATCACGGGGAATGTGGGGTCTGCCATTGGCTCAAGTCCTACCCCTCCCCATCACACACCACCACCATTATCCTCACCAGCAGGCAACACCAAGAACCACCCCATGCTCATGAACCTTCTTAAAGAGAATCCTCCTCAGGATTTCTCCAGTTTGTATGGGAGCAGCCCTCTTGAAAGGCAGAACTCTTCCTCTGGCTCTCCCAGAATGGAAATGGGTCCTGGGGGGAGTAAGCAAAAGAAAAAAAAATCCCGCATGCCTGCCGACAAGCCCAAGCATCAGACTGAGGATGATTTCCAGAGGGAGCTCTTCTCAATGGATGTTGACTCCCAGAATCCCATTTTTGATGTCAACATGACTGCAGATACCCTGGACACCCCACATATTACTCCAGCACCCAGTCAGTGCAGCACTCCTCCTACTACATACCCACAGCCTATACCTCACTCGCAGCCCAGTATTCAGAGAATGGTTCGGCTTTCTAGTTCGGACAGCATTGGAGCCGATGTTACTGATATCCTTTCAGATATAGCAGAGGAAGCTTCCAAGCTACCCGCCACTAACGAGGACTGTCCACCCATTGGCACTCCCGTAAGAGACTCTTCTAGTTCAGGACATTCACAAAGTGCCCTCTTTGACCCAGATGTTTTTCAGACGAACAATAGCGAGAACCCATACACAGATCCAGCAGACCTGATAGCAGATGCTGCTGTGAGTCCCAACAGTGATTCTTCAAACCATTTTTTTCCAGATGGGGTAGATTTCAATCCTGACTTGCTGAACAGTCAGAGCCAAAGTGGCTTTGCAGAGGAGTACTTTGACGAGAGTAGTCAGAGCGGGGACACGGATGATTTCAAGGGCTATGCATCCCAGGCTCTGAGTACTTTGGGAGTACAAGTGTTGGGGGGCGACGGGGGGGATAATAAATTTAAGGGGAGCAATCCGTCTGATACAGTAGATTTTAGCATTATTGCAGCTGCAAGCAAAGCACTGGGGTCCTCTGACATCATGGAGCATCACAGTGGAGGTCAGAGCCCCTTACTGAATACAGGGGATCTAGGGAAGGAAAAGTCTCAGAAACGGGTGAAAGAAGGCAATGGTTCAGGAAGTAACATGGCAGGTTCTGGAATAGATGGGAAGCCAGGGAAGCGCAGCCGGACGCCCTCCAGTGACGGCAAAAGTAAAGAGAAACTTCCAAAGCGGAAGAAGCAGGAGACAGATGGGAAGTCTCCATCCCACAGTTCGTCCAACAGGCCTTTCACACCGCCAGCAAGCACTGGTGGGTCCAAATCTCCTGGGAGTTCGGGCAGATCTCAGACTCCTCCCGGTGTAGCTACTCCTCCTATTCCAAAAATCACAATCCAGATCCCAAAAGGAACTGTGACTGTTGGCAAACCGTCTTCTCATGGCCAGTATACAAGTAGCGGCTCTGTCACCTCCTCCAGCAGCAAAAGCCATCATAGCCATTCTTCCTCCTCCTCCTCCTCTTCCTCTTCTTCAACCTCAGGCAAAATTAAAAGCAGCAAATCGGAAGGATCTTCTGGCTCAAAGATGAGCAGCAGCCTCTACTCAAGCCAGGGTGGCTCAAGTTCAGGTCCGTCCAAAAGCTCAGCTCAGTCAGTGGGAAAACCCGGATCCTCCCCCATCACCAAACACGGCCTCAGCAGCGGTTCTGGAAGTACCAAGATGAAACCTCAAGGAAAGCCATCATCACTTATGAACCCTTCCATGAGTAAACCAAACATCTCTCCGTCTCATTCTAGACCCTCAGGAGGTTCAGACAAGCTTGCTTCTCCCATGAAACCTGTTCCAGGTACTCCCCCATCATCTAAAGCCAAGTCACCTATCAGTTCAGGTTCTGGAGGTTCTCATATGTCTGGGGCTGGGTCAAGCTCGAGTATGAAGTCGTCTTCAGGAATGGGATCCTCTGGGTCTATGTCACAGAAGCCACCTCCATCATCAAATTCTTCCACGGCATCTTCATCTTCCTTTTCATCCAGTGGGTCTTCCATGTCTTCATCTCAAAACCAGCATGGAAGTTCCAAAGGCAAGTCTCCTAGCAGAAATAAGAAGCCATCTCTGACTGCAGTCATAGACAAACTGAAACATGGGGTTGTCACTAGCGGGCCTGGTGGAGATGACCCAATGGATGGACAAATGGGGCCAAGTTCCAATTCCTCAAGCCATACGATGTCCTCCAAACACAATATGTCTGGGGGTGAGTTCCAGGGCAAACGAGAGAAGAGCGACAAAGAGAAATCTAAAGTCTCTGTTTCTGGAGGATCCGTTGACTCTTCCAAGAAGGCTTCAGATTCCAAAAACGTTGGAAGCACTGGAGTGGCCAAAATTATCATCAGCAAGCATGATGGTGGTTCCCCTAGTATTAAAGCCAAAGTAACTTTGCAGAAACCCGGGGAAGGAGGTGGGGATAGCTTAAGGCCTCAGATGGCTTCTTCCAAAAGCTATGGATCGCCTTTAATCAGTGGATCTACTCCAAAACACGAACGCTGCTCTCCCAGCCACAGTAAGTCACCAGCATACACTCCCCAAAACATAGACAGCGAGAGTGAGTCGGGCTCTTCCATAGCAGAGAAGTCCTATCAGAACAGCCCCAGCTCTGACGATGGCATTAGGCCGCTGCCCGAATACAGCTCAGAAAAACATAAGAAGCACAAAAAAGAGAAGAAAAAAGTGAAAGACAAAGACCGGGACAGAGATCGGGATCGGGATAAAGACAGAGACAAGAAGAAATCTCACAGCATGAAGCCAGAGAGCTGGTCTAAATCCCCCATTTCAGCTGACCAGTCCCTCTCCATGGCGAGCAGCGCTATCCTTTCGGCAGAGCGGCCGTCCCGGCCTAGCCCTGAGTTTCTGATTGGGGAAGAAGACGACGATCTGATGGATGTGGCTCTAATTGGCAATTAATTTTCTCAGTGTCTTTGGAAGATGAGCTGTAAGCGGGACCTGCAGGTTCTAGGGACGGAAAGAAAGGAGCCACTCGCTGCAAGCCTGCCACGCTGATCTTTATGAGGAGTGTATTAAGAGAAAGAAATAGTATTCCCAAGGATCTCCAAAGACTACACAGAACGTGTGGGAGTGCCAGCAGCTCATTCTGTGAGCCAGGTTCCTGACTGTGGCCTTCATCCTATGGACACTTACACTCGTTCTTAAGTTATAAGTATTAATAGGCCCATTAGACTTAATGGGCATGAAGCTAAGTATGTGTGTAAGTATGGGGGCAGACCTCGAAGTGATGCAACAGAGGCAGGCTGTTCTGGGAGGATCTCAGTTCCTCTGCCTTTCTTCCCACTCAGACAAAGTTGCTTTTGCTTTTAGGAAGTTTTAAGCTAATTACTTTAGGGTACGTTTTAGGGTTGGGTTTTATTCCTTTTAAAAGGGTGGTTGGCAGGAAAAAGAAGAAGTGCTTTTTAATTGTTTTCTCTGGCATTTCTTCGTGCAGTGCCTGATTCAGGGCGGCGCTGAGGAACTTCATCTTCCTCTGCTGTGCGCTGCAGGATCAGGCACTGTGTTCAGAGGGACATCAGCATTTTTATTCCAGGTCAAAGTGATGAAAGATTGCCGTCTGACTTGTTACCTCCCTTTCATTTTAGTTATTTACTTACGTCCATAGCTGAATGCACTGTGCTGCTTGTATTCATGCAGTCTTTGTTCTAATGGTATGACACAGAGTCCAAAGGGACGTGTTGATTTGGATAGAGCCTGTGGATTTGGAAAGCTCTGCACCAAAGTGCAGCTTTGGTGAAGCTGGTGAAATTCTGGCGTGCGTTGGAGCAAATCTAAATTTATGAGGAGCTCCACTGTCTTAATTGGGGTTTTGCTTCCTTGTAAACCGAGCAAACAGAACTTCCCCAGAACACACTGAGCCGTGTTGGTAAAGGGAGGCTGTGAGCCACGCACATCTCAGCCCCGCAGACGCTTCCGAGCTGTGCTTTATCCACACCCAATGCTTCCCTTCGCGTTGATGGAACAGCAAGTGTGTGTTCATGGTGAGCGGTGGGCCTTGTCTCAATCTCTGATGCTGAAGCACTTAAGGTTTCTCTGGTAATGCACTTCTCTCTCTGGGAGGCGTTAGCCCAGCAGTGTGAGTCACTCATGTCCTGGTGGTTGCACTTACATTGCTGGAAAAACAGACCCTAGCTGGTTCGTCTGGGTGGTGATTGCAGCAGAAGCAGTGATTTCCTTAGATGATGGATTTTCCCCTTTTGGCTGGAATTAAGAGAGTGACTCAGGCGTCCTCTGTGGTCTTATCTTGCGGTCCCTGAAAGGAAAAGAGACGCAGGAGAGGGTTTTATTTTTAAAAGCAGTGAAAACAAATATGCCGAAGAAGAAACCGAGTGTTATGTGAGCACATCTTTTGAATTCAGTACCGGACAGAATCCTGCTCCCGTTGGGTTTTGCCTTTGATTCCTGGAGGCCAGGATTCCACCCGTGGGAACGAGGTTATGCCTCACGTTTGGGGATGGCGTGTCAAGGATTCCCGTCTCTCACACGCCGCAGAGGTTTGCAGTCCTGCTGGCGCTCTGACCCCGGTGATATTCCAGGCGAGCAGTTTGTTTTCTGGCTCATTCAAAGCCATAACGAGGCAGATGCCTTTCGGTAGGGTGGCAGTTATTCAGTTGATCGTAGGGATTTCCCAGCTGTTCCTCCTGCCTGCAGCTTCATTCCCAGCTTCCTGTAGGATGCGGGAGCCGAGAATTTCTCCAACCCCCCCCACCCCACCCCCCCCAAAACTGGAGAGCTGTCCCTTGTGTTTTCCAACCGCAGCTCCCCCCTCCCATCTTCCTGTGCTGAGATGATAACAACAACAAAAAAAAGCAGTAATTAAACGCGGAGCCAATGACGTTATCTTACACAGCATCAGAATCGTGTGACTGAGGGCTGTCTGAAGAGGATGTAAGAGAAAGTCACCTGGTGCTGTATTTCTTGAGCTCCTGCTACAGCGGCCGCCTCTGGAAGCGATGCCTGCGCAGCTCAGCAGGCCGACGGCTGTTTGAGTTCTGCCCCTCCGTCTTTCGATTGCTTTGTTTTTAAAGCCTTTTGGTCCCTTTCTGGGTTGCGTGGAGGTAAAAGAAGCGCTCCTAAAAGTCGAATCGGGGCCGGGGGTTCCGCAGGCTGGTTTGCTGGCCTCATCCATGGGAGTCACGGTTTACCAACCTGCAGAAGTTGAGAGGAAGCACCGCTGAGCTGCGCCATCCGTACAGCGGCGCGTGTGAAACCGAAGAGCTGAACCACGTTTCTTTTCCCCGCTTGCCCAAGACCGAAGTCCAATGTTCAATATTCAACATCTCCTTGGTGAGGTGGGTGCTGTGACACCCACACAGACACGGCGAGCAACGCCTCTGCCCCTCGGCCTCTGCTGCGCTGAGCGTGACCCCGAGCTGTGGGCCGGGGAGGGGGTGAGCAGCGGGACCCCCAGCGCCACGCACAGTGCTGAGGGAGGGGAGCTGGGATGAGCTGGAGGCGCCGTCACTGCTGCGCAGACAGCAGAGTGATGTGTGAACGCTTGGTCTCTTACAAATGGTTTATTTTGTAACTATTTTTGCTTATTCTCGATGATAACGTCTTTCAGTATTGGAAAGATCGCCGTGTACAACAGAATAAAAGCCAAGCCTTTTAATCTCAAGGGGAGGAGCGGACGCTGAGATTAAAAGAAAATGGTTCTTTTCTAAGTGGTCGTTCTGTAAATCCGCGCCTGGGAGGGGGGGTGGAAGGCGTTAATTTCGTTAATTGGTCACGCGCGGCCCCGGGCGGGGGCGCTGCCCACAGGGGGCGCCTTCCGCCATGCTCGATTTTCCCGCGCGGATGACGTCACTGTGACGGCGCGTCAACTCGGCGCGCCATTGGCCACTTCCCGCGCCCCGTCTGCTCCTCCCGGAAGGGAACCGCGGGGCGGGGGGGCGCTCCCCCCCGGGCCTCCCCCCCCCCCATTGCAGCCCCCCGGTGCGGCGGGGCACGTCGAGGCTGTGGCACTCCCCCGGGGGTGTCAGTGTGTGGGGGGGGCACCCCGCGGCCCCCAGTACCGGGAAGGGGTGGGGACCCCCAAAGCCCCCCCGGCAGCACCTGGGCGCGATGGGCGCGGCGGCGCTCTGCGGGGTAGGTGGGCGCCGGGGGGGCGATGAGAAACGCGCACTCTCCCCCATCTGCACCCCCCCCCCCCCCACCGCAGCACGAGCCGTGCCCCGGCGCCGACCAATGAGCGCGCGCGTTGTTGGCAGGTGCCCCGTGTTTTTGTTTGGGGTTGAACTTGAGGCCGCAGGAGCTCGGCTCCCCCCGGGCCCCGGCCGGGCCCCCCCTCCGCCCCCCGCACACCCCTCGCCATGCGTAGGGAGATGAACGGCGTCACCAAGAGCCGCTTCGAGGTGAGGCCGCGGCCTCGGCCCGCGTTGGGGGCCGCGGGGCCCGGGGCGGCGAGGGGAACTGCGCGGCCCGGGGGGAGCGGGGCTGCCTGGGCGGGGGAGGGGTCGGGGCGGCCCTGTGTGTCCCCCCCAGCCCCGGGGGGGAGATCCGGCGGGCTGCAGCCCCGGGCTCGGTGCAGGGCGGTGCGGCCTTCCCCGGTGCGGTGTGACGGCTGCGGGGGGGGGGGGCGCTGCGGGGCTCCGGGCTGCGCTGCGGGGATGGACCCCGTCCGCTGCGGGGGGAGCGTTGTCGGTTTATTTTATTTCTTTAGTTATTATGATTTTAACTTTGGCTGGGGGTGGTTCTGGGCCGGCGCTGCGTGTCCCCTTCGTCTGGTCTCAAACACTCCTCGTAAAACAGGGAGGCGTTGCTTTCTGAGCGCCCCTCCCGCACGGCTCGGTAAGCGAGATGCTCGGATGGTGATGGTGGGGGGGGGGCGGGGGGTCTGTGCTGACAGCCGTCACCCAGACGGTGCCAGCGGGCCTCCCCTATCTCAGCTGTGCTGAGGGCGATGAGGTCTGTGTGCACTGACAGCCCTGACCCCCCCTCACCCCTTCGTGTCCAGATCAGCCCTGGGGTGGGCTGAGCTCTCCTCACCGTTAAATACTCCCTTTTTGCTGCGATTGTTTGGGGTTGAAGAGCCGAAACTTTCCCTCCCCCCTCCCCTTTTTTGGTCAGGAGGGCGCACAGCTGGAGTTGGTGGCACCTTCCGGACACTGCTTTGCTGCTTCCAGAGCTCTGTTTGTTGACAAAGAGCGGCTGTTTCATGTGACACGGGGACAATGAGGGACAATGGAGCAGAAATCTGCTGAGCGCGGCGCTGCTGGGGGGGTCTCATCGGTTCTTATTGGAGTCACAGAGGGGGGTTGGTGGTGGGCGACGGGCTGAGCGCCTTCGCTGTGATGCGTGCGTGGATTCTCTGCGTGCAGCCCTTGCACGGGTGGTGGTTTGGTATTAAAGGAGAGCAGGAGCTGCGGGGCGCCCAGCACAGCACGGCCCGTCCTGGATGTGTGGACAACAAAGAGAAAACAATCCAGCAAAGCAAACAGAAGGGCGAGCGTCGCCCAGATTGACTCTGGATTTTCAGCGGTGTTGGTTTAATCTGGAGCAGGATCCGGATTTCACGTGGGGTTCTGTGCTGGCCAGAGGGCAGAAGGGGTGCTGCTTTGAGCTGCTCCAGCCCCTGGTTCCAATTGCTTCCCACACCTCTTCTGACCACAAACACCAGCCTGGTGTGCACGTAACTCAGGCACTCAGACCGCCCCCCCCCCCCCCTCCACCCCCCAGTGCTGTTTGTGGAGCAGAGCGGCTGTTTCCCACTGCTGTCGTGGCACAGACCCAGGAGCAGTGCTGGGTACCAGGCCTGGGGCTGGCAGTGTGAGCAGCTCTGCCCTGCGATGCGCTGAGCCACGTCGTCAGCCCGGAGTAATTACAGTTGTTGTTTTTTTTCCAGGCTGTGAGCAATACGGTGTAAGCCTCCACTACATCCTTAAACAAAAGCAAAACAAAACAAAAGCCAACCCAGCAGCGGCCGTCCTGGCTTCCTGCAGGAGCCTTCGAAACCTCCAATTAACTGCAGCCGAATTGGGCTGCGGAGCTTTTATGGGGCACTTTGTGCCGTGGAAAAAGAAAAGCTGTGGGCGCACGCGGGGACGGCTCTGAGGAGGGAGTGGGAGCCGCGCAGGCTCCTTCCTTGGGACAGATACATCCTCAGCTGGGATTTAGGATGCTGACTTTGGGAGGACTCTGAGCCGGCCGGCGCAGCTCCTGGAGCTCGCTTGACTTCAGGGCTGCCCCAGGACGAGGTAAGCTGTGAGCAGGATGGGAAGCTTGAAGTGCTTCGGAATCGAATTGCCTCGTAGAAAGAAGTCCTGTCTGCGTTCAGGGTAACGTCAGCTTCCCTAATCCTGTTCTGTAGTGCAGGGCTCCCATCTCCACCTGCTTCCCCTGTTTCCGTTTTGGGACTCTTTGTTTGCTGTGCTCCGGTCGGGGCTTTGTGGCAGTGCTGGGGCTGTGTGAGCAGAGGGGCACAGCGGGAGCAGGGTGTGTAACTGGGCATCCCACAGCCTCTGCTTGCTGGGAGAGCGGGAGTGGAGTGGAGCCCATCATGTCTGATGTGGGGCAGAAGAGAAGAGGAAGCGCCGCTGAGGTGAAGGCGATGTGGGGCTCGTGGGTCGGAGCAGCTGTCCCACACCAGGGAGGTGGTAGTGGGGCAGTGGGGCAGTGGGGGGGGCGGTCGGTGCTTCCCTCTGTGCTATGGGGCAGGTGGTGTTTGGGCAGCAGCGCGTTGGGAAACGTGCCGATAAAGGGAAGGCAGCTCGGAAACCAACCTGGGCTGCTTTTCATTTGCATCCTTTTGTTCAGTGGGGTTGGGGCGGGTTTCGGCCTCCTGGTGCTTTGTGTTAAGTACCTCCAGCTCGGCCCCGCAGTAATTAGGGAGAGCTTTACGAGCAGTGGATTAAATGAGCGGGTGTTCGACCTCGGCCGTGTCACCTGCGGGAGCCGCCTGTGTCGCAAGTGTTGGCTGTTTGTTCCCAGCTGGGATCGTTGGGCAAGAGAGGGGGGGAGAACCACGGGGTCACTGAGGTCAGAAAAGACCCCTCAGACCCCCATGGCCAACCCTGGTCCGTCCCGCTGTGCCCACTTATTGTGTCCCAAGTGCCACATCCCCACGTGCTGGATCACCTCTGGGCACAGCGACTCCCCACCATGCTGCTGCCTGGCTGCTCTTAGAAGGGAGAAGGCTGATGCTCAGCCTGGCCTCCCAGCACAGCCCTGTGACACGGTTGGGTTTGGTTGTGCCGTGGCCATGAGGCTCGGGCAGGGCCATGTCATGCCTTGCAGCTTGCCCAAAAGGCACAGGGCTGGCCTGCTTGTCGCCATGCCTTGTGCTGGTTTAGATACCAGTCTTAATTGGGGCTGCGCTGCCTAATTACTGTTTTCACTGCTGGGTCGCCTTGCCTGGGATTGCGCTTGAGTCACTGCATTGGGAAAGCCGATGTGACGCGCAGCAGAGCCGGTCCCACCTGGGCCATCCCACACCCATTGCAGGTGGGGTGAGGATGTAACCCTGAGGATCTGTGCCCACAGCACCATCATCATCATCACTGTGGCAGTCAGAGCCGGATGTGAACCCAGCATAGCAGTGCTCGTGCACAGCTGGAACGAGGCAGCACCGCTTTGAATCACATCTGTGTGATAGGGCACGAAACGCCCCGTGGCCCAAACGTTGGGGGCTTTTAATGGAGCTAGAGAATAACAACACACAATAATGGGTGCTGAGAATCGCATTTGGTGGCAGCACGGGCGGTCCTCGTGGTTCCCATTGGGTTCCCTGTGTGCTTCTTGTGAGGCACTGTGTGCCCTCTGCAGGGGACACGGGGAGAGCTGCGCCCCATAGGTCGCTCCATCGCAGTGTGCCTCGTGTTCCCACAGCTGGGCTGGCTCTGTCTGACTTTGCTATGGATGCAGCCCGTGGTTGGGCTGCAGGAAGGGAGCTCCTCACCCCATCCCTCCACACAGAGCTTCTCCAAGGCCGATGAAGGAGCGATCCGACGGTGTACGTTGGGCAAATCACACACAGAGCTATTTTTAGGGATATTAAGCCCATAATCAGCCTGGCCGGTCAGGAGCTGGTTCTCTTCTCCTCTCCCTGCTGTGTCACACTGGGGTCGGTGGTGCCACGGAGGTGCACACAGCAGCAGTGGGGCTCGGTGGCATCCCTGCACAGCCCTCACTGTGTGGCTGCAGGGAACCCCTGCGTGCACAGACAGGGCTGCTCTGTGCCCTGTGGGGACATTCCCTGCTCCCACCGTGGCTCTGTGCATCTCTGCTGGGAGCAGAGCTGAGCCCAAACCTGAACCTGGGGTGCAGCAAAGCCGGGGCTGAGCTTGGGCTGAATCCACGCTGATGTTACTGATTGATGTTACTGATGATTCCATTTCAGAGCAGCAAAAAGATCTTTTGGAGCTGGGGAGGTGGATCTGTGACACATCTCCGTGCGGGCTGGGTGGGGATGTAAGAGGCAAAGCATGCAGCTGTGCATGCAATCCCTAATTTATAATGGCAATTGTTGGCCCTCCACCTTTCCTCGCTTAAAAACAAATTCCAGAATGTGTTATTTACCCTCTAATAATTGCAGCCTGCTTTTTGATTACTCAATTTCCTGTGGCTGGAAGCAGTTGTGGAGGGTCGGGACGGGCTGCTGAGCCCCCTGGTTGGGGGGGCTGCTCCCTGGGTTTGTATTTTGGTTAGGAAGCCTGGGGGGGGGATGGGGGGGGGGCTGCTAGGAGTGCCCCCCAGGGCTGCTTACCTCCCATCAGCCATAAATGCTGCATTAGCTCCTTTAGGAGCTCACCAGGAGCCCTGCTGTTCTGTTGGCTGCGGTGGTCCATCCCTGCCCGCACCACAGCTGCACAGAGGGCTCTGAAGCTCAGTGGTGACACACGTCACCATCACAGCACGTGTGCTGCTGTGGGTCCGAGTATTGCAGCAGTGACAGAACGTTGTGCTGTGCATTTCCCCGTGGATAACCCCCTCCTGCTGCACGCTGCTCCACTCGGAGCTTGCATCACGGTGGCAGACAGCCCTCTTTGCAGGCACAGTGTGCAGGGACGTCCCTAACGATGGGCTGTCACTGTTGTGCTCCCAGATGCGGGGTGACGTGGCTGATGTCACGCTGTGACCCACTGGGTCCTAACGGGCGCTTGGCACAGCTGTGCCTCCCCGCAGTGCTGCACCACGGCTGCTGCAGAGCCTGCAGTGCAGGGCCACTGTGCCACTGTGCTGTGCCCGCCATGGCTGGGCTGGCACGCAACTCCCACGTCCCTCTGTAGCTCTCCTTGTCCCCCCGTGCCACCCCAGTGCTGTGTCTGCGTGTGCTGCACCCATGGAACGGGTGAGCCCTGCTGGGTGCCCTTCCTGCAGTGCTCAGGAGGAGCAGTTTGTTTGCCAGGAGGCTGAGGGGTGCTCATTCACAGCAGCGGAGCTCACCGAGGTTCGCTGCTGCTGGAGCCCCCTCTGTGCGCACCGCGGCGTCGGTGTGTGGAGCCACCACGGAAAGACTCCACGGAGTCTCTTAAATCCATGGAGATGCTCCTCACCAAACACACGAGGCTTTGCCATCGCTTTCTTGTAGGGCTCCTTGGAAAAGAGAGCTTCCTTGAGCTCCGGCAGCAGCGTTGGCTGCCCGTGGCCGTAGGGCTGCCTGCGACTCGGCACGGATGGGCTGTGGGATGCAGCCACAGCTCTGCCTTCATCGCTTGGAAAACGCAGCTCTCCCCGTTCACCCTGCCCCCATTGACCTACAGAGGGTCAGCGCTGGGTGCAGCGTTCCATCCAGCGATGGCCTCTCCTGGGAATTTGATAACGTATGCACAGAGTTTCCCTGAGCTGGGCTGTCCGAGCAGCTCCCTTCCCCGCAGCGCAGTGGGTTTTGTTTCCATAAGGAACACGTATGGCCAACCTGCTGTCCTTCTTCTTGTTGCAGATGTTCTCGAATAACGATGAAGCTGTGATCAACAAGAAGCTTCCCAAAGAGCTGCTGCTGCGGTAAGACCCTTCCGCCCCCCGGATCAGCTCTCCATGCTGGCAGTGCGATGCGCCAGCCAGGCTCGGGTCCTGGCAGAGCTGCAAGCAAAGAGAGCGCGGTGTGCTCCAGCGCTTCGTGCTGAGTGTTGGTTTGCTGGGTGCCTGTTTTGTGGATGGGAAGAGCCGTAGGGCTGAAAGGGCTCCTTAATGAAAGTGGACGGAGGGTGTAGGGCGGCGGTGGCACAGCAGTGTGGCACTGCGCACCAGGCAGGCAGGGAGGGGGGTGGGATGGAGAGCGGTCGTGGTTGGGATGGGGACAGAGGAGCAGCACCATGGGGAGCACTGGGAGTCTGTGGGGCGAGGAGGTGGGGGTGTGGGGGTGGCTTGGTGTCCCAGTGTCGCTGCTGTGCCACGCGTGGCACCTGGGCAATAGGGGGAGATGGAGTTTATAAACGCTGAGGCTCGTACGTAATGGTTTTGAGAGCTGGAATCCACTGTTAGCATACTGTGCAAATTAATCAGCGTGGATTGACAGTGCGGCCTTTGAAAGAGAAACTTGGATGCGTTTATCTGCAGGAATCTCCTGTAAATGTGTCACTGTCTGCGAGACAAAGACGTGTGTGTCTGAGCGGCACTACAGCGTGGCGCCTTGTTCCCCAGTTTGTTCATTCTGCAGATGGCATCGGTGCCTCGCGTGTGTGGTTGCAAAGGAAGAAAGCTGTGCTTGAGCAAAATAAAGAGGGGGTGGATGTGAAAGAGGGGAACAGTGGCTTTTGTCCCACCCTGAGCTCCAAAAATGTGTGGATCCAGCCTGCGAGCTGGGCCGGGTGTGGGAGGGGTGTGGGGGGGTTCCAAGCACCTCGCCAGCCCCTCCCTGGGCCCCTCAGGTCCTGCCTGGGTTATGGTTGGGTTAGGAGCTCCTGCTCCTGGCCGGGTTCTCTCCCAGCTCCCTGCTGTCAGAGAGTTGCTGGCCCTCAGCTGGCTGCAGTGAGGAGTCCCAGGCAATCTCCGATGGATGAAGGGGCTGAAAAGTGTTCTGACTGCATCACATTCTGGCTGTGCTGCCAGAGCTGGGCTGGGAGGCCGAGCCCCGTCCTCACCGTGCTGAGCTGCTTCACCATGAAATAGTTCACCTGATGCAGCAGCAGAGCTGTCTGAGTGCCAGCTGGGAGCGCTCAGCCGTCCCCTCCGATCCCCATCCGATGGTGGAGGTGCCTTGGGATGATCCAGGAGGAATTCTGTTGTCCCACTCTTACTGAGAGCACCCAGAGCTGCTCCCTTCCGCCCCCGGTGCCATTCGTCAGGCTGGCTTTTCTTGAGCTGAGCTCAGGTGAATACAGGGGTTCCCTTTGCTTTGTTGTACCCCATGCAGGTTGCTGGGAAGAAACCCAGCGCTCATCCCACGCTGTAGCCGTGGTGAAGGAGGGCCGCAGCTCAGAGGCTGCCGTGCCCCACAGGCAGCTCCTCGCTGGGGTTTGGGGTTTTGCAGAGCTCCCCAGCAGTGTCCCCGCAGTGCTCCCAGGAGCTCGGTGTTGTGCTGCAGGACGGAGCTGTGCTGCTGCTCTCCTGGGGCTGTGCCAATGGCTGAGGCTGCAGCCGGGTCTGAAGCGACCAAAGTGCAAAGCGGAGCCACGGCCGCCGCTGAGAGCGTTGTGTGAGGCTGGGTGTGCTGAGTCACTGCTCCACTCCTGAGCCAACGTCAGAAACACAGTGCAGGAAACACAGAGAAATGCTCCGTGGGTGCTTTTGGAGGCAGAAGTCCCCGAGCTCTGTCCACGAGCACATGGCTCGGAGGGGCTGGGGAAGTGCAGGGAGCAACGGAGGGGTGAGCAGGAGGGCAGAGGGCTGTGCATCCCCACCATGAGGAGCAGGCAGAAGGGTTTGCATCCCCAAAGGGAGGAGCCCCGGGCCCTGGTGGAGCTCCCAGGTGTTGCACTGGGAAGCCCTGCAGTGCTGTGTTGGCATCCCCTGTGCTGGGCGTAGGCTGGGAAGGGAGGAGCAGGAAGCAGGAAGGAGTTGGGCCAGGACCCAAAGCCCTGACAGGAGGATGAGGAGGTTATTATTAGCCCGGGATTTCCATGGAGAAAGTGATTTTTATGAAAGTGCAGAAATCGAGCCCTTTTATTGGCTTAGCTGCTGTTCCCATGGACATGGGGTGGCTTTTTGTGTTCCTCTGGTGGGAATCTGGGGTAAAAGCAGAACTTTCCCTCGCTTCTCTCATTTCCCTCAGCTTTCCTTGCATTGTTGTGCGCTGACATTGTGCTGAACGCACCCTCAGTGGGCACACAGAAATAGCATTGATCCAAGGGAGGGCTGGGTGAGAAGTCGGGGCTTTGGGGGGCAGTGGGGCACGGCTCGCTCTCGGAGTTCCCCACGGTTGCTGTGTTATCAGCAAATTACTGCTCTCTCCAACCCCCTCCTTTATTTTTTTTTCCCCTTTCTTCCCACGCGTTCTGCCTTGTAAATGTTGTAAATGCAGATCACCACCAAGATCTCTTCTTTTTTTTTTTTTTTTTTTTTTTTTTTCCATTTCCTTTGCAGGATTTTCTCTTTCCTGGATGTGGTCACTCTGTGTCGCTGTGCTCAGGTCTCCCGGGTAAGAACCTCCTCCTGCTGCAGGGCCATCCCAGCACCCACACGGGGCTTCGTAACGGGGAGCTTTGCACGCTGACTGCTCCAGCTGCTGCCTTGTAAAGTCAGTGCAGGGCTGCAGCACTCTGTGTTCCCTCCATCGCACTCTGAGATGCACCCACTGATAAGTGCCCTTTCCTCTGGAGCTGCCGGGCGCCCTTCTGGCAATAACCAGACCTTCAAACAAACACCCATAACAGGTTTATAATGCGGGGAGTCAATGGGCTCTCACAGTTCTCTGTGCTGGTGTAAGCCTGCCTGGCTTGCACAAGAGCCGATGTTGTGCTGGAGATGCAGCCCGGTGCTCACAATGGGCGTGCTGTAAAAATACGCCTATGCGCATACATTGGTGCGCTCTTTCTTAACCGTGGACTGATGGCTGTGATGAGATTCAGCTGTTTACTTTGCAGGTGTAATTGCAACTTTGGGTATGGCACTGTGCTGAAAACCTGCTTGGTTTACTAAGGGCAGAATAACTGATTGCTGGTTCTCATCTGTAGCGTGGGCGAGGTGGGGGTGGTGCGGCCCTGGAGCTGGGGGTGCCCCATCCCTGGGGGTGCCCGAGGCCAGGGGTGGGCCCTGGGTACCTCACATGGTGGAGGCAGCCAGCCCATGGCAGGACGGGGGGCTTCAACCCAACCCAGCTGGTGGTTCCGTGGGCTGCGAGGTCCCACCCAAACTGTGCTCACAGTGAGCACTAACCGAGCTGTTCTCGTTGGCTCTAATGGTTGTGTTGTCATCTGAGGCAGAACGGTTGTTTCTAAAAGGAACAAGCTGTGACTGGGTCCCCCCCCTTGTCGGGTTGTTGGTATTTTTCATATTAACCAGACATTTACGTTTTTTCCTCCAATAAAGGCATGGAATGTTCTGGCCCTGGATGGCAGTAACTGGCAGCGAATTGACCTGTTTGATTTCCAGAGGGATATTGAGGTATAATTAAGTGACATACAAACCCATTTTTCTTGTTGAAATGTAATTACAGCTTAGCACGGATTAATGCTCCCAGCACAGCCCTTCCTGCCTTCCCCGGAGACAGAAATCATTAATTTCACTTGGTGGCCCCGGGGAGTCATTATGGGCTCACAACCCATTCAGCTTTTGAAAACGGATGGAATTCCATATCTGTATCAAAGCATAAAGGATGGCAATAGGAGGGACGTTGTGAAGGCAGAGGTGGAGCAGCTGTGCTGCTTCTGGAACACGGTTTGCACATCTTCCCTGTCTCCAATACCCAAACCTGCAGTGCTGGGGAGGCTGCCTGAGGTCAGAGCCATTCCCCATAGGTGCAGCGTTAGGATTGCTCCCTTGCTGCTGTTCCAGATCTGTTGGATGTGGTCTCGTTGGCACTGACAGGATTGGGTGCCGAGGAGCAGTGGGTGCTGCTGTCACACTGTTCAAACAGTGAAGTTGCATTTATTGGGATAAAAGACCCCAACGCAGCACCAAAACCCCTCTTTTTCTTACTGGAATGTTTATATTCCCTTTAAAACCTTTTGGAGAAGGGAGGTAAGGAGTGTCTCGTTCTGGCTGTGCAGAGGTACAGCGTGTGTGAGTGGGGAGGTGCAGATGGTGTTGGTGGAGGAAGGAGTTAAAGCAGCCTGTGCTGTCCCTGCAGGGCTGGGCTCAGCCCCTCAGTGGTGCAGGAAGCACAGGCTGTGCAGCACGCGCTGTGATTGCTGTTCCTGATAACAGATCCTTATCTGCCAGGTGCCCTGCGCCTTCTGCCCCATGGAAGCAGTGCATCCCACAGCCAGAGCTGCCCTCTCCGTGGGGCAGAGGGGGAGTGCTCACCTTCCGGGCGCTGTGAACATCTCCACCACCACCCCACGTCAGATGTGTTCCTCCATGAGCGCCACATTCCCCTTTTAAGACAAAACGCTGCCATGCGTTGCACGGAACCTCCAGGCACCTGCTGGGCCTAACGGTGGCCTAAGTTATGTTTGCTCTAAAGCTGTGCCACTCCATCCTCTGACACAAACTCCATCTATAGTCAAACTTACCCCAGTCTTCCTGTTGAAGAGTAGGAACTCATAGGCTTGCTAGAGGAGCTGCAGAGATGCTCGTCCTGGTTGAGCCCTTCCCAGAGCCATAGGGCAGACCCAGCCCCACACCGCCCCGGCTGTGCCTCAGCTGTTCCCACAGCCCCAGACGTTCCCCAGCTGTGCCCCCAGCTGTTGCACACCCCATAGAGGTGGGCGCCAGGTGTTCTCACTGCTGTCCCACTTCCAGCTGTGCATGACGTTGGGCCTGGCCCGGTGTTGGGTTGTTGATCGATTGCCCGATTGGAAAAAGATTTTAGGAAAACATCTGCAGTGCTGCGGGGCTGCTCAGTGCCCCCCAGTGCTTGGGGGTCGGAGAGGGGTCCCTGCTCTGTGGGGAGCAGCCGTAGGATAAAGTAGGGGACAGCAGCTGGGATTGCTGCACACTGTACTGATGTTCTCTCAGGCTTTCCCTTCTCAGCCTGCCTGGTACCCAGGGGTCCTCAGCCCTGAGCCACCCGAGCTCCATCGCTGCCCTGTGGGCTCCACTCTGTCCATCTCCAGAAGCTGAATGGTTCCCCTCTCCCTGCTGCAGGTGGCCCCGAAGGCGCTTTGTTTCCCGAGTGCCATTTTAGCTAGAATAACAAAGTGCTGAACAGACAGAACTCTCCGTTGTTGCTGTGGGCTCTTTGGGACGTTAACGTCGCTCCTTCTGTCCTCACCAGGGCCGAGTGGTGGAGAACATCTCGAAGAGGTGCGGGGGGTTCCTGAGGAAGCTGAGCCTGCGTGGCTGCCAGGGAGTGGGGGACAACGCACTGAGGTAGAGCCATGGCACAGAGGGGCTCTGCAGCCCATGGGGGTGCTGTTTTGGGGCAGCAGAGCGGGGATCCGCAGTGCTGTCTCATAGAAAGCACTGGGAGCAGCGATGTTTGCGTTTCTCATTGATCATCTCACCTTCACACCGCGATGTGTGAACACCGCTCAGGGCTGAAGGACAAAGAGTGGGAGATCCCAGGGCGAGTTATGGGCCAGCACAAATTATCTGTTTCGTTCCACGTTTCTTTTACTTGAGCCCATCCGGTCGAGTTGTGGCTGCTGTGCTCACTGAACGCAGCAGAACAGAAACCCACTGGCTGAAAAGAGCCGTGTTTTGCCTTTCCTTTCCTAAAGGACGTTTGCACAGAACTGCAGGAACATCGAAGTGCTGAACCTGAACGGCTGCACCAAAATCACAGACGCGTGAGTGCCAGCCCCTCTCTGTTTCCCCCTTATCTGTGCTGTGCATCACGAGGAGCGTGCAGGGCTCGGGGTAAACCCATCACACCGCTCTTCTCTGTGTGTTCTCCTCCAGCACGTGCACCAGCCTCAGTAAGTTCTGCTCCAAGCTCCGGCACCTCGATCTGGCATCCTGCACCTCCATCACCAACCTGTCCCTGAAGGCACTCAGGTAGGAGGACGCAGCCAGCCTGACCCGAAGGTGCTGGGGTGGGAGGGCAGAGGGGGCTGATGGTGGGACTCTGTGGTCCTGCAGAGGAGATGGGAGCTGAGCTGTGCCTGTGCAGAGTTCAGATCCATGCAGGGCTTTGGGGATTCCATCCCGGTGGTTGTTAGCAGAAGTGTTACGTTGCCTTCAGGACTTGGAGGAGGGGTTGGAGGTGAACCCAAAAAGTCACCCTGCCTTTCTTAAATGCTCCTCCAGCCGGCTCCTGCTCGGTCAGGGTGCTGCTGAGTGTTTACATAGCTGGGAGGTGAACGTGTGACTGTTTGTCTTTCTGAACTGCTTAGGACACGCAGCACTGCCCAATCTGCTGCATGGTGTGGCCGAGTGGTCCAGGAAAGGAAGGGAAAGGCAGACATTGGTGGGGGGTGTTGGGAGGCACGAAACTCCCAAAGGGAACAACAGGGGCTGAGGTGGTATCAAAAAAAGTTTCAACCGATGTCCCAGTGATCAAACACAAGAAAACAGCGTGACAGGAGGCACGATCTGGAGGGGCTGTCTGGACACCAAAAGGAAAAGGCAGATCTGAAAGAATAACTGAGTGGTTACATTATCTTTGTGGCTCCACGAAAAGACTTGGAGCCTCCCTTGGGGGTCTTTGTCTGCATCCCTGATTTCACGTGGGCAGGTTTGTGCTGCAGAAGTCCACCTGGATGGGAGCTGCTGGTGGAAAGCAGCCCAGCGTTGGGTTATGGCTGAGGGTGTGCTGAGGTGCAGAATGCACACGGGCTGTGCTGTCCTTGTGCAGGAGCCAGGAGGTGTCTGAATTCAGGGGTGCAGCATTCAGGGCTGGCCCTGTGGGCTCTGAGCGTTGGTGGAGGGGTGCTGTGGGGTGCAGGTGCTGCTCAGAAATGGGGTTTTCCTGGATTCTGACTTGAAGGATTTCCTTCTAACACAAAGCCAAAAGCTTTCAGCCTTTTCCTCTCACCTCTCCAGCGAGGGCTGCCCGCTGCTGGAGCAGCTCAACATCTCCTGGTGCGACCAAGTGACCAAGGACGGCGTCCAGGCTCTGGTGAGGGGCTGCGGGGGCCTCAAAGCGCTGTCCCTGAAGGGCTGCACACAGGTATGGGGCAGTGGGACCGAGGGACAACGGCTGGCTGGTCCCTGCTGGGTTGGGTGTGGGTGGCAGGGACTGCTGCTGCTCCCTTGGGATGTGTGAGCGCCCTGCCAGCTCCTACAGCTGCCTCTTGGTTTGCTCCTTGTCACATCTCAGTCTCAGCCTTTTTAAAGGAGAGCAGCAGTGACCCCAGCGGGCTGAAAGCTGCGTCCCAGAGGTGCGGGCATCTGGGGTTGAGGCTGGGGTTACCTGCTGGGTAGACCTGGCAGCTGGGCCGAACTGCTCCTGATGCCCAGGCTCTGTGCTTTGCATTTATTTTTCTCTTGGGGTGTGCATTCCTCAAGCATGAGTCACTGCCATTTCCATCTGCTGCCTATAGATAAACAGCTGTAGGTACAGAAAGCGCATTTCTTCATGCAAGGACGCCGAGTCCTGAAGGGTGACCACGATAAGGGCAGCACTGGCACATGGTGTGTGCAGGGGGACACCCTCGTGTGTCACACACATGGCCGTGAGGGCTGGAGCTGATGACATCTCAGCCTGTTGAACAGCTCGAGTTTCTCATCATTTACAGAGCCACAAGCAATACTGATGGCAGTACATCCTCGTAATCAATCGCTTTGCCGTCTGTTCTTATGGATTTAAGAACAGCAAGCTTTTCATTTTAATCATCCTGAGGAACCCTGGGTGTGTCTGTGCTCCTCACGCTGAAATAATACTCTTATTTTTTTCTTGAGAGCTCCCCCGTTGCCATATAGACGTGGGGTCACTTTGTGGCCCCCATTGGCAGAGCACAGCCCTCATTCCTGGGGCGGGTTTGTGACCCCGCTGCTTGCTCTGTTCCTGCCATGTGTGTACCTGGATCGGCCTCTCCCTCACTCAGCAGTGGGCTGTGGGTCGTTGTGCTCTGTTCCTGCAGCAGTGGAAGTGGCACTGAGCTCCTGCTGTGCGTTTGGAGGCTGCAGTGCACTGCCCTCCTCCCACACGGCCACCCCATCCCTGCGTTTTGTTGTCCCCAAGTCTTCCTTTGGAGGGCTGCCTCAAGCACTGCAGCGTTGCTTCACTCTCTGATTTTCCTTCCCAGCTCGAGGACGAAGCTCTCAAATACATCGGTGCAAACTGTCCCGAATTGGTGACATTAAACCTCCAGACGTGCTTAGTAAGTACCGCACCGTGCTCCCAGCACGTGGCCGTGGTGCACACAGCTGTGCACTGCCAAGCCTTTTAAAAGCAGCTGATTTGAAACAGCTTTTTGGGAGTGCTCGTAAGCCCCTGGAGCAGCTCTGGGTTTGGTGGAAGCGTTGCTCTCCTCGCCCTGCCTGCAGGGCTGCTGAGCTCCTGTGATGGAAGCATTCTTTCCAATGGGGTTGGAATGCTGGCGGTGCTCAGCCAGCCCTGCTCTGCTCCAAGAGCAGCAGTTCCCTGTGCAGGACTTCAGGCAGTGACGACACAGTGCCAGAACAAATGTCTGTTTGCACCCAAAAGGCGGCCGGGGTGGGCTGTGTGCACGCTGTGTGCACGCTGTGTGCCTGCTGCAGGCAGAGCAGGGCAGCAGCCCCGGGCTGCAGGGCTGAATGCATTTTGGGCTGCAGGGCTGAATGCATTTTGGGAAGCACAGTGTGGCATCGGTTACGTTCCTGGTTGGAAACCCAAGAGGAAAGCGTGCGGCGCGGCGCTCCTCCGCTCCTCTGTTATGCCTTGTGATGGTGTTGTTGTTTTTCTTGTAGCAAATAACAGATGATGGTCTCATTACAATATGCAGAGGATGCCACAAGCTGCAGTCGCTGTGTGCCTCGGGCTGCTGCAACATTACAGATGCCATCCTGAACGCCCTGGGACAGAACTGCCCGAGGCTCAGGTAAGGCCTTGGTGCAGAGCTGAGGGCTGTGTGGGGCTGCTCAGTGCTGAGGCTGCTGCTGGAGCTGCTCCTCATTGCACTAAGTCTGCTGCTGGTGCTGCTGGAGCTGCTCCTGGTTGCACCAAGCTCTGCTTTCTCAATCAGAGCAGTGGGAGGAGAGCTCCGTGCCGTGGCGGTGTGCTGCAGCAGCCTCCCTTTAAACCTTTGCATGTTTACTTCTGCTGTGTTATTATTTTTTAATGGAAAGCAGCTGAGGCCGGGTTAGTTCTGTGCTGGGAACACATTTAAACCCCACTGTTTCCTCCCGGTGTGATGACGGCAGGCTTCTCATTGTGATTTTATGGCAGGTGGAATTTGTGCTGAAGCAGTGGGGCTCCCGGCCCCGCAGCCTCTCGTTTCTGCTTAAAACCTTTTTATCAGGACAGGTTCCTCCTGGAGGACTTTGCTATAATTCAGTTCTGTTCCTCCACACTCATTAGTTCTGTACGTTGGGGTATTTCTGTGCATTCGGGTGTTTCTTATGTCCAGGTGCTGTGGGTGGGTGCTCTGAAGGCAGATCTCCACCACGGTCACTCTCCATTCTTTCTGTGCAGAATATTAGAAGTCGCCAGGTGCTCCCAGCTGACAGATGTGGGCTTCACAACTCTGGCCAGGGTGAGTGCTCCTACACGGCAGGGAAAGCTTTGCTTCCCATGTGGCCCTCTCTCTGAACACAGCTGTGTGTGGTGTGGGTGGGAGGCGGTGCTCGTGCAGCCCCACACACCCCAGAGCCAGCTAAGGGCAACGTTGGATGCAGCACCATTACCAAACGTTGTTTGTTGTTCAGGATTGAACCGTGCTCTGTATGACCAACCCTACGTTCAACCTCCTTGCTATGAATTAAGGGAAACTCATTGAAATGAGTGACATCTGCTGGATTTCCTCTAATGGTGTTCATTGAGAAGCAGCAAACTTTCTTTTCTCTCCTGCTATTCCGTGGAGAAAAACCTCTGCTGCTGCCGAGGGCTGTCTGTGTTGTAGCTGTTTGGTTTTGCTGCCTGAACTTTGCACTCACTCGGAGTGTTTGCTCTTCTGTTTGTTCCCAGAACTGCCACGAGCTTGAAAAAATGGACCTGGAGGAGTGTGTGCAGGTAGGAGCCGCCGCTCTGCGGTCACACTGTTGGTTCCTCACTTTATTGCACAACGGCAGCAGTGCAGAAAGGGGGTGAAAAAGCAGCAGGTGGTGTCCAAATGGAGCTTCCCTTTGAATCCTGGGCAAAAAAAGATCGAACAGAATCTGGATGAGGAAACACTGCCTTTGTAGTTGAGTTCTTGTATGACTGAATGCTGCTGTGCCCCTCCTGGTGGAAGGGACCTGAACGCCTCCTGCCCTCAGACAGACACTTCAGACACGGACACTTCAGGGGGGATTTGGGGGTGCAAACTGGGCACCTGTTTGCCGTTGTTCCTCGGTAGGGATGGGCAAAAGGTCCTCGTGCAAAGCACACAGCGTGAAGAGGCCCTGTTCTTTTTGCAGATAACAGACAGCACGCTAATCCAGCTCTCCATACACTGTCCACGGCTCCAGGTTCTGGTGAGTAGAGTGATGCTCTCAGTGTTTTCTTCCTCTGAATGGAGGGATTTCATGCACTGCCTGTGGGAATTTGTCTCTTTGACTTCATGGACGCATCATGAAGAACTCAGCTGAACACCTGACCCTTAGGAGCCCGTTGTCCCTCTGCTGCTGCTGGCAGTAATTGGCCTCCAAGCACCCACAGCAGCCAGGCAGTGAGTTCTGGGATGCTGGGTGCTCCTGGTAGGGTTTTCCCCCACCTGTTCAATAGGAGCTGTCCCTAAGGTGGCTGTCAGTCTGTCTGGAGGAGCAGAGCCCTTCTCAGCTTTAACACAGCTGGGCACCTGAGGGCTGCAGAGCTCACAGGCTCCAGAGAGCGATGCTTCCCTTGGGCTGTGTTTCTGGGAGTTGAGTCTGTCTCCATCTCCGTCCCCCCCCCCCCTACGAGCTCTGCCCCATTGCCATCGTGGTGGGGGGTACAGGGTGCAGTCCGTGGGCTCTACCCCTCAGTTGTACCCCCACAGAGCTGCAGGCTGATGCCATCCCCAGCTCAAGCCCTGCTTCCTTTCCCAGGACCTTTAGGACGCAGCCCCCAGAAGTGCACAAAGCAGGTGACGTTCCATTTCTGCAGGTCTTTAGAGCCCTGGCTATGATGTTCAAGGCCACAGAGATTTTACAAAGCTGGTTTCTTTGATAGCAGAGGTATTTATCCCATTCCTTGCAGTAAGTGCCTGCTGCCCTCTCTCCTGGGCCTCTCCTGCCGTCGCCTCTCCGCTCCCCTTCAGCCACACGAATTCCCTCTCTCAGGCTCTGCTGCATCACCTGGAGCTCCACAACGGCTCCGGTGCGCAGAGCAAGCCCAGATCTGTGCCAAACACCCACGTGTGCTTACAGAGCACTGGCCGGCTTCTCTCTCATCATCCCCGGTGCCCCCAGCGGAGCGTTGGCTGCCGCTTGCTCAGGGCTCACAGCCTCTGTTTGGGTGCAGAGTTTGTCCCACTGCGAGCTGATCACGGACGATGGCATTCGCCACCTGGGGAACGGCGCCTGCGCCCACGACCGCCTGGAGGTGATCGAGTTGGACAACTGCCCCCTGATCACCGACGCCTCCCTGGAGCACCTGAAGAGCTGCCACAGCCTGGAGAGGATAGAGCTGTACGACTGCCAGCAGATCACGCGGGCGGGGATCAAGAGACTCAGGGTAAGAATGTGAGGGCCAAAGCTTGGAGGCTTCTGGGGGGAAGAGGGAGGGCTGTGGCATCGGATTCTTCGTGGTCTGGTGATGCTCATTCATTACAGTATCCTGAGAGCCCATCACCTGCAAAATGCACGGCAGTCCCGGGCTTAAAAAGTGGGGTGGGATGAGCCCCAGCCCTTCAGGAAGGGGTGTGATTGGAAAAAAGAAATCACTGAATCGTTAAGGTTGGAAAAGATCTCTGAGACCCCCACAACCCTCAGTGCCACATCCCACAGGGCTGGAGCACCCCCTGGGACAGTGACCCTCCCCCCATCCCCCCCAGGCAGTCTGTGCCGGTATCTGACTGCTCTTTGGGGAAGAAATTGTTCCCGATGTCCAACCTGACCCTCCCTGGTGCAACGTGAGGCCGTCTGCTCTCGTTCTACACCTGTAGCTCTGCCCACTCGGCGGTAGCGGGAGGCAGAGGGGGCTCAGTGTGCGGTGTCATTCCGTGAGCACTCACCCCTGGCAGCGCTTTTGCAGTGCAGGGCTGTGTGTGAGCACCCGGCAGTGCAGCACAGCACTCGTCCATGCGCTCTGTGCGCTGCGCTCTGTGCTGTGATGCTCGTACAGCGCACGGTGGTGAACCAAAACCACCCGGCTGTGCTGCACAGGAGGGTTACCTGCTGCCCCATGCCCTGCTGCCCCATGCCCTGCTGCCGTCCCTTCATGTGCCGCGTTTCTCTTGCAGACCCATTTACCCAACATTAAAGTCCACGCCTACTTCGCGCCGGTGACACCACCTCCGTCGGTCGGGGGCAGCCGACAGCGCTTCTGCAGATGTTGCATCATCCTATGACACTGGAAGCAGCCATCCCTGCAAACTGAGTATTTAATTACACCTCTAGAGCGACGGCGGACAGCTGTACCTTGGAGGAGGGCGACGCAGTGTCATTTGCAAGGGGCAGCCAGCAGGCAGCGGTGCCGGCCCCCGTAGCCACCCATACACATCCATATACACACCCCACCCGTTCCCAGCGGACGGATGAACTCTGCGGTCTGGGGCTGGAGCTCTGTTGGCTTTTCTGTAGGTGGATTGGTATCAATTCTGAACCGTTCCTGCTGGGCATGCTCAGACGAAGTCATTGCGGTGAAGGAGGGGAGGTGTTTGCAAACCCAAAACGACTGTTGCTGCTGTAGAGGTTAGAGAAGGAATTGCAAGCCTTGGAAATAGGGAGAGGAAGGGACGTGCTTTATCCCTGCATCCACTGTGCGGGTGGAAAAAGAAACGAACTGACAGCCCCCAAAGCTGCGTGTCCATTTCTGAGCTTGGGGGTGGAGGAGCAGCCGGTGTGCGGTGTCAGCTCCGCTGCTCCCATCCCTGCTGACCCCCTGAGCATGCTCACATCGGGAGGTTCATCTGTTGCTTCTGTGTCCCGTAGCATCCAGCTCGGAGGCCCCCCCCCCCCCCCCCCCGTAGGCGGTTGTGCTGTAGCTCGGGATCTGTGCTGTCAGGCTCTGGTTTCGCCCTCCCCGTGCCCCAGTTGTTTGGTTTTTGGTGGGTTTTTTTTTTGTCCTCCTCCTGATTGTCCTTCGGTAATTTGGACATTTACCAAAGCCAAAAAAAAAAAAAAAAAGAAAGAAAAAAGTGTAGGGAAACCCATTTAAATTTACAGGAAGCCCTTTTCTTTTAACGGCTGGCAGCCTGAGCCTGCAATGGGCTGATGGAAAAACCGATTGGAATTCCAGGTTTTCTCCCAGTGATGAGAGCGTAACTCTTTGCTATAGGGGACAAGCTATAGCCTCTGCTCCAGCGCTGCTTCTGCTGTCCTTTCCCTCCAACCCCCCACCCCCTTCCCACGAGGAAAATAAACACAGAACCTTTTTGCTGATTGTCCTGGTCAAGAGCTCCTGACTTGCTGTGCCTGTGGAGCAGGAGGAGCAGCGGGGCCAGCCACAGCTTGTCGCCCATCGCTGCCCCGTTGTGCAGCGGTGCTGGGCAGTTGTGCATTGCCCACAGGTAAGTGCTGCCCTGGAGGAGCTGTCTGGAGGCAGCGGGGCTGCACTGTGCCCCCCACAGCAGTGGGAGCAGCAGCGTTGGCGGTGATTTGGGGTGAGGTTGACCCAGAGGGGCGCAGCGAGCTCCCCGTCCCTGGGGCGGAAGGCAGGGGTGCCGCGGGGCAGAGCGTGGTCAGAGCAGAGCAGGTTGGCGGGGATGAGCTGAGGCGTCCATCACGGCTCTGCTCCTGCTGCCTGCAGCCCGGGATGGAAGGGAGGGGGTACATTTATGGGATGGATCCCACCTGAGAGGAGCGGGCGGGGTCACCAGCTGAGCCCTGGGAGCCGTGCTTCACCTTCCCGCTGCAGCCTGATAAGGGAGGGCTGCCTGCGTGGCCCCAGGGATGCAGCTCTTGGCTGCGGGTTTGCCCTGAGGACGGAGCCATCCCAAGGGCTGTGCAGCAGCTGCCTCCCCTTCCCCTCCAACTCAGCTTCCCGGACCCGTCGGTGTAGGTTTAACGTCTGGCAGATGCACTGACTGGTGGGAGGAAATCCAACGTACACTGTGTTTAAAAGGATACTGTCAATTCCTTTCCTAGAGATGGCTTTTAATGCATTCTATTTATTCAAACCCATGGATTCTCTCTCCTCGGTGAGCATGCTCCTATACTTCAACTGCAGAACTCCTTGCTCCGGTTGTCAGATGATGGCCGAGGGGTCCCACCAGCGATGGGTGTTTGTTTGCACAGCTCTGGCAGAGCACTCGGCTCATGCTGAGGCACGGGAGAGCCAAAACTGATTTACGAAGCCGGGGTGTAGCTGACGGACTGCTTTCTTTGAACAGGTTTGAGTTGAAGAGGAAACTCAAGAGCATAGAACCCAAAGCTTTGTTTGGTTTCAAACAGGGTAACAGCATTAAGGTAGCTCAAACTACTTGACAGTGTCCTTTTAAGTCAATGATCCGTCTCTAAATGGACTCTTCCTTATGTTTGTATTTATAAATAAATACCAATAAAGACCATTTTCCTAACCTTGTCTTATTAGAGGAATATCCTTATGAAGCAGAAAAGCCTGCAGGGATTGGGGCTTCAGCAAGCTGAGGGGTGGAAGTGGGGCCGCCCAGCTTTAAGGGGCGAAGGGTCTGCATTTTGTTCTCAGCTGTTCTCTGCCGTTAATCCCTGCTTCACGGCTCCCCCTCACACAGGGCAGACCCAGCACAGAGCTGGGGAACAGCAGTTCATCCCCGATCCCTCCCCAGAGACGAAAACAAACAGGCGGGAGTATTTCTGGTTGTGTTTTATTGAATCCTCGTGGATGGGAAGCACTATGTACACAAGACAGCCGCCGTTCACTTCTTGGTCTCTTCTTCCTTAGAGAGGGTCTTGATGATTTCCTCCTTCTTGGCTTGCAGGCGTTCCTCGCGGCGCTTCCGAGCCTCCTTGGTTTTGGACCTGCGAGCCTCAGCCTGATCACTGCGAGAAGTTAAGAGTTTGTCAATGCCTGGGGATCAGTCCAGACAGCCAAGAGAAAGCCTGCCCTGCTGGCCCTGTTCTCCTCGCTCCGCTGGATCCCGGTCTGCCATGCCAGCTGCTGAGCCGAGCAGGCTGTGCTCCATGTGCAGCTCCTGCCCCTCACCAATGGGAGCCTTGAGAACTAATGACTCATGCCTCCCCTTATCAGTCCTTTACTCTGCCCGCATCACTGGGTCAGTTTATAGCACTGTGAGCCATTCTGGCCTGCTGCGCACGCAGCTCTGCCACGATTACGTACACCTCTCTGCTTCAAGCCAGCCCTACCCAGCCTTGTTTTGATTCCTCACCAGGGCTCTGGGTTGAGCCATCCAAATATCCGTGTGCACTTAATTAGAAAGAACTGCCTCCCCAGCCTGCAAAATGGAAGCGTGACAGTGAAGCAACACTTACGCCAGGAGCTTCTTGCGAGCCTTGTCTGCCTTGAGCTTGTGGATGTGCTCCATCAGGATCCGCTTGTTCTTGAACACGTTGCCTTTGACCTTCAGGTACAGGCTGTGGTACCTGAAGGAACAGAACGGATCGTGAGTGCTGTGACAGCAGATCACCCCCCAAGCTCTGAAGCTGCTGCAGTGGCACAGGCAGTGGGATTGGTTGTAGAAGGTACGGGGGCTGCTCTGTGCTTTCTGGAGAGGATCTGTTCCCATCACCAAGCTCTACACCACGGAGCTGGCTGAGAAGCTGCATGTAGCAAAAGAAAGATAAGCACACGCACACGTTCCCCGCTGCCTGCCCAGCACCTGAAGCTGCACGCTGGCCTGGCAGACTCACATATGGCGGTCGATCTTCTTGGACTCCCTGTATCTGCGGAGCAGGCGCCTGAGAATTCGCATCCTCCTCATCCAGGTCACCTTCTCTGGCATCCGAGCGTTGGCTGTACCCTTCCTCTTACCTGGGGGGGGAGAGAAAACACGGTAAGAAGGTGGCCTGGCTTCTGCTTGCGTTCAATCCTTCTCTTTACTTCAGGAACAGACTTATTGAAACTCTGCAAGAGATCTCCGTCCAACACGAGGCTGCGGGTGCAGCGTGCACAGCGAGCAGGCACTGCCTTCAGCACTCACCAATGCCCATGTGCCTGCCCTTCCGACGGGCCAAGGTGTTCTTCCTGCATCGTGCCCGAGAGTGGACAGTCACAGGTTTGCGGATGATCAGACCATCCTTTATTAACTTCCTGATCTGCTGACCTGGAAAGAAAAACACCGCATTCTGTATTTCGTGTGAACGAGCAAAGAGAGACCACGTCAGGCCAAGCGCAGGCTGTAATCTGGCTTGTGTAAGAAGGATCCCATCTGCTGGGCATACCCCCAACCCTCCTCGTGCTGCTGGCGTCGCTCTTTCCCCACCATCCCATGTTTTCCTTATTAGTCACCCGGGAAAGCACCTTGACCCACACCGGGAGCGCATGGGGAACCCCAGAAGTGCTGGAGATGGACCCCAATCCACTCCGAAACACAAAGAGCCACAGAACTAAAGGGGCTGGAGGGGACCTCCAGAGATCATCGAGTCCAACCCCTGCAAAGCAGCCCCATAACAGCACCGGTGGGTGAGAAGAACCCACAGCCTCCCTGGGCAGCCATTCCTCAAACATCAGCTCCACCTCAGTCAACGTTAACGACGCAAAACAAGCACAAAACCCCTTCTCGTGTCCCCTTACGGGACCCACCCGCTCCCACTTACGCGAGTTGGCGTTGGCGATCTCGTTGGTCTCGTTGGGATCCAACCACACCTTCTTCTTCCCGCAGCACAGCACGCTGGAGGCCAGGCGCTTCTGCAGCCGGAGCATACTGCGGGCAGCGGGGCGGAGGGCTCAGCGGGGCGGAGGGCTCAGCGCAGCTCCGGCTCGGCCCCGCGACTCCTCCGGTTGCGATGCAGCCGCCCCGCTCCCCGCCGCCATTTCCCCCCCCTCGCCGCCTCCCCGCCGCGGGGCCCAGCCGCCATTTTCCCCCTTTCCCCGCGGTGTGCGGGAGATGCGGCCGCCCCGCGGGCAGCACCGGGAGCGCCCCCCGCCCTGAGGCCGCTGAGCT
The DNA here is from genome assembly GCA_030625065.1 of Alectoris magna. NCBI lineage: Eukaryota > Metazoa > Chordata > Aves > Galliformes > Phasianidae > Alectoris > Alectoris magna. Next base: position 1,132,400 of record CM060588.1, read on the forward strand.
CCGGCCCGCGCCCATCCCCGTTCCCCGATCGCCGTTCCCCGGCGCCGCGCGGCGCTCACCTCATGGCGGCGGCTGCGGCCGAGCCGGGCGGAAAGGACTGCGCACGCGGCCGCGCCCACAGCCAGCGCCGCGGGGAACGGAACGTACCACTGCGCTACCGCCCCGCCCCGCCGCGGTTCTGCAGCCTCACGGCGGATCGAAACGCGGCGGCTGAAACGCCGAGTCCCGGTCACGGGTGGGGAGCGGGGAGGGAGCGCCGCGGCCGCACTCGAGGTGTGGGGGAGGAGGACGCGCTTCACTCCGCACCTCCCTCTGCGCAGAGTGGTACGGTCCAGAGCAGCGCATGCGCGCTAGGTCAGGCAGGGAGGGCCGAGCGCATGCGCGGTGGGTGTGGCCGGACAGCTGAGAGCATGCGCGGTGACACGGCGTGGGCAGCACGAGGGCGGAGCGGCCATGGTGGTTGTGGGGGGGTGGGGTCTGTGCCGGGTATGGGAGGGGGTCGGGGGTACGGCTTGTTGGGGGGGTTGTTGTCGGGTTAGAGGCTCCTGTGAGGCCTAGGGCCATTACGAGGCCTGGAGGTGGTGTGAGGCCTGGTGCGATGGGAGGCCTGTGGTCACGGTGAGGCCTTGGGCGGTGTGAAGCCTGCGAATGGCCGGGCACCGTTTTGTGCGCTCTGAGGAGCAGCCCAGCGCCAGGCGGCGCATCCCCTTGTGGCCTCAAACACCTCAGGAGAGCCTGCTCCTGTTAAGGGCTCCCCCAGCAGCACGGTGTGGATTTCTGCTTCGCTGCAAATCCGCCCGGCACGATCCTGCCTTACACCAACCCGGCAGCAGCCGAAGCCACCCTCCTGCGGCAGCCCCTTCCCTTGCAGCTGCCTGCTCCGTGCTCAGTCTGTGCTGCTGCCACGCGTGGCTCTGGCGGCCGAATGCAGGCGGCATATGGTGTGTGACAGGGAGCTGGTGGCGGCAGATTTTGGGTTCGTTTTGAGAGACAAACACGGATAAACACAGGCTTTTGCTGTTTAAAAACTGACTCGTCATTTTCCTACAACAAAACGTCAAAATCTGGAGGCTCCTGAGGCAGGAGAGCCGGCTGCTGTTTGATTACCCGCCCTGGAGCAGCACCTGGATTTTGTCCTTCTGTGTTTCTGTGAACCTGCAGCTGTGAATCAATGTCCCGTAAGGCTTTGGGGCCCTCGTGTGGGGTGGAGGTGGTGGGGAGGCTTCAACCCACACAATCGTGTTTCTCTGCAGAGCCCCACACCTTTATGGAGCCCACACCTCCAACACCCACACCTCCCACCTGCGGGTGCATTCCTGAGCCCCCACGCAGCAGCGCTGTGTGCTTCCCATGGGGTTGAGGGCACAGCTCTCACCCCTTGCTGGCACCAGGCAGACCCCGTTCCCATCTTCCTGCACTGCAGCTCCAGCAGTGACACTGCTTGCGTTCTGCTCCCACGCAGCTCTGGAGAACGCAGCACTCATCCTCTGCCCCCACCGCCTCCACGTTGTCCCAGCACAGCCACCTCCAGCTCCCAGCTGATCTTCTCCCTCCCCAGGGCTGCACCCCCGACTTGAGGGGCTGCAGATGGGCCCTGATTTGCATTCAGGGCTGTGCCACCCATCCGGCTGCACAGGTGCTGTCGTCGGCACCTTATGGTGATGGATGGGGTCTAAGAATGGAAAACGTGGCGTCAGCTGTCCTGGGCACATTGTCTGGGAGCGCGGAGGGTGGGGGCACCCCCAGGAATTCGGAACTTTCCAACAGCTGGTGGCTGCTGTGTGATCAGCACGGGAGGTGCAGGAGCCACAGGGGGGACCCCAAAAAGGGGGGGGCGGTGGGGGCAGGGATCGCTCAGCAGGGACCCCCCCTCCAGGGATGGCTTGGAAGCCGGGTTTAGCCCCAGACTTTGGAGAAGGGGCTGTGCCCCCCGCCCCCCCAGGATGTTTTTATTTTAGGGGAGCTCCTTGCAGCGAGCTGCAGGCTGCGTGCTGGTCAGAGCTGCCCCCTCCCACTGTATTTATATTTTTATATATATGCTATTTTTTGGGGGGGGGGAGGAGGGGGAGATCCTTCATCTCTCCCCCTCTTTTGGGGGCCGCTTTGGGGGTGCCCTCCCCTAAAAGAGGGAGGGAGGGAGGGAAGGAAGGAAGGAAGGAAGGAGGGGAGAGGAGGGAGGGAAGCATCCCGCATCCCTCCCGGCAGCGCGGTGGGAGCGGCCGGGGCGGAGGCAGCGGCCGCCCCCTCCCTCCTTCCTCCTCCTCCTCCTCCCCTCCCCTCTCCTCTCCGCACGCCGGGGCCGCCCGCCCGTCGCCGCGGGGGTCGGTGCGGCGGAGGCCGATCTCGGGCCCCGCGCTGCCCAGAGAGCTCCATGGTGCGGGAGGGGGGCATGGCGCGCCCCCCCTACAGCTCCGCTCAGGACATCCAGATGGACGTCTTCGACAACGCAGCCCTCCAGGTGACACCCCCGGGGCGGGGGGGGAGAGGGGGTCAGAGAAAGCCCTGGGGGCGGGGGGGTGGGGGGGCTGCATGAAACCCCCCCTCATCCCCTCCCCACGTCCTACCGGTGGAGGTTCCACCTCCTGTAGCTCGGTTCCCCCCACCCCCGTAACCACACTGCTCCCCCAAATCAAAGCAGACAGCAGGAAGTGGGGATGCAGCCCCCAAGGTTTTTTTTGGGGGGGGGCAGCGCACCCCTTTTCTGCATCACCTCCCCACAGCTGTCCCCCCCCCTCCCCGCAGCACACTGAGTCCGGGGGGGCACAGGGAAACTTTTGGGGATGGGGCAAACTGTGCAGAGTCGGTGTGCAGTGGGTGTGAACCCCCCCCCCAAAAAATCTCCGTCCGCTGGGTGTGGGGTGGGGGGATGCATCCTCTGGGCTGGGGGCATCTCGTGTCCCCCCCGCAGGCTGGGAAGGGTCGGGCAGCAGTGAAGTGTGGGTGGGGGCACAGCCAGGCCCTGGGATTGGGGTGGTGGGGGGCACTGAAGGCTTTGCCCATCACTGTTGGGGGGCTCCGTGATGCTGCCCCACCCCGGGGCCTTCACCTCCTCCAGCACAGAGGGATGGAGCCGGGGGGGGAGGGACCTAAAAATACCGGGGACCACCGGTGGCAGCTGGGCCCAGCTGTCCTTTTGGGGGGGGTGTGTGTGGGGGGGGCATAACCCAGCCACTCACACCCAGCACCCCCCGGTGTGTTCCGGTGTCCCTCCCCCCCCCCCCCCCCCCCCCATATCCCATATCCTCAGCCCTTACGGGGGCACTGTCAGCCCCCATGGGGGACACCATGGGTGCAGTGGGGGGGGCTCATTCTTGCTGAGGGAGCTTACACGTGTGTGTGCGTGGGGCTGGGGCATGTGACAGCGAGGGGGTGGCATGGGGATGATGGGGGGGGGGGGGGGGGGGGTGGTGCTGCTGCTGTGGGCCCAGCCCCTCCCTCCCCCCTAAGAGCATCCTGCCCCCCCCTGCCCCAGTGTGTGGGGGTCTGGGGGTGCTGGGTGGTGGCTGCGGGAGGGGTGGATCTCAGCAGCTCCCGGTGCTCTGTTCTGAAGTGATGCTGCTGGGGATGTCGGGGGGGTGATGCTCACGGTGTGTCCCCCCCCCCCGTCCCCCCAACCTGTCACCTCTCTCCACAGGGCAAGTACAGCAAGCGCAAGAGCCGCTTCAAGCGCTCCGATGGCAGCACCTCGTCTGACACCACCTCCAACAGCTTCGTCCGGCAGGTGAGCATGGAAGGGTCTTGATGGGGAGGGGGGCACAGACCCCTTTTTTGGCTCCTGCCCACCCCTCAGGGCATGTATCCTGTGAGGCTGAATGGGGACAGCCTCTTTGGTAGCCCTTGACCCCCAGGGAGCCATATGAGGGGGTCCTGGTTTGCAGCTGAGCACCGCGGGGGGGGCACAGCCATTGTAATATCTGAGCCACATCCATCTGTGCCCCCCTCCCGCACCATGGAGCGCTCACAGCCAAGGCTGTGCCTGCTGTCCTTCCTCTCCCCTGATCAAGGGTGGGGCTGGGGGCGTCCACCCCCCATATCAGGAGCCTTTGGGGTCTTGGGGCGTCTCCTGCCCCTTTTGATGCTGGGGGGGTGGGAAGGCATGCAGCCCACCTGGCATCACCCCCGCCCTCCCCAGCCCCATCCACCCACCGCTGGCTTGGCACTGTCCCCCCCACCCCCCCGCCCCAGGCTAAATATACCCCAGCAGGCTGCGGGTGTCTGAAACCCGACCCGCGGGCGCCCCAGCACGCAACGCCCGCCCCCCCCCGGCCCACTTGCCCCCAGCCCTGCCACCATGGAGATGACCGGCAAAGACCACCTCGCCGCCCCGGTGAGCATCCCCTCCCCCCGCACCGCTGCCACCCCTTCCTGCCCCTCCTCCCTGTCCCAGGGTTTGGGGTCCCCCTTGACTTAGAGGGGCTGCAGGGTGAGCACTCTAGCCGGAGTCCAGCCTGGCACCCCAGTGTGCTTGCTGCTGCCCACAGTCCCTGCTCCTCTGCACCCCCCCAGACCCCAGGCTGTGTCGTACCTGTGAGCAATGGCTCAGAGAGGGGCTGACCGATCTCTGCCCCTGTGGATTTTTTGGGGGAAGGCTTTCTTGGGGGGCTGCTGCCCCATGGATGGTGGTAGTATCTGTGCAGAGGTGTTTGGGAAGGGGCTGCCCTGCTCTGTGGGAAGGGTGGGGGCTGCCTCAGTGTGGGGATTACAGCGGACCTGGGTGGGAAACAGCACCCCGTGGGGTTGGTGGTTCTTCTGTCCCCACGGGGGTCACAGCCCTGGGGGTCTCCCCACCAACCCCCTCTGTGGCTCTAACTGCAGTACGGGGTGAAGTGAGTGGCCACGGGGGGCGAGCAGAGGCCCCAGCTGCAGCCTTGTCCTGGGGTGACCCCCAGCCCCCCTTACTGTGCGGCCCCATTGCTGCAGGACCTCTGGGTGGCTGGAAGAGAGCTGGCACTGTTGCACTTCCCCAGCATGGTGCAGAGCGGGGGGACAGCCGGGGTGCTGCCGGCTCCAGAGGGGGGGTCCTCATCTCCCTCACAGTTTAACGAGAGGCCTGGAGCCCACTGACAGCAGGACGGGAGCGGGGTGTCACGTTCCGTGCCGGAGCAATGGGAACAGCTGCGCCGGCGCTCGGCCTGCCGTAACCCCGGCACGGCCCCCCCGGCTCAGGGGAAACTGAGGCACAGGCTGGGGGCACGCACCCAGCAATGCATGGGGTCCTTTGGGCACTCACCCACTGGGAGCTGCCCCCCGGGTGGGCACCACTGTGCAGGATTTTGGGGATGCTTCAATGCTGCAGTGTTGGCTGCCTGCCGGGACCGGGGCTGCTCAGCACAGGGCTGGGGCCGGGGCTGATTCTCCCTTCCGTGGGGCTGGGACTGAGCCTTCTCCACACCGTCGCAGGGCTCAGCTGAGTCCTACACCAGCCGCCCCTCGGACTCAGATGTGTCACTGGAGGAGGACCGCGAGGCACTGCGCAAAGAGGCTGAGCGCCAGGCGCTGGCACAGCTGGAGAAAGCCAAGGTGGGACTGGGGGAATTGGGACCCTCATCACTGGGAGCCTTCCGTGGGGCACTGGCTCTCGTTGTGGGGTTTGAGGGGGATGCTGCTTACACTCAGCCCCTTCCCACCTGCAGACGAAGCCGGTAGCGTTTGCTGTCCGGACGAACGTTGGCTACAACCCATCGGCCAATGATGATGTGCCCGTGCAGGGCATGGCCATCTGCTTCGAGCCCAAAGACTTCTTGCACATCAAGGAGGTGAGGGTCTGGAGTGGGGGGGGGGGGCAGGGGGGGAGCAGAGCGGGAGGAGGGTGCGGGTGGCAGGGGTTTGGGGGTGTGGGGGTTGGCAGGGCACGGAGCTGAGGGCGGCAGGGTGTGGGGCTGCTGTGTGCCACCCATTTACAGGCTTTGAGGTGTTTTCTGTGTCCATCCCCTGGTGCAGAAGTACAACAACGACTGGTGGATCGGGCGGCTGGTGAAGGAGGGCTGCGAGGTCGGCTTCATCCCCAGCCCTGTCAAACTGGAGAACATGCGGCTGCTGCAGGAGCAGAAGATGAGGCAGAACCGACTGAGCTCCAGGTTCTTCCCACCCCCTTCCAGCCCCCCCCGGAGCCCTCACACAACCCCATGCTTACTCCTCTCTGCTTCTCGCCTCCCAGCAAATCAGGTGACAACTCCAGCTCTAGCCTTGGTGATGTGGTGACGGGGACGCGCAGGCCCACCCCTCCAGCCAGTGGTAAGGATGTCTGGGCTCCCCATGGGGAGCAGGGCTGGCCTGGCACAGGGTGGGGGGGGGCCTTGTCCTGCTGGGGACTGGACGCCCCTCCCACTGCCCTTCCTGCAGCTGGGTCTCCTCTGCTACCTCCCCAGCACTGGGAGGGGCATGCAGCCCCCTTGGTCCCTGTGTGGGACCAAAGCACAGCCCCACATTGCACACTCATGCACACATCCAAACAAGAGTGCACGGGGTGCCCCCCCAGCCATGGGTCCCCACGCTCCTCCCACCCCCTGCTTCCATCCACTCCCCCCTTTCACCACCGTTATCGCTGTTCTTCTCTCCCCTCCGGCCCCGGCGCGTCCCCAGGTGCCCTGGACACACCTAGCTTTGCCTTTGAGCCCGATGAGTTAGAGGAGGAGGAGGCTGCGGAGACCCACTGCTCCCCTAAGAGTAGTGTGAGCAGTGTCACCACCCCCCCCGCCCACTCCAAGCGCATCCCCTTCTTTAGGAAGGTAACAGAGCCCAATCTGGCCCACGCCTGCCTGCTGCACCCTGCCTGCCCTAACACTGCCGGGGGCTACGGGGGCACCGTGGGGTGGATTGGTCCGTAGCTGCTCCCCCTGTGATCCGCAGGATGGATCGTTCCATGGATGTATCCCTCTGTCATCCATGGGATGGATCGTTCTGTGGCTGTATCCCCCCGTGGTCCATGGATGGATCAGTCCATGGCTGTATCCCCCCCCCATGGTCCATGGGATGGCTCAGTCCATGGCTGTGTGCCCCCCCGATCCATCGGATGGATCAGTCCGTGCCCCCCCCCACCCCCCCTCAGGGCCCCCCTGTGTGCGCATGGTGTGTGGCACAGCTGCGTTTGTCTCCCCTGCAAATGAGAGTGGAACATTCCTCCCCCCTAAACTGAGCATGGTGCTGGGGGGCTCGGGTGCAACCACTGTGCTGGTAGAGGGGTGCTGAGGTGCTGCTCCCCCCCCCAAAGCCCCTGCTCACACCCCAACGCTAATCAAGAGTAGGGCAGCATTAATATAGAATGAGCTCCACTGGCCCGATCTCCCTTTGTCATTGGAGCTGTGCTCCCCCTGGGCTCCCTGGTAACCCCCCAGCCCAGTTTGGGGCCTGAAGCCCCCTCCCACAGTAACACGCATGCCTTGTTTGTCTCCCCCTGCCCGCCCCGGCGCCTCGGGACGTAGCGAAGCAGAAGCAGAAATCGGTGAGTAGCGTCGAGACCCCTGGGTTTGGGGCAGGAGAGGAGGGGGGAATGGGTTTGCTGCCACTCCTGGGGCCTCCCCATCCCTTGGCATCACCCTGGGCTCCTGCTGTGCCCCCTGGCCCAGCGTGAGCCCCCTGACCCCCGGTGCTGCCCCGCAGGCTGAGCACGTGCCGCCCTACGATGTGGTTCCCTCTATGAGGCCCATCATCCTGGTGGGGCCTTCGTTGAAGGGCTACGAGGTGAGGAGCGGGGCTGGGGGGAACCCCAGGGTGAGGGGGACGCACGGAAGGCCACAGCGGTTCCATGCACTCCTCCTCCCCTCCCACAGGTGACAGATATGATGCAGAAAGCACTGTTTGATTTCTTGAAGCATCGCTTTGATGGCAGGTGAGGCGGGGGGTGGCGGGGCCTTCCGCCCCTTGGGGGGGGGGCACTCAACACCACTGGGGAGCCCTCAACCCCATGGGGGGCCCTTAAGCCATGGGGGAACCCTCAACCACGTGGGAGGCCCTTAATCTCACAAGAGGAGCCCTTATCCCACAGGGGACCTCTAAGTCCCATGAAGGACTCATAGCTTTATGGAGCCCCTCACCCCCTCCCTGGCTTGAGTGGTCTCTGCCCCCAAGGAGAAGGAGTCTCCACCTCAGCCTCGTGCTTGGGGTGGGAGGAAGGGCTGGAGGGAGACTGCTGTGGGGAGCAGATGTTTGATGGGGGTGTTTGGACCCCCGCCAGCCTGTGTCCTTCTCATAGGATCTCCATCACGCGGGTGACGGCCGACATCTCCCTCGCCAAGCGCTCAGTGCTGAACAACCCCAGCAAACACACCATCATCGAGCGCTCCAGCACACGCTCCAGCCTGGGTAAGGCAGGTGCAGCACCTCAGCCACCCCAAGCTCCCATCTGTATCAGCCCGGCAGCCTCCTGCTCCCTTCCCCTCCCTCCTGGGGTGCTCAGTGTGTGTCCCTCCTTCCTGCACAGCCCCTCCACTCACTGGGGTGATGAGTGCGTGGGGCGAAGGGCACCTGGGACCCTCGGCTCCCACTGTCGGTTTGACTCAGTCTCTCTTCCCCTCCTCCCTTTTACCTTCTCTCTTTTTTTTCTTTCTTTCTTTCTTTTTTTCTTTCTCCTTTCCCTTTTGGGGTTCCTCCCCTCTGCACCGCTTCCTTCCTCCCCTGCTCCTGATACAGATGTCTTGGGTATGTAGCGTGTGCTCCTCGGGTAGCGCGGGGTGGGGGACAGCAGGGGATGCAGCCCCGAGGGTCCCTGTCCCCCTCCACCTGCTCTACTGCAGGGTCTGAGTGCAGCCTCTGCGGGCAGCCACCCAATGCATGTGTCTGGGGGGGGGTCTCAGCCCCTTCCTCCCCCAGCACTGGGAGCCCACTGCCACCTCCTATCCGTGGGGCTGGGGTGCTGCTGGTGTGGCTGAGCCTTTCCTGGCCCTGTCCCGCTCCCCACGTCCCATCTCCAGCAGCTGTCCCTGCAGCCCCCGCTGTGTTGTCCCCGTGATGACCCCTTCATGACCCCTTCTGTCCCCCCCCCCCCCCCGCTCTGGCAGCTGAGGTGCAGAGTGAGACGGAGCGCATCTTCGAGCTGGCCCGGACCCTGCAGCTGGTGGCCTTGGACGCCGACACCATCAACCACCCGGCCCAGCTGGCCAAGACCTCCCTGGCACCCATCATTGTCTACATCAAAATCGCCTCCCCAAAGGTGAGTGAGGGCCCACGGGGTGGACAGGTGGCAGCGGTGGGGCCGAGGTCCCTGTGCCCCCCCCCCACCCCACCCCACCCCACCCCACACCGCCTTCCCTCCTGCCCCAGGTGCTGCAACGGTTGGTGAAGTCCCGGGGCAAGTCCCAGGCCAAGCACCTCAACGTGCAGATGGTGGCCTCCGACAAGCTGGCGCAGTGCCCCCCTGTGAGTGTCCCCAGCCCAAGCCCTGCCACCACCCTGCAGCCATTGGCTCCGCCCCTTCCGGCAGAAGCTCCTCCCACCGCCTCCTCCTTGCATAGAGATTCCACCTGTCCTGGCCCTGGGCTCCACCCACCACCATATTTGGTTACATAGACTCCACCCCCATGTGTCATAGGCTCTGCCCATCACCTTATTTGGGTGCATAGGCCCCACCCACTGCCTTATATGGGTACATAGGTTGCACCTCTGTGCTACAGGCTCCGCCCACTACCTTATATGGGTATGTTGACCCACCCCTGCATGCAATAGGCCCACCCATTACCTTATATGGGTATATAGCCCCGCCTATTGCCTTATTTGCACCCATAGGCTCCACCCCCTCCCCCCTACACTCCATCGGAGTCAGCAGCTCTGCCCGTAAGCTCCGCCCCGTGTCCATGAGCCCCGCCCCACCGCAGTCTCCTCCCCCCAGGAAATGTTTGACATCGTGCTGGACGAGAACCAGCTGGAAGAGGCCTGCGAGCACCTGGCCGAGTACCTGGAGGCCTACTGGAAGGCCACGCACCCCCCCAGCAGCAACCCTCCCAACCCGCTGCTCAACCGCACCATGGCCACGGCCGCGCTGGCCGCCAGCCCTGCGCCTGTCTCCAACCTGCAGGTACAGGTGCTCACCTCCCTGCGCAGGAACCTGGGCTTCTGGGGCCGTGGGGGCACCGACACCACCCCCAGCCCCCAGGAGGAGCACGCGCTGTGAGATGGCGGCAGGGCACCCATAGGACCTCCCCCCGGGGATCAGGGGACACCCCCAAGGATCAGGGGACACCCTGGGTTTCGGGGACACCCCGGGAAACAGCAGCCTCCCTGGGGTTGCCCCCTCCTCTGGAGATGCGCTCCCTGCTCCGTGGTTGATGCCACCCCTGTGCCCCTGGAGTCACCGCCACCTCCCCCCCCCCCCCCCCACCCCCAGGATCTGCTCCCCACCCCGGGTTTGGGGCCATCCCCCTGTGGGGAGATTCTGCTCCAGCTGGATCGGTGTTGCCCTTTGGGATCTGCCCCCTGGGGTTGGAGTCTCTCTGGGGATCCGTGTCCCCTCCGCACAGCTCTGTGGAGCTCTTCTGGGTTAGAGCGAGGACTTACAGGAGCTTCTGGGGGGGGCTGAGCCCCCGGACACCCCTGACCCTCCTGGGTCCGGCAGAAGAGGCCATGTTCAAGCCGAGGGGGGCCCTCAACCCCCCCCCCCCCCCCCCCTAGGGCAGCAGGCAGAGGAAGGACGTGTTGTCCTGTGTTGTCTGTCGCTAATTCCTTCAGCAATCGGAGCACTGCTCTGCACCAACCCCACCACCTCCCTGCTCCGTTGCCCCCCACGCCCTCCCACTGCTCTGGCCCTGCCCTGGTGCCCCCTCCCCGGTGCTGGATGAGACCCACGTCTGGGCTGCATGGCACGGAGTGTGCAGACTGGGCTGGGGCCGGGAGCGCATGTTCCCCCCCCCCTACTCACCAAGCCCCGCGGTGTGCAGCTAACACCTCCCCCACTAACCCGTCCATCTGTCCTTGCACGGTGTGGTTGCTTCTCCCAACCAGGGTCCGTACCTGGTGCACGGGGAGCCGCCGGGCGAGGGGAACCTCCGGGAGGGGGGGCCCATCCCACCGCCTGCCCGCGCGGCCCCCCCCCCGCCGCCTGTCCCGCCAGGACACCATCGACTCGGAGACCCCCGGCAGCCGGGATTCAGCCTGCACAGAGCCCGGCAACTCCTGCATGGACGTCGAGACCGATCCCGGTGAGGAGGACCCCCGAGGCCCCCCGGGTCCCTGCGGTGCGTGGGATGAGGAGCGGGGCCGGGGACCACGGGGACGTGCCAAGGGCCGCGACCGCTACTGCCCAGAGCCGCCGGAGCCTTTGGGTCTGGACCAGAGTGACGCAGAGGGCTGGGGCCAGGAGGTTTACATCCGCTAGGGTTGGGGGGCTGTAGGCAGGGATGCACACCCCCCCCCTCCCCCCACAGCCCCAGTGCTGGCTTTGGGGCCAGGGGTTGCACCCCACTGGGTGCCTTCGCAGGCCACGTGGCCAAAGCCTGTTCAGCTGTGCCATGGGGTGTCCCCCGCCCCACTCTTGGTATTGAGGAGGGGAGTCTCCCTCCCACCGCAGCCCCCCCCAGCATCCTGCGGTGCCTCGGGCCATTCCTGTCCCACAGGGAGAGCAAGTGACCAAAGGGGACGTACCTGTGGCTGGTGTGTCCCCGTCCCCTATGGCACAGGGTGGGGGGCTGCGCTCTCCTCCCTCCCCAGCCCTTGCCTGCTGCCTGCCCGCAGCCCCCTCCCCAGGGTGCACCCGCTTCTTCATGGTGCTCTTTGCCACCCTGCTGCAGGGGGACCCCTGAGCTGGCGGTGGGGGGGGTTCTCTGCCAGCTGTTCCCTCCCCAGCCAGTGCCTGCCCTGCAGCTGTGGGAGGGGTGCATGTGTGTGCCATGTGTGCAGGGTTTGGGGATCCCCACTGGGTGCTGCCTGCCTGGGGAGGGGGGGGCATGGTTTTTGCATGTGTTTGCATTGGAGTGGGGGTGGGCTTTGCCTGTTTTTGGTGTTAGGGGGCAAATCTGAGCCAATCTGGGGTGGGGGGGGGGAATTTTAACACATGCTAACAGCTGCCCCAGCCCTGGCCTGGCGCGGTGCCCAGCAGGTCCCGGGGGGGGGTCCTGTGCTTATCCCCCCCCCCCCCCTTTTCCTGGGACCATGGGGCGCACCGAGCAGCACCAGGCCCTGCCCCCCCAACCCTGCCAACCCCCTCTGTGCTGCCTCCTCTCTCTCTCTCTCTCTCTGTGCCTGTCTGCTCTTTCCCCATCCAGCTGTGTCTGTCTGTCTGTGCGCCTGTCTGTCTGTCCCCCAACTCAGCTCCCCAGGGCACTGCCTTCACCTGTGCCCACCCTGGGGTGTCCCTTATCCCTGTGCCCTCATGGGGGTAACAGCACTGCGGTGGGAACACCCCACGGCCATCCCTTGCAGTTGGGGCTGGGCTCGCCTCTCGCCCTCCATCTCAGGGCGATGCTGGGGGGGCCCTGGGGTCGCTGCCTTACCCACACCACCAGCCTTGCCAGCCCGGGCTGGGGGAGGGGCAGCTCTGGGGTGCTCAGCTCTGCTGCTGCCAAACCTCCTCCACCCGTTGTGTGCCTCAGTTTCCCCTTTTTTGACGAGGGGGGACTCGGTGTCACTGCCTGCCAAGTGCTTTGAGACCCACCTGCACCGGTGCTTGCCCCACTGGGGCCGGGCAGCTGGGCCCCCCCCCCCCCCGGCCCCCAGCCCTCCTGAAGGGCAGAGGGACATCCCATATTTATGTCATCCCACCAACTTTATTTAAAGACCCCGACAAAATGTCTTTTATTTATTTATTCTCCTTTGTGTGTGTGTGGGGGGGGGACTCGCCCCGCTCGCTTGGTTCTTTGTAATAAACATTTCAGTGAGATCTCCCCGTGGCTGTGCCTGGTGGGGGTGCACGGGGGGGGGTGGTCGGGGGAGGGGCTGAGACCAAACACAGCTCAGCTCTGCAGTGACTGCAGCCTCTCCTGGAAGGGTTGGGAGCAGCCGGGACCTGCCCGGCTCCTGGGGAGGGACACGTCCTGCTTTGGGGTGCAGTGGGGCTGTACATGCTATTTACAGGGAATAAATAGGGCGCTGCTGGCTCAGGGCTGCCGGCACCTCCACTCGCTCTTCTCTGGCCAATACTCAAACGCTTTCCTGCAGGGAGACGTGAGGACATCAGTCCCTGCTCCAAGCCCCCATGGGACATGGGGACATCGGTCCCTTCCCCACGGGGCTGCTCGGGGGCCACCCATGGCCATACTCACTCTCGTGGTGGAGGCGATGCTCGGCACACCAACCCAGCCTGGCAGGGGCACACCTGGTTGATGCTGAAGGCCAAACCCCCGGGGGGCACGTGGCAGCTCTGCCCCAGCTCCAACCGCTGCTGGCACAGCAACTCGCCGTGCCGCCGCGCACAGCAGCCGCCCGCCCCGCAGTCCTCGTCCCGCTGGCACCGTGCTCCTTGGGGGCGGGACAAAGAGGAGGTTTAAGGGTTGGGATCCCCCAGCCCCGTGCAGGTTGCAGTGGGCCCCGGGGGTTGCCAAGTCGCTCATCCTCATTCGTGTTGCAGCGGGGGTTGCAATGGGTCCCGGTGCCCGCAGCAGCTCTGATGAAGGATGATGGTGCCAACCCCACCTCCATCACATCCCTCCGCTCTCGGGGTTGTGGTTATGGGGCTGCCCCCCCCCCCCACCACCACCACCCCGATCCGCTGCTCACCCTCCTGCCCGTCGGGCACGGGCTGCTGGCACTTCCCAAAGGTGCAGAGGAGGCCGTGGGCGCAGTGGGTGTCGCGGCGGCAGTACTGCCCAGCGGGCCGTGTGGGCAGGCACAGCCCGAAGTGTTCATCACAGAAGTGTCCGTGGGCACAGGGGGCGGTGGGGCCGCACGGCGTCACCTGCATGGGGGGCAGAGCAGTGGGGTCAGGGAGACCCGGATCCATCCCCGCCTCTGGGACGGGTCCGAAATGGTTCTGGAGGGCAGCGCGGGGTGGGATTGGGTTTGGATTCTGCCAATGTCAATGGAGCCGGGGCTGCTCGGGGGGGTCATTTGGGAGCCTCGGGGTCCCGGGGGCTTTAAGGGGCTGTTGGCTCACGGGCACCCATCCCTGGAAGAAGGGCAGCATGAAGAAGGGCACTGCCGCTCCGTGCGGTTTTCTCTCAGGAAAAGAAAACCCCGAGCATAACGCCCACCGCGCAGGGGAAGGGATTTGGGGTGGGGGTTCCCGCATCACTCTGGCAGCCCGTAAAATTCCTGCTCCAGGTGAGGCTCGAACTCACAACCTCGGCATTGCTCCGCGTACTGCCTTATAAGTACCGCGCGCTGACCGATTGCGCCACTGGAGCGCCCGCTGCCGCCCGCCGCGCCCGCGCCCCCTCCCGACCCGACCCCACCCCGCATCCACCCCGCACCCGTCCGTCCGTCCGTCCGTCCATCCATCCATCCGTCCGTCCGTCCATCCATCCATCCATCCATCCATCCGTCCGTCCGTCCATCCGTCCCTCCATCCTTCCTACGTTGCTTCTGCATTTCCCCGTCACCCCCCCCCCCCCCCCCCCCGGGGGATGCTCACCTCCTCCGCGCTGCCCCCCGCACCAGCGCTTCTGCCCAGCGCGGCTCTGTCGGGCGGGTGTTGGGGCAGGGCGTACATCCATGCCCAGAGATGCGCGGCGGCGGCGGGCAGAAGCGCGACGAGGAAGCAGAGGAGCGCCGGGGACGGCTGCATGGCGCTGACGGCGGTGGCACTGAGGGGCTCCCGGTGGGCGCTGCCTATTTGTAGCCCGCGGCCCCCGCTGCCCCCCGCTGCTCCGTGTGTTTGCACTCCTAATGGGGAAGGAGGAGGCAATCAGGGTTTAAGGGATTAACGTAATTGCAGCCTTCCCCTCGCCGGGTGCTACAGCCCCAAAGCAAACCGCCCCCTCGGAGCAGTCTGGCTCCGGCGCCGCGCGACTCCGGCTCTGTCCCTGCTCTCGGTGCAGCCCCCCCCGCGCCCACGGGGGTGACGAGCTTTGCACCTTCCCTAACAGCTCTGCTAACGAGGTGTCCGCTGCCCGGCCCTCGTCTCGTGAGCAAACCTCCTCTGGGGCTGCGGGCAGTGCCGGGCCGTATCCCCGGGTTGCAGGGGGCTGCGCTCCCCCCGAGCCCTCCGATCCGTTCTGCAGTGGGACGAGCAGTGCGGGGCCCGTCCCTGGTGCGGTGCTGCGCTCCGGTGTCCCCTCCATCGGACTCAGGGACACGTCGGCCCGTCCTCCTCGTGGTCCCCGTCTCTCTACCCTGGGCCTCAGTTCCGCCCCCCCACACAACAGACGCTGACGAATGACGCTGTCAGGGGTACCTCGAGCCACAGCGCTCCGAGCTGACCCCCACCTGCGGCTCCCCCTGGGGCTCAGCCGGACCCCCCCCCCTATTCCTCCCCCGCGTGTTTGCCCAGCGGCTCAGGGAGCAAATATTGACCCGCCGTCCTCAGGTCCGTACTCCCCCATCTGCCCCCCGCTGGCTCCGGTTAATCCCCCCCCACCCCCCCCCCACATCCCTCCGCAGCCCCGGGGAGGGGGTCCGGCCGAGCCCCGGCCCCGCACAGCGGCGCGCGGCGTCGTCGCAGCTCCTGGATTCGGCTCCGCTTCGCTGCTGCCCCCAAACTGCAGCCGCTGCTCTCCCACTGAGGGTTGGGGATGGGTCCCCCTCTGCAGCGAGGGCACCACTGCTGGAGCGCGTGCAGAAAGGAGCGCATGCATGCGTGTGCAAGGGTGTGCAAAGGTGTGCAAAGGTGTGCAAGCCCGCACTCGCAGCACGCCTTGCAGACGACGCAGCGCAGCCCACGGACATCCCTGGGAGCTCCAAGAGCTTCTCCCGGCAGAGGGGGTATAGCTCAGTGGTAGAGCATTTGACTGCAGATCAAGAGGTCCCCGGTTCAAATCCGGGTGCCCCCTCATTTTGGGGGCCGTTTCCTCCTTTTTTGGACCCCTTTTATCTGCCTCCCCTCCCGACCAGCAGGAGCTGAGCGGTGGTCGCGCTGTGCTCGGCCGCATCCGGCTGTCCGTGCACAGAAATGCTTCCGAGAGCAGCAGCCGGCACCGGGACGGGCAGCAGGCGATCGGCTCATTAGTTAATTGCAGCACCGGTGCGATTGATCACCTTTATCAGTCCACGCTATGGCGGTGGGGATGAGATGTGGGGCTCTGCCGCTGCCCCCGCTCCTCGGCCAGGACCCCAAAGCCGCCCCCGGAGGGTCCTCAGGGTGTGGGTTGAGCGTTTTTGGGGTGCGGCCCCTCTGCCCTTCCTCGGGGTCCGGGCTGCTCCGCACAGCCGTGCCGGCCGGGGAAGGGTCTGCGGGATCCCGGGTGTGGGGTGAGCAGCTGTGGGGCAGCGGGGTGCCGGTGAGGGGGCGCCGCCAGGGGGGCGAAGGGTGACTGCACGCGGGATGAGGGGTCGCTGCACGTGAGATGAGAGGATGCCCCTCGAGGGATGAGGGCACAGCGCCGGCAGCACCGGGCCCAGCACCCCCCGGCTCGGGCTCTGCCTCCGGCCCCATCCCCACCCCCGGCACCACCCCTCCGGCTCCACCCCCGGCTCCGCTCCAGCTCCGGCGGCGGAGCCCCGTGCCCGGCGGGGGCTCGGCGGGTGCCGGCAGCGGGGGGGGCCGCGATGCGCGGGGGGGTCCTCATCCTGCTCGGCCTCATCGCGCTGTGCGGGCGGCGCGGGGCGCGGGGCGCAGGTAGGGGCCGGCGCGGGGGGGGGGGGGGGGGTGAGGTCGGGGGTTGCGGGAGCGGGGGGCTCCGTGGCCGCGGTCTCGCGTGGCCGTGGGCAGAGAGCGGCTCCGGCCGTTCCTATCCTTGGGGGTGGGGTCGGGTCCGCGTGGCCCCCGGTGCGTGGGATGCCTGCAGCCGCTGAACCCGCCCGCGGCGTGAGGCTTCCGCACCCAAAGGGAGCGCGACCCGGAGCCGCAGAAACAGTTCCCTGCCCGCCCTGGGGATCCCCGCGCGCAGCCCCGCTCCCCCGTGCCTCAGTTTCCCCTGCCAGAGGCGCTGGGAGCAGAAACCCAAAACCTCGGGGAGCTGCGGGTTCGGCCCCAACCCCCTCCTCGCCCCCTGGTGCTCCATCCCAGGGCGCGGATGGGGAAGGCGCCGCTGGAGAGGGTGCCCCAGAAGCAGCGAGTGGAGGGGGGATCCCAATGCTGGGGATGTTCCCAGCTCGGACCACCCCCTGATCGTCCAAGGACGCCGCTGTGCCGCTGCCCGATTGCTGAAGCCCTGCGGTCGCTGTCATTCCCAGGGCTTCGTGCTCCTCCTTGCACACTGCTGTGGGGCAGTGAGCTGCTCTGGGGGCGGTTTGGGAACGTTTTGCCTCCATTCACCCTTCTGACACAGCTGTCTCCCTACCCAGGGCTGTCCCCGTGCCTTTGGCTGCCTCACATTCCTTCCCTGCACCCCATCATAGCGCTGCTCACTGGGGTTGGGGCACTTGTGTCACCAAGTGCGTCACTGCCGGGGGACTCATCCCACTGTGGGCCCCCACTGACACTTCCTCGCTCCCCCCAGGACCCCCCGAGGGGCAGCTTGGGGCCGGGCAGCCCCAGGGGACGCACATCAGCCAGGACCTGGTGGGACGCAGTCTGGTCATCGACACACTGCTGGACAACGAGACTCGCATTGTGGTGAGCTGGGGGGGGGTCCAACCCTGCACCACCCAGAGTTATTTCCATTCTGGTAGAGCCTCTGGCTCTGGTTTATGGTGTGGGGCCGGATCCTGGCAGCACGGGGGGTAATTACAGCCTGGGCAGAGGCAGCCATGCCCGGGGGCACCTGGGGGTCAGCACTGGGGATGCTTTGCTTGTGGCCGTGCCACGTTGCTGGGTGCTGTGCTGGGGGGGCTCTGTGGGGAAAGCTGCAGCCTCCGTCACACTATTGGAACCGAGTGGCAGCGGTGTCACCTCTGGGGGTGGCACTCAGTTCTCACCTCCTGGCTGCACCTGACCGCCGCCTGCAGAGCACGCACTGCTAATTGTGGGGGGCACAGGGATGCATTCCCTGCAATGAGGGCCCCCACTCTGTTGAGCTGTGAGTGATCCCGGTGTTTTTTTGCGGCGGCTGAGTGTGGATTCGGGGGGATTAATTCTCACCATGCAAGGAGGTGCTCTGGGGAAAGGGACCCCTGCGGGGAGCTCTGCAGGGTCCCACCAACCCCTGCTGGGGCTGCAGCTCTGTGCTCTGGGACAGAGGGAGTGGAAGTGTTTAATAAGACAGAAAAACAACCCCAAACCACCAAATCCTGACTGGGAAGGGCATGACGGCTCGCATGGCTCTGGAGAGGGTATTTCCTGGGGCCCTGTGGGTTTGGGGTCGCTGCACCTCTCCCCAAGTAATGCAGGCTCTGGGGATGCGGCAGCTCAGTGAGTTCCCATGTGGTTGAGCATCCAAACCCCCTCCTAATTGCTGCTGTGACCAAAGCAAGGTGGTGGGCTCGGGCGTCCTGGTGACTCAGTGATGAGCTCAGGAACTCGGCAGCCAAATGCTCTGTGCTGCCCCAGCTCCTCTGCTCCATCCCAGCTCCTTTCCCCTGGGTTACTTGGAATGCACTGGAATCCACTGGCTGTAGGGCTCTGTGTGGGGGGGTTCAGCCCCTGGGCACCCCACATCCCGGGGTCCCAAAAGCCGCATGTCCCACGCACTGGGACCCAGTGCTACCAGCATAGCCATCCCCGTGTCTCAGTTTCCCATCCCTGAGCTGCCCAGCACCAGGGCTGGCTGTTGGAGACTTTGATGCCTTTATTTGCTCCTCTTCTTGCGGTCACTGCAGCCACAGCTCCCAGCCCCTGGCTCCAAAGCAGCTATTCCTTCCCAGGAAGGCTGCATCTGCTGTCCCTCATGAGTCACATCTCCCTCCTGCCAGCTCTGCGTCGGACTCGTGGTTCCTCCACTCCTCTCCAACTGCTCAGCCCCTGCACTGCTTCGCATGGGGCGTTTCTGTTCCAGTTCCATTGCTCTGCACTGAGATGGTGCCCGTGGGCTTTGCATCCCTGCAGAGCTACACGGTGCTGATTCTGTCCCCGTCCCCTCTGCAGGAGGACAACCACAGCTACTACGTGTCCCGCACCTATGGGCCAGGGGCTGCACGTCGCCAGGGGCTGTGGGTGGACATGGCAGCAGCTGACAGCAGCCACGTGAAGGTCCACGGGATCCTCTCCAACACCCACCGGCAGGCCTCGGTGAGCCCGGGGGGTCCCAGCTGCTATCCATCCTTCCCATGGTGACAGCGGCTGCCCCGTAGCCTGGGAGAAGCCTTTTGGGTCTCCCCAGCCCCGTCGCCGTGGGGCAGAAGGGGATGAGCTGTGGGGGTGGGGTGTGCCCTGCCAGCCCTGGGGGTTGCTTCAAGCTGGGGGTGCCCAGCATCCCCATCAGCTTTCCCCCTTTCTGGCTGCTGTCCTCACCCCATCTCCCTCCGGCAGAGGATCGTCCTCTCCTTCGATTTCCCCTTCTACGGGCATCTCCTGAGGCAGGTGACGATAGCAACTGGAGGTGAGTGGGGCCGGGGACCCGGGGTTGAGCACGGGCACTGAGCTGACCCCTCTGCTCTGCTCGCTCAGGTTTCATCTTCATGGGGGATGTCATCCACCGCATGCTGACGGCCACGCAGTACATCGCGCCGCTCATGGCCAACTTCAACCCCAGCTACTCCCGCAACTCCACCGTGCAGTACCTGGATAATGGTGAGCACCTCCCGGAGCAAAGCTCCGCCCTGGGGAGCAGAAAGAGGGGTGAGGGTGTGGGGAAAGGGCCTGGAGGTCAACACAGGGCGAGGAAAGGTGAGAGGAGTGATCCACTGTGGTGTCCCCCCAGGCACGGTCTTTGTGGTGCAGTGGGACAAGGTCTACCTCCAAGGGAAGGAGGACGTGGGCAGCTTCACCTTCCAGGCTGCCCTGCACAGCAGCGGCAGGATCGTCTTTGGGTACAAGGAGGTGAGGGAGAGGGTCGGCTCTGGGGACTGAGGCACTGTGGGGCTCAGTGGGGCCGCCTCCATCGCGCCCTCTCCCTGCGCAGATCCCGGTGCCCGTCCTGCAGATCAGTGCTGCTCAGCACCCCGTCAAGGCCGGGCTGTCTGACGCCTTCATGGTCCTCAACCCATCCCCCGAGGTGCCCGGTGAGTGCCATCCCCATCCCCGGGGCAGCTCCTGTGGGTTAAGTGCACTGGGCTCCTCCTCAGCTTGCAGCCCTGGCCCAGGGGTGCTGTGCTCTGCAGGCCCTGTGCTGCTTGCATGTGAGCTGCAATCACCTTGTGGGTGTCCAGCTGCGAGGTTGGGGTGGTGCAGAGGGATGAGATGAGCGGCTCGGGGTGCTGCCCCCTCCCCCCACAGCACAGTACGTGCACCATGCAGCCCTGGGCTGGGAAACACACGGTGCATGCCAGCAGGATGCGGTGCATGCATGTGTGTGCACGCTTGTTGCATGTGATGTGAGCTCCAGTGCCAGCAGGACGCAGCACACACGTGTCTGCACACGTGTCCCACACGTGACACGCGCTCCAGGCGTGGGGTGAGCCGGGTGGAAGGGCTGCTGCAGCCTCTCCCTTCCCCTCCTGTACACCCAACCACGCTCCTCGTGCTGCACCCCGAGCCGCGCTTCGCTCGTTATTTCTGGAGCCAACCATCTGGCCCTCGTTTATTACCCATTCACAGCAGTTTGCATGGAAGCCTCAGGGGCTGCTGCCCCCCTCCCCGTGGGTTCCTGGGGAGCACTGAGGGATGCAGGAGGGAATGGAGCTGGAAGGGAGGCGGGAATGGGGATGGGGCTGGACCGCGTCCACCTTGGGGTCCTCTGGGGAGAGGGGGCAGAGAGCTCCCAGCTGCTCCTGGAGAAGTGAGGAAGGGGATTTCCATGCCCTGACCTCCCAGTGCTGCTGCTCGGCCTCCCCTGCAGCCTTCCTGCTGCCCGGTCCCACAGGAAGAACCCCAGTGGCAGGGGGTGGCTGAGGGGGGCCCACACCTAAAGCGAAGCTCCCGCTGCAGAGTCGCGCCGCCGGACCATCTACGAGTACCACCGCGTGGAGTTGGACACCAGCAAGATCACCAACATGTCTGCTGTGGAGTTCACCCCGCTGCCCAGTAAGCCGTGGGGGCAGGGTGGCACTGGGGCCGTCCCACGGGGCGCTTTGTGGGCACTGTGTGGCTCCAGCATCCCGCTGAGCAGACACGCTCTTAGTGCTCACATCCACACACATGGGGGAGAGCAGTCCGTGAATACGGAGCTGGAAGTGCGTCTGTCCTGGGGTCACCAGGGAGAGGAGGATGCTTACTGCTGGGCTGGGAGCAGCCTGGTCCCACCACGTGCTGCAGACACCTCCCAGCCTATTGCTGTGCTGCGCCGGGCCATGCTGTCACACCTCCCCTTTCTCTGCAGCTTGTCTCCAGCACCGGAGCTGCGAGGTGTGCGTGAGCTCCACACTGACCTTCAACTGCAGCTGGTGCCACGTCCTGCAGAGGTACTGGGATGGGTCACTTCTGCCTCTCCTCTTGCTGGAGATGTTCTCGTAGCCAGGAGAGCTCTCTGCGCTGCAGGGCCAATCGTCTCTGCTGTTGCTGAAGGGTTTTTAGTGGTTTTCCTTTCTTTTTGTTAGGGTGATGCTGGCAGTGGCTCACGGTCAGTGGTTCAGCCGTGGTCTGACCTCAGGGCACAAGTTAGAGGAGCCGCTTCCCGAGGGTGGGGCTCAGTCCCAGGGCTGTGGTGTGGAGCTGGGACAGCAGTGGGACGGATGGACGCTGATGTCAGTGGGATTCGGGTGGGATCCACTCCATGCCGGGGCTGGGATTTTGACCAGATGGAGTTCAGGTCCCAGACATCGAGGGACTGCAGTGCCCCCGGCCACGGGGACAGCCCCTGCCCCTTGGGATGCTGCTCTGCCCTCTTTCAGCCGCAGCAGGAGAGCCACAGAGAGGCTGTGCAGCACCGGAATGTGGAGCTGGCAGCAGGGGAGGGGACCCACTAACACAGATCCTCGTGCACAGTGCAGGGGCTGCTTCACCCAGCCCTGCTCAGGCTGCGTCCCAGCTGTGCAGCCATCGCACGTGCAGTGATTCCACGAGGCCTCAGCAGGGGCAGGGAGGGCTGGGGGCACGGGCACCTTGCTGGCTCTGCTCTTATCACCCATGGGATGGTGACAGGTTGGTGCCCAGGGACTCCCAAAGGCCAAAGAGCCTTTTCTGTTTCTGTGGCTGGTGCCTTCCCGACGTCATTTATAATTCCTTTAATGTGCTTTTCCTGCCCAGATGTTTCTGGGGAAAGGAAAAAAAAAAAAAAACCAACAACCCCACAAACAAACCCTTCTGGAGCTCGCAGCCCTGGCACAGAGCGCAGGGAGTGGAAACTCACACTGCCTCTGTATCTTTTTCCTCTCTCTCTGCTTCTCTGTTTTCCTTGGAGAAGCAGCGCTGACCATTTTCCACCTCCGTAAAGAGGAACATTTGGGTCCTTCCAGCACAGCTGCACTGGAATCCCCACCTCCTCAGAGAGCAGCTCTCATGTAACCCTTCCACCGCGCTGATCCTCACACTGCTGCCGTGGCACTGCTGGGCATCTCAGGGGCTGCACCGGAGCAGCAGATGGGCACTGCCGCTCACTCCATGGCTGCTCTGCATCCCACCTGCTGGGGTTTAATGTGCCCTTTTGCTGCAGGTGCTCCAGTGGCTTCGACCGGCACCGTGAGGAGTGGCTGTCCTATGGCTGTGCCCAGCAGGTAGGGCTGGGGCTCTGTGCTGGGAACGGGGCTGGCTGACAGCAGGCACATCCCAGTGCCGAAATGCGCTCTGAGCTCTGCTTGGCCTCGGGATGGACAGAGCGTCCCGTCAGGTTGCCCTGCCCTGGTACAGGGGGTCCACGCATAGCAGACATCCCCCCTTCCTCCATGGGGAGAGCCCAGAGATGCCCCAGCTGTGCCCACCGCCTGGAGCACACGGGGCTGTTTGCTCCTCACCTCCCTCAGTGTGATTCTGATCCCCTCTGAGCAAGAAGGACTCGGCCCTTAGGATTTGGGTTTGGTTCGTGTGTCTTTATGTCCTTGTTAGCACATCTCCACATTGGACGGAGTTGTCTCTTTGTCTTGGAAAGATCAGCTCTAACCAAACATCTGTTTCTGCTTTGTTTTGTTGTTTGGGTGATTTATTTTATTCTATTTTTTTTTTTTTTTCCCCCACTGAACACTCATCCTTTTCTCTGTTTACCAAGAGAGAGGGGAGGGGAGGTCACGGGACTGACGCTGAGGGCCAGCGATGCAAGCATGGCAGGCTGTCACCAAACCTCCCCCAACCCACCGCCCCCCAAACCTCTCCCGCACATCCCCCACTTTCTGCCCCTTCTGGGCTGTGTCTCTCCTCCCAGTCCTTCTCCAGCCCCACAGCGATGCCTCCAGCCCCATTGTGTCCCCCCCCCAGGCCGACGCCAAGAGCTGTGAGGACTTAGCAGAGGACGACAGGTACTCACCCCCCCCCGACGGCTCCTCCTGGCCGCTGGATGAGGACATCACCACCCCCACGGCCTCACTCTTCATTGACAGCCTCACTACAGAAGGTGGGACACCGCGGGGTCCCCGTGCTCTGGTGGGGGGTGATGCTCTGGGGGTGGGGGCTGGCAGTGGTGCAGCAGAGCTGTGTGATTGCTTGGGAGCACGGAAAGCTCCAAATAAAGGCCCCCGTTTCCCCCGAGACGCCCCTGTGCTAAAGCTTGATAATCCCATTAACACAGGGCTCGCTCCTCGGCAGGTATCACTTCAATTTTGCTGCTTAATAGTCCCTAACGCAAACTGCTAATTAGAATAAATAGAAAGGAACGTTAGTAATTGTCCTTCAGCGACGACGGGAAGGAGCTGGGGGGGAATGGAGTGCGGGGCTGACGGAGCTGGCTTTGATAGGAGCAATGGGGGGGGGGGGGGGGGGAAAGGGAAGGGGAAGGCAACCCCACCGCTGAGATTATTTTGCAACTCATCGCCGATTCTTGGAAAAAGAACAAGAGCCTTTCTGTGACATAGTCAAGCATGAAGTTAATTTGTAATCCTGGAAGCAAACAAACAGCCAGCTGCATCGGGCAGCCAAGGCGATCGGGAGCAGCGCAGAGGAGGGATGATGAGGATGGGTCCCCCACCCCTCTGCATCTCCTGCTCTGAATCCTTTGGAGGGTCCCAGATCTGCAGTGCTGGCCCAGAGCTGTGGCTCATAGGGGCGCTGAGCCCTGTCCTCGTGGAGCCTGGTGGCTCCAGAACAAGAGGGAAAATGGGGACTGGGTGTTGGACCCCTGTGAGAAATACCTGTGGAGCAACGGCCCTCCAGGTTGGGTGGGCTGTGCCGGCAGCACAGCCAAGTCAGCCCATGTCCCCTTATTGCTCTGCCTTGCTCACTGGGCTGCTCCCCAGCTGTCTGTGCTGCAGGTGGCACCTTTGTGAAGGAAGGTATGCCATGCAGCGTGTGCTAATGGTGGTGTTGTATTGCTTGGGGTGTCCTCTCCCTTCATTTGAAAATGCAGCACCCCGGGGGTGGGCGCTGGCAGTGCCTGGGTGTGGAGGGAAGGGGAGAGCTGGGGGGGTGGGAAGGACAGAGAGCATCTCAGGGAGCTGTTAACTATTTTTGCCCTTCCTTTCTTCCTTCAGATGACACGAAGCTCAACCAGCACGCAGGCAGTGAAGGTAAGGCCCCTTCGCGTCTCTGCCTGTTCTGTGTTATGCTGCAAACAAATGCAGGGGAAAGCTGTGATCAGCCAATGGGGTGAGATGGGGACTGGAAAGATGCAATCAAGATAAGAATCTGCTTGTCCTTCCCCTGTTGAATACTGCTTCGGGTTGTGTAATGTGAGAGCTGGGGCTGATCTGTTTTACCCTGATGCCTTTGTCTGCGCTTCCCACTTTTCTCAGTGAAGGAGGACTGTGAGCTTTCTCTTTCTGTGCAACTCCCCTTTCTTTGCAGCTCTCGCACCAGGTCCCTTTCCTTCTGAATTTCCCTAGCTGTGCCAAAGGGCACTGTGAAGTTCAAATATAAGGTGTCCTTTCCGTGAGCCCAGCTCTGCCTCTTCCATCGCCGTTCCCCTGAATTGCAGCTGAATTTTCAGCCCTGTGCAAAGCAGAGCCCAGCCCTCCTCATTGCAAGCAGCTCCTGAAAGTTAAATTGGCTAAAAAGTGGGCGCAGCATCAGTGCCAGTGCAGGCACGGGGCCTTTGAAATGCATGAGCTTCCCAGGCTCAGCCAAATTGCTCCTCAAATGGCTGGTAATGTCACTGCTGATCTATGCCACGTACAGGATCCCGAGCTCTGTGCAATGGAGTATCCATAGCCGAGGGCCGGGCGAGCTGCAGGGCTGTGGGTAAGGTGCTGAGGAGCCCTCAGCATATGGCTAATGGCTTTATAGCTGAGTGAGCAGCCAATACATAAGGAATAGGGATTGGATGGAGGGGGGACTTATTATATGGTCATTGTTTAATCCTCTTTCTTTGCCAGCTATTGGTGTCATCGAGGAGGGATGCTGGAGCTCAGCCCCCAGCTCTCCATGCGTCTCACCCTCTTGTTGAGCTGGGCTCGGTGCTCAGCCCCACATGCAGGGCTCCAAGCATCCTGCCTTGCTTTCCCTGAGCCCTCAGCCCCCTCCCCAGCCCAGCTGAACCCCTTTTTGCAGGTGTGGGAAGCGACCTTCCTTCCAATGAAGTGGGTGCCCCAATTCACACCGGGACGATCGTGGGCATCATGCTGGCTGTGCTGCTCATCGCAGCTATCATCCTTGCTGGGATCTACATCAACAGCCACCCCACCTCCAACGCTGCCCTCTTTTTCATCGAGGTGAGTGGGGAAACTTTCCCTGGTCCCATCCCAACCTTCCAGAGCAGAGCACAGAGGAGAGAATGTGGATAGATTGCACATGCGAGGCTCTTTGCACTGTCCTGCAGTCACAGCCACCTTCCCCCCCCCCCCCCTTCCAATTGCCAATGCTTTAAACTTAGGCTCATTCCCACCCACACTGCTTTATTTTGTGCTCTCTCATGTGCTCCTGTTCACACCTTGCCTTTTCTCCCCATTCAACCTCAGTCTCTCCTGCCTGCTCACACGAACACTTCCCCCGCCTGGGATCTCTGCCTTTTCAGTTGCCCAGCTGGATTTTATTGACTAAAATTGTCAGGCTTTGCTGATAGATGCCATGCCATCAGCTGCTGTGGCAGTGGTGGTGTGAATGCTCGAAATGGCAGATTTTAATTCTCAGGAAGATGGGGGGTCTGACAATCTCCATCTGCTGTTAAAAGCCCGAGGAGTGTGGGGGTGCAGGGCAGCAGTGGGCTGAGCCCTGGTGATGCAGAGCCCTCACCTCTCTTTGTCACCCAGTGCCTCTTTCCTCAAGCTCTCATCCCTCCTCCATCCATCCCAGCTGCAGAGGATCAATCTGTGTGGCCTTTATCAGCTCAGCACCTGACAAGGTTTGGTGCATTTATCCTTGCAGCGCCCAGCCAGGATGTGATGCAGCTGTCCCTGTGCTGCAGACAGGGTAGAGGTGCAGGGGTGACCCTCTGTGGCCGCTCCATCTGTTCCCCACAACAGCACACCCTTGTTCTGGCACTGACGTGGGATCTCCCTTCCAGTCTCCATTTCCGCCCGGCTCCCTCTGTTAACCCTATCCGTGGGTCAGCTCAGTCAGAGTGGGTGTATTGTAACAAACCCTTGAAAGCACAGATCATTTCTTCCTTTTCTGAACTTTCCACAACGATAGCATTGTTTGGGGACCGAGCTTCGAGTTTCCAGCAGGCTTGGCCTGAAAGGCTGCTCACAGCTTCTGACGGCTCTTTGTTCCTGCCCACAGCGAAGGCCACATCGTTGGCCTGCCATGAAATTCCGCAATCACACCAACCGTGCGACGTACTCCGAGGTGGAGGCAGCCAGCCATGAGAAGGAGGGCTTCGTGGAAGCAGAGCAGTGCTGAGCACTTCTCCCCCTGCACCTCTGACCCTCCCACGTCTCAAGTGTTGGAGTCTTCTGTTATCCTATTGCAAAGTCTTTCCCCCTGTTGGAAAAGAAACAGCAAGTAGAGGAAAAAGACCCAATGGAGCACTGAAGAGTCAGGGCTCTTTCCTCTCCCAGCCAAGCACCAGCTTCTCTTCTCTGCTCTGGAAGAAAGGAAAACCTGTTTTATTTGAAGAGCAAAACCCTTCTAAGGATTCACCTTCAGGATGTTTGTGAGCCATCGGCTCGGAGGCGCTTTCTGCCACCCAATTAGTTTGCTCAGTTACAAGCTGTGACTCTTACCCTAAAGGAACCAGAGGCTGAAGGGGAAAAAAGCAATATCTTAGGTTCCTTCAGAACATCTTCATGGCGCGGCCACACAGCCAGCAGGAGCGGGGGGGGTTTTGTAGGCAGAGGACAGGGACAGAGCTCTGCCATGGTGACACCCAGAGGTAAGCCCAAGCTCACTCAAGGGAGCTTCCCATAATAAGTAATGAAGGCATTCAGATTTTCAGTGATATCAAGGCATGAGAAATGCTTCATTAACATCCTCGTGTTTAGAGTCTGTCGAAGTCATTTGATAGGATTTCCTACGACTTCTTTTTGCTGCGTCAGTGACGGGCCCTTGGTCTGCCCTGATGCTGACGCCGTGATTCCAGAATCCGACCCTGGCTGAGATGCTCAGCGCTGCACCTCTCAGGGCTGCTCTGCTCTGCTGTGCCATCCGGCTCAGGGCAGTCTGCAGAAATGCTTACCCTGCTTCCACAGCCATCGGTGCAGGACTGGGCCCCAAACTGGGGAGAGGTGGCATGAAAAAAGACAGAAGGCCAAAGTCTGACGTCAGGTGAAGTTTTCTTCCTCCTACCAAAAAAAGAAAGAGCATTAATTATATGGGTTATTTTTTTTTTTCCTCTCCTTATCTTTCGATCCTCTGTTATTTATTCTGATATCATCTCTGGAGCATATTTTATCCACTGGCTGGTTCAGCTGCCACCGGTGGCGATCACTGCCAAAGGCAGGGTCTGTCTAATTAATGTTTTCCTTCTCATCTGCTGAATTTATATAGCCATTAAAGATAAATATGGATGCTTTGTGGCATTTAGACCCTAGATTATATTTCCTCATACGTAGCCACTAGGGAGACTTTCGCTGCATCTTATTATGGCATAAAGGCAGCAAATGCTTTTACAGGGTAAGTCAGGCTGAATCGTGCCAAGCTGTTACGACCCAGGCAGTCTCTCTTTAGATACATTTTGAAGATAAACCTTATTTCCAAATAAAGCTTCTGATGGGAAGGTTGGTTGTTCCCGTTTCCCTGAAGTAACAAGAATTCAGAGGAGTGCTGGCATTTTTTGCCCCGGATGGTTATAAGCTGGTAAGGGATTTTCTCTGGATTTCTACCTTTTCAAACCATGGCCTTATTTCTAGTGGTTTTCTTAATATGCTTACACAACAACAACGAGATTTCCAGGTATTCCTCTTCCCCCACAGCCTCTATAATGCTTGGTAACACCCAACACATCTGAAATGCTGCGTGTTTAAAAGAAAAGAGACTTTAAATGGGGTGCAATGGAGCTGTATAAATCACTGCTGGGTTGGTTACTGCAGCCAGAATCTTAACAGGGTTCCAAAGAGGATCAGATACTCAGGTGGAGAAAACCAACATCCAAGTGCCATAGCATAGAAATGATTGAGATACGTGGAAGACACTGCAGGACAGATGTCAAGTTCTGAATGCCTGCAGTCAGAAAAGCTTTGTTTGTTTGTTTTTCCTCCTTAAAGCATAGAACTGAAACCAAGCAGGCCGTGCTCTGTGTTGTCAGGTGTGGTGTGAATGGCTCACACCTTGGGGCACAGCAGAGAGGTTCTGCCTGCAGTCATGCCCTGGGCAGAGGGGTCGGGTCCTGGCAGGGAGCACTCAGCTCTGCTGGGCAGTGAGGCACGGCGTGTTGTGCCACCCATCCTACCTTCCGTGAGCTCTGGGTCCTTGGAGCTCACACCTGGGAAGCCCATGAGTCAGCAGGGACCAATCTTCTGCATTTCCTTCGCACGTGGCTTCGTCGTGGAAGAGGTCATCTGTTACATTAAAACCCAGCTGTAATGTTGCTGTTGCCTAGAAGAAGGAGAGAAATGTCTTAACCAGCACCAAGCGCTGCTGTCCTGCTGGAGCAGGGCGAGCTGCACCAGGCCCTGTGCATCCCATCCCCACTCTGAGATAGGGGTTAATCCTGCCCTCGGGTGCTGAAGCAAGAACACGATGAGGACAACCAGGACATGAAAAGCAAAATCAGAACCTTTTCATCACGACTTCTCTCAATAACTGAAGGCCTGCCTTCCACATACTTGAATTCACAGCACAGTCGGACTCTTTAGGGGGACTAAAGGCACTTTAACTGTCTTTCAATGCAATGTATTTACTGTGGATTACCTGCATGGAATATAGTCTTAATATAAAAAAAGAAAATCTTCCTTTTTGGATGGCTTTGTTTTCAAAGTAGGGATTATTGGTTGTGTTTATGCAGACTTGGAAGCACGGCCTGAATTATTTTCACCTTGTGTGCCTTTAAAGGCCGCTGTAAGAATACAGAGACCTTTTTCTTAAAGACATCCTTTGGGTTTCAGTAATAACACATCTTATCAGGAGGTGTTCCCAGGACATAACAAGGATAAAAAGGGCTGTAATTGAGGTTTGAATCAAGGCTGTAATTTTCTTCTAATTTTATCTGCTCAACTTGTTGAGAACTGTAGGCTTTTCAGCTCAAACAATGAGATTTGCCCGTTCCATTTGACTTCCTCTAGTCAGGTTTAGTGTTTTGATCTCTGCCTTAACACCAAATGATTCCATAAATGCAAATCACATTAAAAACCCCTTACCTGGGAGCTCTGGTTCCCACCTCCAGCCTTGGGCTCACTTCACTGCTGCACAGAACAGATCAACACCGTGGATTAACAGAAAGCTTTATGAACCAACCTTCCCATCCTCCCCCCCCCCCCCTCCCATCCTGTTCGCCCCCCTCCCCAGTTGCCCTTTCCAGCTTTAGGAGAACAGTGCTAACACAACACAGCCACGAGGGAATTTAAACACTATAAAAGAACTCCAGCATCCCAGTGCCACGTTCTGGTTATTTTTATGAGCAGAGAAGTAGCAGATTTATAATTATCACACAGACAGCGAGCAAATACTTTATAATACGCAAATAAGGGGGGAGGGGGGGAGATGTAAAAATCAGCTCTCCCAAACAAGCAGCTTTCACAACAAGCATCGTCCCCAAAGCAGGGGAAAAAAATACTTCAGCCGTTCCACAAACAAACGAGGGTTCATATGTTGGAAATGCAAATGCAAGCTCAGGTATTGAGCAGGCTGAGCCATAATTAATAGCTCTGGAAGCGAGCAGGGAGCAGATTGCTACAAAAGGGCCTGTGGGTGGGGGGAATGAAACCCTGAATAGATGCACAGCTTTGGAGTCGCACTTTGCAAGAGCCACAGAATTAAGCTCTGCTTACAACTGGGATTTATTAGGGCTCCTGAGGTCCTTGCCTCATATTAAACGCCTGCGTCTTGGGTTTCCTTATCTAGAAAGCAGGAAGGGGAATAATTTCCTTCCTCACAAATTGTACATTTGCTAGCAGTAACGCTAAAATAAGAGCAAAGTACTTACAGATGCCCAGGGGGTGTTTTCAAGGGGAAAAGTGTGACTTGCTTAGGTGACAGTGAGCATCACACACGTGCCCATCTCAGAAGGCGGCTGTTTGCATAACCCCCCAAAAATCCATTGGGAATTCACCTTCTTCTAAACCCCCACAAAAGAGAAGCAAGAGATTAAACACAGAGCTCAACACGTGTGCATGGGTAAGGGTTGGGGTTTCCCAGCTGATGAAGAACATCACAAAGGAGGCTGGCTTCTCCCAAAGCCACCAGCACGCTTCCACCTCTGCCACAAAAAACACCACCACAGTTGTTATATTTCTATTTCTGCTGCACGTTTCACCCTGAAAGACACCAGGTTCCTGCATCAGTAATGCTTGTAGCACATCTCCCTGCTGCTTGGTGAACTGCACTGGGCTCTGACACGGAGCACAGCGGCACTAATTATGCAGAGATGTGAGACAGTAAATTAACATGGCAACGGAGATGGCTCGGAAGTAAAGAACACATCCAGGTGTGTTAAAGGCAATCTTCCAGATTGAGGTGCAATACGGAGCTTTGAGATTCACCGCCTCCTTCTGGGTCAGAAGAACACTCTCTCTCCTCTTGAGCAGAAAATAGGTTCTGTTTCCCATTTCCAGAGGGAGGACAAGAACCTCCCAGTGCTGCATTGCCATTAATGGAGCATTTCCTGAAATGCCACCCAGGCTGCAGAGCAGCACCTGCCACCCAAATACCCATAGAAGACCAATTTCCTGCATCATCAGTGCACCCCTCTATGGAAACAAAGATGTTCTTGGTGCTTCTTCAAAGGAATAATGGAACTCACCAATGTGCTCTGCCCAAGAAAACCAATAAGATGATAAAGCAAAGCTGTATTGGCTGCAGTAACTTCCTCTCAGCCATGAAGCTTCCCGTGGCTCAAATGGATAATTATCTCCACGTTGTGCTGACAGGTTCCCATCTGTTTAGGGCTGAACGCTGCATCTTAAAAAGAAACAGAAAGGAAGAGCACGAGTTACACTCTGACAGGTTTGCTCAGCTCTACAGAAAACCCGAGGAACTCGACTGGGGTTGCTAATGAATGCCTGGTAATCCACTTCTCTTTTTTTTGTGCCCGTATCTATTTCTCTGCAAAAGGGGAGGATGCAGAAAAGCCGAAGATGGAGATAACATAAGGATTATTTCTAGGGAAGGAGCAGACTGGAAGGCTTAGAGATCAGCCCCTCCGCTCAGGGAATGCTGAGGTGTGAGGTGAATCCCAAATATCCAACTGAGGATGAGCAACACGCACAGGACACAAACCAGAGCCCTTCTGCACCCACCTTGTCCTCTCTCAGCCCTTTTCCTCTATCTGAGCACTCAGCTCAGGGCTGCCATGCTGATTCCAGGTGACCCTGAGGAAACCCTCAGCCCTCCTGCTCCAGTTGGGTGAGGACATCCCTCCTCCACAGGGCTCCTTGAGCAGCTCCGTGCTTTAAGGCACACAGTTCAAGACCCTTGGCTGAAAGGCACTGCAGGGGGACAGAGAATTATTAATTCCTCTCAGCTGCAACCACTGTCTAAAGAGAGGTAGAAGAGGGAAGGAGAAAAAGGCAAGTCCTGGCATTCAACCCATCCCTGCCCTCCTTCCTCTTTCCCAGACTGAGGCACTTACAACCCAGCAAAGAACAAGGACAGATGGAAATTCCATGCAGAGTGAAGGCTCTGTCATGCTTTTCTGCAGCCCTAAGTGTCAACAGGATGTCACTCTGCTCTGATATTGCAGCGAGGACATGGATGATGCAGCACCACGGAGCTGCAGCCAGGATCAGAGCACCAGGCCAGGTGTCACCTCAACCACTCAGTGCACGGAATGCATTAGGTAAATACCATAATTTGTTCTCTGCTTACCTACTTGCTTGCATTTTCCCTTTGTTTCTTTAAATTTCCCTGTGTAAATCTCATCCATATTGCCGTGTTCTGTAAGCAAGATAACATGGAAACAGGACACTGCGTTACCAGAATCCTGCTCACCTTCTCAGCAGGTCCAACAGCTCCAGAGGTCTGGGCCAGGAGCCCAGGATACGCACACAGCACTGCCCCTCTCAGACCTGTGCCATTCGTCAGCCTTCAAAGAGACCTGCAGACCCAAGAGTAATGTGAATTCATTGCAGGGATTGCACAAAACATCCCTTCCTCATCCCTGCACACTGGCACAGAAGATTGGCTGGATGAACCAACCACCCCCTGCTAATTGCCCACTTCTATCATCCCACCCTGAAGCAGTAATGCTTTTCAGCTCAGGGATCCCCAGCTAACCAGATGATTTGCACCTGGTTATGTCTTTAAATACTGATATTATCACAGGGTTCTGCTACGTTTGCCTTCGACGTATAATGATGGAGAGCTGCACTGTTTTTCCTGCAGCCAAAGATTCAGGCCATGCCCATCACGGCTGAAGGAATTTAACAGCATGCTTGAACACAGCATTCCCATCCACCTCCCAGCTTCCCATGACTCCAGCAGCACCACTACCCTCCTTTATAAAGCTCGATTGTACTTTTCCCCTATTAGCTTTCATCCCGTCAGCCCAAAGCAGCTTACAAACATCAGCCAGGATTACAGAACCTCACATAATAAGGAGAGCCAACAACGCCGTGACTCACTCAACCAGCGTAAAACAAACACGAGATAACGCCGTCAGCACACAACCCAACTTCATCTCCAAACCTGGTGCCACCGTTGCTGTCGTTAATTACGCCAGTCATTAAGTAGCCGGCCATAGTTGTGTGGGCGAGCTCCTCTGCTGTGTGCAATGTGTGGGGTTCGGTGGTGGCCTTGGGCTCAGGAAGCCCTTAAGCCATTGCCAGGCTCTAGAAAGACACAGCAGAAGGGCAACCTGTATCCACCGCAAGCAGCATTGGTGCAAACGGACACATGGGGCAACCTGATGGCCTGGCATCCCTCAAATGCAGCTCTGTTACCATTTCAGTGTTTCAGTTCTCTTTATCTAGCAACCAGGACCTGCTTAGCTGGGGAATAACCATCATTCTAGGAGAGCTTCGAGATGAGGTGCAGTGGGCGCGGAGGTGAGGGGTTGGTGGTCCCACTGGGTGATCTCAGAGCTCTTTTCTAACCTTTATGAGTCAAACAAAGCTCCAGAGGAAAAGAAACATCAACAAACCAACATCCTTCCCCCCTAAAAAACCACACATAACCGCGTCAGCAGTACAGCACACCGGGAGAAGAGCACTGAAGCAGCTGCAGCCCTCTGCTGCCATCGTATGGGAAGGAGCAGCACCAAAGCCTCCCCCAGAGAGACGGGGGTTTCCAGACAGCCCTAAGAAGAAACAATATCGTTTAAAAAAACCCGTTTGCCGGTGAGCACGGCTTACTGCTCCAACCAAACAGCAGCTCACGTGGCTTCCCTTCCATGCAGCCCCACTGTGCCCTATGGCAGCACCACGCAACAGCATCCAGCGGCCCCGGGGCGGTTTGTAACCGCCGGCAGCAGCGCAGCTCCTGCTAACAACCTTTGCAGAGCCCAAGAGCGGATGGTGCCACATCGCTGCTGTAGCCAACCCCCAACAACCTCCTCTCAGGGAAGCACGTAGAACACAGGGCATGCTTGGGGGATGCAACCGAGTGAGCTCGGGGCCTCACCGCAGCCACCCACTGCAATTTGGGGCCGAGACGAGGGCAGCACACGTACACAAGCCCTGGCAGGGCTCCTCGGCCCGCTGCAGGAGCCGGGCACCGCTCGGACCCAGCCGCCTCATGGCCACGCCGGCGCCTGCTGAGCTCTGAAATGGAGGCTCAAAGGCAGCCTGGTGTTAATTATTCATGAGGAGGGCGTGACCACGCGGTAGGACGTCGCTGGGCCTTGTGTTGATTATTCATAAGGGGGGCGTGGCCACGCGGGAGGACGTTGTTGGAAGGGGCGTGGCCTCGAATCAAACGGAGGGCGGGGCCCAAAGGGCGGGAAGGGCCCCAGAGGGCTCTGCGCTGCTGAGGGGAAAAGGCGGGAAAGTAATCCCCGCCTGCAATTAGCGCAATTAGGAGGGGAGGATTACGGCCAACGCATCCGAAAAGCTGGAATAAAACGCTTCAGTAGTTTGTGCCCTCCGAAACGCCTGGTGTTACAAGGCTGGCCCTGCCGAGAACTGGCACCTTAAGACTGGAAGTGTTTGTGCCGGGCCTACAGATACTCAAATATACGTTTGGGTTTACAAAGATGTCCGCCCAGGCTTACGAATAAACACAGAAGCACACAAACACAGGCGTGCCCCGCAGGTGCTCGGTGTGCACAGCCCTGCACCCAGGCCCACGCCGAGCCCAAGGTGCTGAAGGGCTGAAGCAGGGCAGCGAGGTCTGAACTGAGATTCGACGCAACGCTTTAAAACCTGTGGTAAAAAAAAAAAAAAAAAAGGTTTTCATCCCGGGTTTGTTTCCCTTTCAGGTGTGTGTGGGGAAGCGGCTCCGTGCTGCGGGACGGAGCTGTGGAAGGCCGGTAGGTGAGGCCTGCGGGGCCTGCAGGGCCCAGCCCTGTGTGCCGGACTGCGGCCTAGTGCTGTGCTGAGGCCTGAGGGCCCTCAGAAGCGCCAGTAAAAGGCCGAGCATAACCCACACATTGCTGCCACGCACAGCCTGCGATGTACAAAAAGTAATCATGATAATAAATGAGAGAAGCGGGTGTTTTCTCGCTCCCATAGGGATTCCTGCACTGTCACACTGCAAACCCCATAGCGTGATCCTGCAGACTGTGCGTTCTCAGCACCGTTGCTCGCTAATTGGGATGTTTATCGCGCTGCTTTGCGTCACCAATTGCCCAGCACCAGTAAAAATACACTTCCCATGAGCTGTCAGTGAGGGCCACTGGGTAACAGGATTCACATCTCCAGTGGCTGTGCCCCGGGGTTCGCCATTCCTCACTTGAATTCATGCACTTCCACACGGACTGAGGAAGAAAAGTAGTGAATTCCTGCTAATATGTGAGGTGATTGGTTTTATGTCACTCGCTGTGAGCGAGGGAAATGGAAAGGATCCAAACCAATCTCCAAAGTAAACAAGCTTTTGTAATAAGTGTTTGCCAGACGCTAACAGGGGGCTGGGGGAAAATATCCATGGGGCTGAAGGGCGTCCATTAGCAGGAATTTAGCGACTGCTTAAGGACAAGGAACGTTGTATGGAAGATAGGAAGTTGATGCTTTCTGCCTTGTGAACAAATTAGGTTACAGCAACAAATAAGATGAACCTTCCTGGACAGTGCTCTGGGTTGAGCTTGTTAAATATTTAACGTTTACCTTTCAATTTCCAGTCTCCATTAAGCAGTTCTCTAAACAAGCGGAGTCCCAGCAGCAGATGGAGGTACACAGACCATTGCACCACTCTGGCTGAATTCCCTAAGAAATAAAAAACAAGTCAAGCCAGAGAGGAAGCAAAGAGGAGCTTTTCTGTTTGTATGTGGGTGATTTCTTGAAGGTTCTTACAGGATTCTTGGAAATTGCATCAATTCTCTATCTTTTGCTTAAGCAAAGCCAAGGGAAACATTCATTCTGGTTCAGATACATTTGCTTATGACGGTCGTGGAGCTACAAAATATAAGCTGTCTTTGCTAGCTAAGATTGTAACATACCTAAACTAAAAATGTTTCCAGCAAAGTAGGACTTCCCCACATTGACAAGGCAGACCCCACTCCGCCCTCAGCAGAGCCCATCTGTAACACTTCCAGTGGAATGCCCCATATTCTTACTGTTGTCCCTACAGACAGAGCTTCCATTGTGGCCGTGGTGTTATCAGAGAGGCCTGGCTTGCACCCTTCAGCAAGAAATACGAGGGGTGTTTGGAACTCGTTTTCTGTAATTTTGGTAAATTTTTAATCTTTCCAACAACGAAGTCTGTTCTCTGAGCGCGTTTCCCACTGATAGTAACTGGGATGTTGCACTGCAGCTTGGACAGGTTCCAGTTGTGTTACTACCAGTGCTGCCAGCTCTTGTCATTACACGGCAGCACTCATTCTCTTCAGCAGTTTCCCTGAATCCTCAGCTGTCAGAATCAAGAAACAGTGTTTAAAAAAAAAAACCCAAACAAACAACAAAAAGAAAAGTTAAAAAGTGTTAAGGTGCAGTGAACCACTAAATCTTGTCGTTTGACAATGTGCAGTGCCCCTACCCTAGAGCCTCAGAGCAGAAGGCAGATCAAAACACATTTATCCTTTAAAACTCATTACTTTTCAGACCCTCATCTGGAGAAAACCTGTGTCACCCAATTAGGCTACAGCATTTCATTTCTTCCCATGCCACACGCAGTCATTATATGAAATTAAGCCACCTATCAACTTCAGTGCTGCAGGATAAAGATGGTTTGCAACTTCGTACCTGTAATCTTTTGGTTTGGTCAGATGCCAGCATGCCCGTATGGATTTATTACTCTAAAGCAGTCAAGTAGCAAAAATACTTTTCATTCATTCATTCAACATCGCTACCGCTATTTTATTGTCGTTTATTCTGTTGAATAATCTGTCTGATAAGGTAAGGGAACGTTGTTATTACTGTAACCTGTCTATTTTCCAACAACTCTAACATTTATGCAGTGTACCCGACCAGGATTTTCACCCTCCATCGCTGTGCCAGCAGTTATTTCCTCTTCTTACCTTTGGATTTACTTTCCTCGTCTGAAAAGATGACTCTCCTGTTTATTCTCCCCAGGATAAGTGCATGAAACCAGCAGAACAATGACATCCACTGCAAGGACCAGCTGCACCTCCGTCCCAAACCAGAAGCACAAGGGCAGTAACCACCACTCCAGACAGAGCTGCAACAGCCTGGACGCAGATTCCCAGTCTCTGTCTACGCTTGGATACTTTAAAACACTGCCATTAGAGATCTTTCAGATGCTGTTGAGCTACCTCTCTGGTGAGCCTCT
Organism: Alectoris magna; assembly: GCA_030625065.1. Classification (NCBI taxonomy): domain Eukaryota; kingdom Metazoa; phylum Chordata; class Aves; order Galliformes; family Phasianidae; genus Alectoris; species Alectoris magna. The sequence goes on from CM060588.1 coordinate 1,169,826, forward strand.
AATAAAAGATTTTATTTCCAATATCTTCCCCCCCCCCCCCCCCCCCCCCCCCCTCCCCCATTTAGAACAAGCCTTTATTATTTAAAATGCTTTTACCTTTTGGTGAGTTGGAGACATTTTATGTGACTCATTATCTGAATTTGCAGCTTTTAGGTCTAGGAAGAACCACGTGACTAAAAGTAAAGTATATTTGCAGACTTGTTGGAAATACTTCTTGCCTATTACGTGAGAAGTATTCCTCAGATTGATGCATTTCTATCACAGTCTGTTGGGAAATGGGTTAAACAGAAATTAATTAACTAATTACAAACATCATTTCTTGGCCTGCTTTGGAAGGTAAAGTTATTGACTTGTGATCAGCACTTTTCTTGCAGTAAAGACTTACACCTGGTTTTGCTTTTTCAGTGAAGGACATCAGTGTGCTGAGCATGGTGTCAAAAGCCATCAGCAACCGCCTTATTAATTACATCTCAACCCCATCAGGAAACCGAAGGCTGTTACTGCAAGACTTTCATAACATCAAGCTGCCTGGCAAGAGAGAGGGATCCTGTATAATAGAGCACTACAAATCTCTAGGTGATCCTTTAATGCAAGGGGTAACAATTAGAGGGGACCCAAACTTGGTTAAAAGGGTCCTTCTGTTCTCTCCATTGGTACAGCCCAAAACATTTGTGCAGATCCCTATGGAAGTAAAGTTCCTCACTGTGCCAAATGGCCCACACAGATACCATTAACTGGGGGGGGGGGGGGGGGGGGGGGATTGCTTGAAATGATGCCAAAACCTCTCAGTGCTGGATGAAATACTGTATATTCTTCCTCCTCCACAATGTTTATCTTCTTCTTTTTTTTTTCATACTCAATGGAAAGCAGAGGGACTGGCTCTGTTCTCAATAGCAGGTTTTTCCAAATTTAGTTTATTTGGACACCACAACTGGAAAGCTGCAGGACTCCCAGGCCCCACGCTCACTGGAGGAATGTGGCCGTTCAGACTGCCTTCCTGTGTCAGTTTGGAGTAGATTGCATTCCTCAGTCTGGGAAATACCACTGCTGTGCTTAAATGCAGCCCAGTTCTAAAACCATCGCCACCAGAGGGGCTGACAGCCTGCTGGAGAGACACTGCAGATCGCATCCCACCTCCTAGAAGAGAAGCATCCTCATCACAAAAGCGTGATCACAGCTGTCACCGATGGCAGTGATGTCCCTTTGGCAGCCTTGTAACGGAGGTCAAAGGCTGAAATGGGCACAAAGAGCATATCCTCAACCCCAGCTATGGGCAGTGCCTGCATTTTGGCTATCGTGGCACACAGTGTACTGACCAAAGCCTTGCTGGGCGGAAAGGCTCATTAGTTCTTTACTCAGACCTCTTTTAGCATAGCCCAGTAGAAACCGAGATCCAAATAACACAGAGCTGATGGTAGTGAGGAGCGCTGTACACCCTTGTGTTAGAATTTGCTTTCTCACTTTTTCTGCTGATTTTGTAGGGCATTTATTCTAACTCACTCAGCCCCGCACTGAGAAATGGAACACTTCCTCATGTATGTAAAACATCAAGAAATTACAGCACCCATCCAGCTGTAAGCATGAATCAATCAGACTTTTCTGAACAAACAGCTCAGGTAATCCAGTAACGCCTGTGCCATGTGAGGCACTCACAGCTGTTTATTTCCTTTACAGGATTGTTGCTTAAGAGGTGCACCCTCCTGTTACCTACCAAAGACAGGCTGAAGTACATACACAAGGTTCTCTCCGAAGTAAGTCCACCTGCTCTGAACCCCCACCTGAATTTCATTACAGTACTTTGTGGTGGGATGTTCTCTTACCGTCCCTATGCTGGAGGCCGTTCCCACAGTGCGACGAGTTTGAACTCTGAATCCCTCTCATCAGTACTGACGTACACAAGGAACGATGATCATTTTCAATCACAGGAATCCACCTATGGTCTGTTAATTACCGGTGTTCTGTGCTTACAGGTTTCCTGCTTTAAACTCAATGGCTGCCCGAGCCCTTTGCACTGTGTAGGATTGCAATGCTACGGGGTATTTTTGCAGGTATGTTATTTTCCTGGGGAGAAGGCAAGTGTCACCAAAGAAAATTTGTCCTACCAATTAATCTGCGCTTAAGTTTAGAAGCTTAAGACTGCTTTAAGCCTCGGCTGGGGTGGGAGGGGGCAGGTTGGATTTATCTCACATGAGAAGTTACATTTTGATCCAAACCTGCAGCTCAATCCATCTATTTCCCCCTCTCTTTTTTCCTTTGGTGATCTCCAGATCCTAATAGCAGGCTGGGATGAGTTGGAGTGTCACCGGGTCTTCAACTTCCTCTGTGAACTGAGCAATTTACCCCGTAAAGTACAGGCAGTCGTCAGCTGCAAGCCAGGTAACCAGCAAAGCAACCCCTCCAAAATCAAACCGCACTGTGGAGAAGCCAGAAAATGGATCTTGGTGGCTGCAAACAGCATTCATCAAGATTAGAGGGTGGTTTCTTAGCTCAGCTGAGCCTTGAAGCACTGATCCTGACTCACACGTACGCTGTCAGCTCCACTATCACACACAAAGCGGGCATTCTGAAGGTCGGTGCTCTTGGTTTTGATGCACATCTAACAGCAAAGGGAGATTTCTTGAGAGCCACCCCCTTTTCTTTTAATTCATTTTATCATTGCCGTATCAAAGCAGTGCGGATGTTACACACATACAGAACTCGGAACACAGACTTGAGTATCTCCTGGGCAGCACTGACAGGGAAATCAATGAGAAAGCAACCAAGAGAGAAGTGATGCAGTAATAATTAGACCTAATGTTTCTGAAAGGCGCTTTGAAGAAGCTCTCCTGTTGGCCAGCACTGCCCTGGCTGTTCCTGTGGAACGCTTCATACACGCTTCCTCCTGTCCCCATTTACTGATTCCATCAGAGAGAAAAGATCAGAGCAATCATACAACAGAGCTGAATGCACACATACAGGAGATGCTGCAGAGAGGTACCAGAGAGGGCACTGCAATTACTGCAGGATACCCAAAGGAGCCAAACTCAGCAAGAAACAGCTGAGAATTAATGCCCCCTCCTGGATGTGCACCTAAGAAATCCCTTCTATCTCTTCCTAGAGGATAATCCCCTGTGTTGTGGGAAGGGCTGTGGATTGATAGCTGTATTTGTTCCCCCAGGAAGTGCCAGAAAGCTCGAGCTGAGGATCAGGCTGTTCTGCAGGAGTGTCCTGCTGAACCATTGGGTTCATCGGAGCGATTCTGCATTTTGGCTGACCCGGATCTTAAAGCCGTGGCCGATGGTCAACCAAGCTCGCCTGCTGTATATCATCTTTGGGCCGGTGTCCACTCTAGATGGCAAGTAGTTGGGGGGCAGGGGGGAGCAGGAAGGGTCACTGTTCAAAATGTGTTCCTTGAGAGTGAGATTTCCTTTAGGGTGAAGCATTTCTGATACCAGGCTTTATGCCAATCAGGTGTAACCGTATTGCCTAGAGAAGAATCCTTCAGCTTAAAGCGACAAAAGTAGATGTGAAGTTACAGTTCAAGTGAAGAAATTGCACCCCTCTCCTCTATTCTCCCCGCCCAGGGCAGAGTTAGGCTGAACACCCCTCAAAAAAGCACCTTGCTTCCCTGAAAGAAAAAAAAACCCACACTTTTTCACCGCTTTTAAACCAGACTTTCCTTAAATCACCCCATGATTCACAGTGCTGCTGCAACCCCTGCAAAGTGGTGGAAGAAAAACCTCACTGTCACCAAGGCTGAATTGCATTACCTGAACTCCCTCCCTCTGACTCTGCTTTAAGGCCCAGTTTCCTTGGTTAAGAAAAAAAGATGACTTTATCCCTTACAAGCAGTTGTGATTGATGTTGCTCAGGACACGTGGTTTGGCAGAAAATGATAGAAGGACCAACAGATGAGACCAGTCTGAAAGGTTTAGCAGATGCCATTAAGCTCCTGTACGACGCAGAAGCGAGAGAATGGACAGCAGACGATGTTATCAGCCTGGTGGATGAGCTGTCAGGTGTGTTTTTACCTTTCTCATTAATCCACGGCGTGACATGCTCACATCTTCCAGCACTAATTGTGTTTCAGACGCACAGGGCCTTGGGAAACTGGCTGCAGCCTTCCTTGCAGTAGCTGAGGGGTAACTGGAAAAGTCATTAGGTTTGGAAGTCGGGCAGAAGCTGAGGAAGAGAGAAACCCAGCTTACAAACCCAGGCTGTCTTTCCCCATTGTGAAGTATTTTAAGAATCTGTGAAGACCTTTAAAATTCAAGCCCTTTCTAACTGTATTTCAGAGGGCAGCCCCCCCCCCCCCCCCACACACACACACACTAATTCTTCTTAGCCACCAAAGGCAGGGATTTATAAACTCACACCTTCCAGAACAGTCCATAAAGGTGTTCCTCTTTGTTTAAAGCTCACTAAGACTGTCCCAATTCTATTACAAAGTTGTTCCCCGGGAGTGGCTGCTGGAGAACAACGCTCGGCTTCTCATTCTGAGTGGAAACAACATTTGCTTCACGTTCATGGCCAGCAAAGCTGTGAATGGAAGAGCTGTGGAGTTAGCCAGGCTTGTGGTCTTCCTGGCCTTGGTGAGTACTGCTGAGCTGCCCCTCCTGTCTCTCTACTCCCAGATTTGCTTTCTTAGACTCGAAATCTGTTTCCCCATCTACTCCTATGATCCATGAGCAGCCCAGCAGGAGACTTGGTCCTCTGTCACTCTCTGGTCCCTGTCCAACACACCTCTGCAAGGCAGCAAGCCTGCAAGCCTGCTCCTGAGGAGAGGGAGGGACCCCTAGCAAAAGGCTGAGGAGATTCCCTGACAGTAACTCGTATGTCCCCGCAGTTAGCTCTGGCTACAACCAATGCAGTCATTCATTACAGTCAGTTGTTAAAGCTAAGATTTCATCTCGCCTTTTTAGTGTCTTACTTGTCACAGAAAAAAAAGCCACGTTTCTGATATTTCATGTGTACGTCAGGTCTGTGAGAAGGACCTGTACTGCATGGACTGGGCAGTAAAAATGATGCAGAAGGTCTGCAAGGTTTTCAGCACCCCGGGAGAGAGAAACATCTTCCTGCAGAGCGTGGAGAACGCCTTTGCTCACATGGTCATGGACATGCTGCAGGCAGTGCTGGCCGGTAAGCCCGCAGGATGAGCTCCTTCAGCAGGAGCTGGCACCGAGCAGCTCTGCGTGGCACAACAGCCTGTTCACATCTTGTCAGCCCCAGGAACTGCTCAGCGCTGGCTGTGACAGTGAGCTGCACGGCTCGGTTAGGGCAGGTTTTCACCCTAGCACACAACTGTACCTGTATGTCCATCTTTGGACAAGAGGCAAAGGCATTTTGGAGGGAGCTTCCCACGTTATTTCACAGCCTTCCAACCATCAGGTGCAGCGTAGCTGATTCCTCATAGATCTAAGTGGAAACTGCTGATTTGGCCTCTGCAATAAGAGCAGAACACGGAAGGTTGATCTTAGGAGGAGTCACCGAGATGCATTCATTTAACACATCCTTTTTCCTTTCTCTTCGTACCGACAGGGAATCGCGACCAAGAGGACATCAGCTTTCTGAATCTGTTCCACCTGGTCAACGCACAAGCGAACTTCCACAAGGAAATACTTTACCTGACCATGAGAAGTGGCAGCAACACCATTTGATGCTGCCGAGCTCGCAGACTCTTGCTCTGCTCCTCTGGAGCTCCACCCCCCAGGCTCAGCAGCACTGAGGATGTGGGTCAGGGCCCTTTTGCATTGGGAACACAAACCGCATTCTTTTCCCACTGCGTACGTTTGCACGCGCCGTAAGAAGGGCCCAGTTTTCACTTCTGATGCACGCACACGAAGCGGAGGACGTTACCTTATAGGTCAGAACCGAAAACGTTTCCATCTTCCAGTCGTGTTTTCTCTTGGGAATCCGAGGAGAAACAAAAAGACAGAGAGAATTAGAGAAGCACAGCCACGTCTTTGCCTTCTGCCACGGCCCCTCTGAGCACCCCCTGCATTGCATGACTGAGGGGCTCCGCAGGCCGTGCGCTCAGCTGTGGCAGAAGGAGGCGATTCCCAAACGAAACTGAACTGCCTGGACTACACGAGGCCTTTTTCTTGTTCTCTTTCCCAACGCTGAAGGTGCCCCCCAGCTCCTTCCCCTGCCTACATAGGAACAAAACTGTTGAGGTAGGTATAACCGTAACTACGTTAACGACACGTTAAACACACATAGGCTAAGATCCCCATTTCCTTTAAATACAAACGTTGGCTGCTTGTGAAAACCTTTGATTTCCTGCTCTATTGCCTTCAAACCAACACATGTAACACAAAATAAAAAGCACTTGCTTTGCTGTGCGCTGCTTCCAACGCAGTTATTCCCTTGGTGTGCTTACAGACCCTTCTCCTCCACCCCATCACTTCTCACACGTCCCTACACTCCTTTAGGACCCCGTTTCTGCTGCAGGCGGAGCTTTTGAGAGCCAACCTTCAGCTGATGGGTACAGCTGAAGCGATACCAGCTTATCTCAGCTGCCCTCACTTGAGCTCATCAGCCTGACCAGAGCCCTGCGGTGGTTTTATGGGAGGTGAAAGACTCGCGAGGTGTTTTTCCAACGCGCATTTCCAGGCACGGGCAGTAAATCGGTGGCGGATCTCTGCTGCGTGCCGGTAGATGGCAGAGGCGAAACCTTTCCCTGCGGGCAGCGGCTCCTGCTGGATCCCAGCATCTTCCTTCTGCCTGCTCGAAGGCTTCACCTCAAGGCGTGCTGCAGCCCTGCCGCGGTGCTGTGGCTAATTGCTGTGTCTGAAGCGAGCAAGGTGCGGGATTCTTTGTCTGAAGCCTCAATGGCTGCACGAAGCACAGCCCGCGTCCGCCCTTCGGCTCGCTGGCAGCCGCTGACAAAGCTGAGATGTCGGAGCTGCCAGCACCAGCTCTGTCTTGCTGCACACCCTCCAGGAATGCATTTACAGCACTGCGATCGGCTCTTTCCCTTTCACTCACAACAGCTCAGCGTTCGGGGCTGGTTGGGATTCCTGCAGCGCTCAGATGCGGGCCAGCACTTCCAGCAGACGGAGCCCTTCATTCCCAAAGGCCCAGAGCCCACAGGTTTTTAAATGGGGAGGGGGAGGGGGGGGTCAATGAGAGCCTGCTAGGATGAGACACACAGCTCCCACGGTGCCAATATTGCTCCTTTGCTGACCAGGACTGAGCCCAGAGCTGTAGGACCGGCTCTGACCTCCCAAAGGGCAGCAGCACGTGGCTATCTGCGTCCATCTGCCTGCAGGCACCTCTCTGCTGCTCCCAGCCCTTCCCACCCCACCATCCCTCACGCCTGCAGAGCAGTGCCACGTCCCACTGAGCTGCTGCGGGGCAGAGCTGGCAGCTGAGAGCTCAGGGGAAGAGAAAAGGATTGTTCCTGGTTTCACACTCAGCTGAGTTTCCATTCCATTCCTCCTTACTCACTCCCTCTTAATCACTGCAGATGTTGACATCGGATCCAGACTCACCAAGCGGAGGTTATTGAGAACATGACTTATGTGTGAAGAAATTCCTCCCGGAATATTTCACATTTTCAACTATATTTGGTGTGGAGTGAGAAGAACTCTCCGTCCTGGGGCTTCAGATCCAGCACTGATTTGGTGTTTCTCTCCAGGATTTTACAGCAGATCCCACTGGCAGCATCAGCTGCACTCGGCATCCCTGAGCCCCACATTCCCTCCCCTTTCCTCAGGTTCCCCCCCCCCAGAGCCCAGCCCACTCACCCCAATGGCCCTTCCCCTGGGTCCTACCCCCAGTGTCCCCCTGTCCACATAATGGGGCTGTGGGTGACCAATGGGGCACAGCAGCTTTCCTCCTCTGAGATGTTTCAGGTGTTCATTGCTTACAGGGATAAAGTATCCTGGGAGAGGCCGGGCAAGCCAAATCCTCAGCTATGGAGGGCTGGACCATGCACTCTGCATAGGGCACTGTGTGGGACTGGCAACATTAGGGCAGGGATTATTGAAGAGCTTCATAACAGAACAGGAAAAACCTTCCCTCTGCCCCAAACAGCTCCCCAGACCTGTCCAAGCTGGGGGAAACCAAGCACAGAAAGGTTCCTCCATCCCACAATCATTTCCATTGGATTAAAAACGTCCCTCGTTTGTGCGGAGAGCTCCGGGGATCCCCTGGGGAGGTTCCCATTGGTCCCACCCCCCCATAGGACAGCAGCATCCCTCCTGGCACACGGATTTGGTGTGGCCAAAGCAGCACCGACGCCATCAGACCTCCCCTCCTCCTGTGCCGTTCCTCCTTTTATTTCATTGCATTGGGCATTTTTCACACGCACACACACAGAAATAATAAGAATTCGGAGTGCTTTCTAAAATGAAACCCGAAGGGCCGATCCCGAAGCTCTCATCCTATGCACCCGGGGGGAGAGGGGGGGGGTGAGGAGGACCACACCGCTCTCCTTCATCCCCTCGGCCCCGCGCTCCGTCCTTCGGCTCCGGGAGGGGGCAACGCTGTTCCAGAAGGATCTGCGGGAGAGAAGGGAGATGCTGGTGAGCAGCGGTGGAGGCGGGGGGCGGGGGGGTCGCAGCTCCTTATGGTGGGGCAGAGGCACCAGGACTCCCCTTCACTGCCTTTTAAATGATGCAGCCGCCGTCCCTCCTCTGTCCCTCCTCTGTCCCCCCTCCTCCGCGCGATTCCTTTCTCCCCGCGTAGGAACCGAAGCAGAGCACCGGGAGGAGCTACACCCGGGGGGGGGGGGGGGGGGGGGGGGTCGGGAGCCTCCACGGGGCGATCCGCTCTGAACAACGGCCGTCTGTGCCCTCCTTCCACCCCTATGCAGAAAACAGCAATAAATACAACCACCCCCCCGCTCAGCACCGTCCTACCCAGTAATCAGCGCTCGGCTCACCTGCAGCGGGCTCTGCTGTGAACCGCATCCCCCGCAGCGTCCCCTACAGCATGTAGATGATGTAGGACAGGATCACCAGGCCGATGATGGCGAAGAACATCAGGATGAAAATATCCAGCATGGCGAGGAGCGAGCGGCAGCCGGGGCTCAGCCGTGTCCCCAGCGCCGTCCCCGAAGTCCCCTCCACCCGCTCTGCGCGTCCCGCAGCCCTACAGCCCTACAACCCTACAACCCAACAGCCCTACAGCCCTACAGCCCTGCAGCTCGGAGAGAGGCGATGCCGATCCCCGCAGCCGGCTGGGAGATAAAAGGGTGGGCGCACGCGTGCAGCCCGGCTGCGGCCCCGCACGGCGCTCCCGGAGGCTCCGGTTGCGCTCCATCACCCCGAGATGCTCCCGGGGCTCCGGGGACCCCATGTCCGCCTGGAAAGGGGTTAACCCAAGGGGGGAAGCGGCTCCCAGCAAAGCAATGCCGCAGCCCGGCGCCCCGCAGAGCCCCGCATCCAAGCGGAACCCTTTGCAGCGCCGTTCGCCTTTGGGTTCTCACCCCATTTCAGTCCGTCCCAAAGAGGTTCGTGAGCGGCAGCGGCGGCCGCGCAGCCGGGTTTATTTTTTCAGGCGTTCTGTGGGTGCGGGTGACATCCGGCACAGCTCAGCCCGGGGTGCAGAACGGGGCAGCAAACCCCAAAAAGCGGCAGGAGCCGCACCCGGCACAGCGCAGGGCTGCTCAGAATCACAGGAAAGGATTTCCCAAGGAAGATTTCCCAAGAAAAAAAGGATTTCTTGAGTTTTTAACGGCAAGCATTCTTCTGGTTTGCATCACCAAAGGGAGCATAGATGGGACGGGAACAGCCAACGGAGCTGGGAGAGGCAACGGGGCGAGCAGAGCCACCCACCTCCGAGCCCTCACCCCCTGCTCAGGGTTGGACGCAGATGCTGAACCCCCCCTTGGGCTGCACCCAGGGACAAGGATCTGCAGGGTCCCCATGTCTCCAGGTGTGGCCCCCCCCCCCCCCCCCCGTGTCCCAGGGGCACGAGGGAACAGCCGGCAACACTGCAATGACACCAGCACCACAGGCAGGTAGAAACCACGCTTTTATTGTGAAGGAAACCAGGAAGGAGGATCAATCGGTCTTTTCCATTCCAGGGTTGGGTTAAAAAAGGCCAAAGGACGGATCGTTGGTGGGGGCTCAGCGCCACGGGAAGGAGAACGTGAGGACAAACCCCAATGATCCAAAGGAAACACCTTCTGAGCACTGAGACGTGACCAGGGCAGCCGAGAAGGGCGAGGTTTATTTTACACGTGACGAGAAGCGATTCAGCTTTTCCATTTCTTTTTCTTTTCTTATTTTTTTTTTTAAACGTTTTTTATTCATTTATTTATTTTAAATACAGGTTTAGGTGCTTTTCAGCTATGAAAAAAGGCAAAAAAGTGCATAAGTCGAGAGAAAAGGCAGAAATGAAGCAGTAAGAGGTTTGTTTCCCACAGTGGGGGAGAAGGGGAGCGGAGACTCAGGACAATGGTTCCAAGGTAGCATTAAAAAAAGGTCTGTATACCAAAACGTGATCACCTGTGTTATTTGGTCCATTAAAAAAACGGTTTATTCACATTGATGCTCCCCCCGCTATTTCCCAGACAAGGATGATGAAGGACGGGGTTATGGGGACGGATGTGGACTCTCTGCCCCCTCCCCTCCTTGCCTGTGTAGCACCAAGCGGACCTCCAGCCCATGCAGCCCACCCTGGTGGGATGGAGGCAGGAGAGGGGTGGGATGTTCCCAGTGGAGTCCTCCCCCGTCCCATGGGATTGCCCCCAGGCAGAGCTGAGGGCTGTCTGAACTCGGTCACTTTGGTCCTTTAGGACATGAGCACCTGGCTGCAGGCTTCCAGTTATACCTTCAGCTCTGGGACCTTCCCAGCCCGAATGGGAAGGGGACAGAGATGTGCTTTGAAATCTTGGTCCACGAAGCGATCCCACATCAGCGGCCACCACCGCTGGGGACCAACGGGTGAGAGGTGGGGGATGGCACAGAGCTCGGGGTGCTCAACTCCCCCCCCCCCCGCCCCCCCCCGCTTCTGCTGCTGGCAGGGACAGCCCCCAGCACAGTCCCAGTGCGGTGACAGAGCAGAAAAATATGTCACACTCAAGCCCAAAGAGGCACAGGGATGGGGACCCAAAAGGGGAGAACCAGAGCTGCGGGGGGGAGGTCAGGGCAGCAGGTGCTCCTGCACAGTGGCACTGCTCAGCCTGGGATGCAGAATGAGGCAGCTGGACCCCAAAAAAGCAGCAGGAGCCGCTCCCAGGGCTGCCTGGAACCGCTCTGAATCCCAAGAAAAGATTTTTTTCTTTAAAAGATTTTAACCACAAATATTCTCCTGGTTTGCAACACTGAGGACTGAGGGAGTGCAGTCGGAATAGGAACGGCAACCAGAGAGCCAGGGGAAGCAATGGGATGAGCAGAGCCAGGGCAGCGCAGGGCAGGTGCTGCCAGCTGGTCCCCCCAGCACCCCTCCCTGCCCCCAAGAGGTGGGATGTTTGGTCCTAAGGAAATGGTTCTGCTCCTCCCTTCACTTGCATTCCCAGCACACCGGGGGTGGGGGGGTGGGGGGGGTAGCCTGGTGTGTGTGCCCCCATCCCCATGCGGAGGGGAGGAGGAAAGGCAGAGGGAGAAACATTTGGTCCCAGAGCCCCCGACATCCCTCGCAGACAGACCCTCAGTCCCGGCAGAGCGAGAACAAAGCTACATTGGCGAGAGAAACCAGAGGTGGCTGCAGAAACACAAAGAAACCGAGACGTCGGGACGCGGCTCCGGCAGAGGGAGGGGATGCTGGGGGAGAGAGACGCGAGCGCACCGGGGCCACGTGGTGGGGGGGGGGGTTTGGTTCCAACCCCCTCCCCCCCTTCAGATGGCCTCCACGTAGTTGGCGGGCAGCATCCCCGTGTCGCCCGTGCGCTCCACCGTGCCGTACATCCAGCCGTCGTCGATCTGCTGCACGTTGATGATGGTGTCGCCATCCTGGAAGGAGACCTCGTCCTCATCGGCTGCGTTGTAATCGTAGACGGCGCGGAAACGCTTCTGTGGGGGGAGAGAGGTCAGAAGGCATGGAGCCCACCATGGGGACCCCAGGGCACGGAGCCCACAGCGGAGCTGTGCCAGCAGTAGCCACGGGATCAAAGAATCACAGGATCACCGAATGGTTTGGGCTGGAGAGGACCTCGAAGACTGTAGAACCATTGAATGGTTGGGTTGGAAGGGGCCTCGAAGATCATGGGATCAGTGGATGGTTTGGGTTGGAAGAGACTTTGGAGACCATTCAACCATAGAATGGTTGGGTTGGAAGGGACCTTGAAGACCACAGGATTGATGAATGGTTTGGGTTGGAAGGGACCTCATAGATCACAGAACCATGTCATGGTTTGGGTTGGAAGAGACCTCAAAGATCATTGAACCATAGGATGGTTTGGGTTGAATAGGACCTCAAAGATCATAGGAACAATGAATGGTTTGGGTTGGAAGGGACCTCGGAGATCACAGATCACTGAACAGTGTGGGCTGGAAGGGACCCCGAAGACCCCTCACTCACCCCTGCTGCAGACGGTGCACTGCGCTGCGTGGAGGCGGGCGCTGCGGGCTCCTTGTAGCCATAGGACTGCGAGGCCGGTGGCTGCTGCTGGTACACTGGGCAGGAAGGATACACCATTAACACCGGGATCTGAGGCCACGCGAAGCCCTCAGGTGCTGGGACGGTTCTTACCCGGGTTGCTGGGCTGGACGTGGTGCTGTGGTTGGTGCTGCTCCGGCCGTCGGTAATTGGCGCTTTCCTGGGAGTTCCTGCGCTCCATCTCTGCGCCCTCGCTGGGGCTGGGGCCCATCCTGCTCCTCTCAAACTCTTCGTGGTATTTGATCTACAGAGGAGGATGATAGGCAGCTCTGCAGGCTCCGGACCCTCAGCAGCATCCTTTGGTCCCAACTTGCTGCTTTTCACAAGGGCAGCAGGGCAGGAAACGCAGAGGCTGCTTTGAGATGGGAGTGGGCATAGGAAGGGGAAGGAGGGAAACCCCATAGAGCAGTGGTGCCCCAAATGAGGAAGGGTTCAGCATTCCGGTGTGTGCAGAGTGAGCAAGATGCTCCTAAAGCCTCTGCCTGGAGAAGGGGCAGAGAATCACTATGGTCAGGATGCACACTGAGGTACATGGGGGAGGACCAGGCAGCCTGAAATGGGTGACTCCCCCTCGTGCCCAGGGGAAGGAGGACTTCAGAGTCCTGGGGTGGGATATGTGAGGTTTCCAGGCATGGGTGAGGCTCAGGAGCAGCCTCCCAACCCCCTGCACTGCAGGAGAACAGAGCAGAAGCACCTTTAGTGATCCCACCCCGCACACATTGCAGCAAAGGGTTAACTCAACGTCTGGGCACGGTGTAAAAATTAATAGCTGCTCATGTTAATGAATACCCTGCCGTTGGGAAGCACCTGGAGCCCATTTGTCTGCTGGTTAAACAGTGCTGTACTGAAGGGCACTCCAGAGGGCTCCCTGCAGGCGGGAGGCAAAGCCCGGAGCAGAGCTGCAGGGATGGGGACGCTGCTGAAGGACTGCACTTCCCCGTGCTCAGAGGCACAGCACTGGGCTCTGCACAGCTCCATCCCCAGGAGGGTTTCCTGCTGTGCAGGGCTGCATCTGCACCCCATGCAGAGGGTGCTTTGGGGCAGTGCTGCAGCTCAGCGTGCAGCCCCTGCGCTGCTCATCCCCCCGCGGCACAGAGCCCTGCTGGCACAGCAGGCTGCATGCAGGGGCTGCTAAGTGGGTCACGGCCACGCCAGGCTGGCAGACAGATGCCTGCAGGGCTCTGAACGCCTCCCGTGCAGGAAAATCCACCCAGCAGCCCCCAACCCAGGCAGAGCCTTCAGGTCTGGGGCTGGATGTGCAGATAATGTCCTGAAGCCCCCCCTTGCAGAGCACGTTGCTGCCCAGAGCTGCACAATGGGATCAAAAGGAGAGGGAATAAACAGCCGCCTCCAGCCCCATGGGGAGTGCTGTGTTTGTGTGTGTGTATGAGCTCCTTCATGTGGGTTCCCTCTCCTTGCACAGGCATGGCAGCTCTCCGAAACCCAAAGGATTTTGCATGCAAAGCTGCAGCTCTCGGGGCAGGCCCAGGGCTCAGAGAGGAACCTCCTGGCTCTCTGCTGGACCACGTTTTGCAACAGCTTGGGCTGTTAGATAAGGGCCATGCACATGACTTTCACCAGCAGCTAAAGGTTAATTAACCCTCTGCGTGCTGCTGGAGGGATGAGCTGCTGCAGGCAGCTGTGTCACTGTGGCCCAGGTCAGCTGCACCCCATGCAGCAGCTGTGTGCGTCTGTGTGTGCATCCTCCTCCTCCTTCACCATGGGAACAGCCATCCTCCTGCACACAGCACCCAGACAGGGATGGGGGGAGCAGGATGCAGCCTGACAACCAACCCAGACCCGAGCTTTTTGGTTTTGGAAAGGTAGAGCTGGAGCCCAGAGCTCCACAGGGTGCTGCGTGCTCATGGGCTATGGTGACAGCCCAGGTTAAGGTGGGTTACGGTGACAGCCTGGGTGATGCTGCGTGCCCCACCCCCCCAACACACAGCTGTGCAGCAGAGGAGCACAGCAGCACCAGACACAGCGACCAGAAGGCACTCACGTTGCTGATCTGATCCTGAGTCTTTTTGATTCGCTGCAGCTCCGGGGTGTCAGCCACCACGCTGAAGCCTTTCCCCTTGTTCTTCTCAAACTCCTCCTTGTAGCGAATCTGGGTGGGATCAAGAACAAACACAGTGAGCCGTGGGGGCACGCAGTGCGTGGAGCTGCTCTGCTCACCCAGACGGGCCTCACCGTCCCCACAGCAGCTCCGTCTGAGTCTTGGGTTTGTGCAGGAGTCCCCATCATGGATCCACTAACAGCAAAACGGGGAACTGCCAAGAGCTGAAACGCAGCAGCTTCCTGTGCTCTGCTCATCCCGTTGCTCTCTCAGCAGGGCTGGGGTCACTCGGATTGACTTTGCATTTCCTGCAGGCTGCTACTGCAGCTCAGCTCAACTGCAGCTCTCTGCCCATATGTGGGCCCTGATGGGTCCATGAGCTGCACCCACTGTTCCCCCAGGGGACACTGAGGGACAGAAAAGGCCCAGGATGGCCAGCACAGAGCAGGCTGTGGGGCTGGAGGCCAGCAGAACTGAGCATCCCTATTTGTTTGCCAGACACGGCCATCAGCATCGCTTCCCATCGCGCTGAGCACCAGCAAAGCCCTGCTTTTCTTTCCCTCATCCCCCTGCATGCTGTTCAATAGCTCCGTGCAGCATTCAGACCACGTTTCCAGCACGCAGCCCCGAGCTGCACCTTGCAAACACATTGCTGCCACCCTGCACAGAAGCAGAAATGCAAGCTATGGGAGCTACGGAGCCTCCACCCCTTCCCCACAGCCACAGCACACATGGCATGATCCACCATTGGTAACTCTGATGTGACGTTAGAAAGCAAAGGTTTAATGAACCAGGCTGCAGAATCCTCCCTGGGAGGGTAACAATGTGACCGAGATGCCAAAGCACATCAGGGAGGAACCAAGAAGCCGATTTCAGGGCAGAAGCCTCTGTTTGCCCCAGGCAATGAAGGGGAGAGCTGGAGCTGGTCAGAGTAAGGGATGCTTCCCAAACGCTGCCATTAGGGAGGAGCAGCATTGGGGTGTTACATGTGGGGCTGCAAATGCACAGCTCAACAGGCAAGAGAAGGAAAGGTGGAGCATCCTCAAGCAAGAAGCTCATTGCAGGGCTAAGCAGTTCCCTTGATATTCCATACATTTACCCTCCCGAGCCTCACCCCTCCCTTTTTCTCCCTATAACATCCAGGTTAGAGCAATGCAGCCCCAAAGGATCCCATATGGGGCCTCCCTGAATGCAGGGGGGGGGGGGGGGGACGATGCCAGGATGTGGGGCACAGCGCGTGCTGCAGAGTGGGCTCTGCCCCATGGCAATCAGAGCAGGGCAGGGGCACTGGGGTGGTGTTGGGAGGGGAAAACACGGAGCAGGGGACACTGCAGTGCTGCAGCCATCATCACAGCCAGGACAGATGGAGGAAGGAGGGGAGGAAGTGCTCAGAATGGGCAATTTTCTGCTTCTCCTTGCCCTTACAAGGCAGCCGGTGCCCGCCCCGTGCTGCGGGTACCTGTGGTGCTCGGGTAGGGCGGCTGCCCCCAAAATGCCCATTTTTAGCATTCAGGGGTAACCACAGAAGGGGAACCCTGCGATTTGCTCGCCGCACGTGGGCTGCAAGAGGAGGCTGCAGGCGTAAAAGCTTTCACTTTGCAGACACATTTAACTGCACAGGCTGTTATTATCCAGCGTCTACAGTGACCGGAACAGAAGACGCCCTCTCCACAAACACAAATAGAGGAGGAAGGTGGTGGATCTGCATGCGGCTCCGTTACCGGTGCACAACTGGCTCTGCCAGTCCTGCTGGGTGTGGGTTTGGCAGATCACCCCCATTGGGGTCACCCACAAACACGGCTGTGAAGGGAAGCGCGGAGCTGCAGAGCTCCAGCAGGCAGCAGCCCCACTGAGGACACAGACCCTCTGATCGCCCTTTCCCTAACACAGCTCCCAACCACCAGCTCCAGTTTACAGCCCAAGCCCGGCTCCTGCTTCAAAAGGGCTCTCTGAAGGGTCTGCTCAGCTCCTGCTGTCCCTATGAGGCTGTCCACAAAACACAGCAGTGGCAGCTTTAGCTGGAGTGCTTCTGTCCCTTTGCGGGCAGAACAAAGGCACTGGGATCCTATCTGCAGCACATTCAGGGTCTGTCCTTCATGGCTCTGGGCAACTCCCACCCTCTTCAGCTGCTTCATGTCCCACTGCTTACCCATTCCCTCTGCTCCCTCCTGCTCTCGGAGCCATGCCCTCAGCCCATCCCAGCACCAGCACATGGGTGCCACTGTACCACAGACTGGAAGCTCCCAGCTGCACCCCAGCCCCTCTCGTGCCGGGTTCACACACAGCCAACCCTGCAACACGCTGCTCCCATCGCCAGTGCCCGCAGCGCCCCTGCAGTGCCAGGAGCTGGGCACAGAGCTTTGCTTCACCTCACAGAGGAAACAGCAGTTGCTGAGCATGTGGGAACGTTAAGACAGCACAGCGCGTCTGTTCCAGTCCCTTCCTTTAAGAAGGGTCCACGCACACTGCAGTGGCAGAGGAGCAGTGCAGGAATGGGATGCAGCCCGCAGTGCAGAGGGAAATGGGATGGGTAACACCCTGCACTGACCTCATGCAGAGGAGGGAACCTGCTTTCACTTCCAGCCTCATCCAGCACATCACACAGCACGGGGAACTGAGCGTCCCAGCGAGCCACAGAAAAGCCCAGGCAGTGCCAGCACCCCTTCCCTGGGGTCTCCGTTAATAAGCAAGAGCTAATGAGGAGCTGAGCTCATTGTAAAAGCAGCACTGGGGGCTGCAGAGCACTTGGTGCAGTGTTCTCTGGATTGTTACTGAGGAAAAGCAACCCCATCCCCTTTGTGGCTCCATGGAGCACAGAGTGAACCCGGGCTGAGCTCCATCTAGGTGCACAGGGTGCTGCTGGGCAGCATTCTGTGCAGGGCCGGCCTTGCAAAGCACAGCTCTATCTGCCACCAGGTGAGGTCCTGACCCCTACTCTGTTTGCCTTCCAGCTCCTGGCAGCTCCAGGCTCACGGGGAGAGGAGGAGGAGGAGGAGGAGGAGGAGGAGGGTAGTGTCTCCTCCAGGCACATGGAGGGGAACACACTGACCCCAAAGGATGACCGCCCACCCTCACCCCAACCCTGGGCAAACCCCAACCCTGCACTGCCCACCCACTGCCAGCACCACGCCGAGCCAATGCTGACAGCTCGGGGAGGACTCTCTGCCCTTTCCCCTTTGCCCCTTTCCACTGAAGGAAATAAAAAGATAAAAGAAATTAAAGAGATTCCCAGAGCAGTTACCACATCCTGTGCTCTCCCCAGAGACGGTGACTCAAGCCAGAACTGCCCCTGGATGCATTCTCTCCCACTGCAGCTCCTGCCCGCTGCCCACCCAGAGTAATCCCAACACCCCCAGGAGGAGCAGCGCCCGGAGCTCTGCATCAGAGCTGGGGACTTCTGGGACACCCCAGGGCACAGAATGAGGCACGTCTGCTCAGCTCCCTCCTCACACAGCCTCCCCTCTTCCCACTTGATCTGCGCCCGCTGATATCTGTTCCATCTGTTCATTTCTGCCTGCCAGAGCTTCCAACCCATTCCAACCTTCGGGTTTACCCAAAACCAGCACCCGCAGAGCGCGCGTCCCTCTTTTGCCATTTCACCCCGCTTGCAATGCTGGGTGCCAGCAGGGAAAATCCCACTGCGGGGCTGGGGGTGCCTGGCAGAGGCAGCTCACAGCCACCACAGATGAGCGGAACAGCAAACAGCCCCACACCCCATGCAAGCCTCTCCTGCTCCACGCCGGGGAAGCACCGGAGCAGAGAATGCAGCACAACGGGGCGCAGCACAAAGCACAACGCAGCTCACCTGGCTCTGCAGCACACTGCATGCTTACCTGGCTCTGCAGCTCGCTCTGCTGCTTTAGGCGCAGGTTCTCGGGAGTGTCTGCCACCATGGTGAAGGACTGCTTCGGGTAGTGTCTGCAGGGGGGGGGGAAAGGACAGCGTCAGCATAGGGCGCCCACCCCACCTCCGTGGCACTGTGCTGGAGGTGAATTCCTGGAGCAGCCACCCCCCTCTGCACTCTGCTGCCTTTAATGGGGAAAAGCAGATAAGGAAGGTTTGGCTTTTTTTTTTGTACAATTATTTCTCCCAGAGGAAAATGCCTTTGCAGGTTTGTGCCCAAGTTCTGGATGGACCTCAGGATACCTTCATCAGAACCTTCAGTTACCATCACTGGTAACATCAGTCCGAGTAAACATTTTGGTTTACAGCACTCTGCTTCTGCTCTGCTGCTCCCACCACGACAGCTCTGAGGAGCCCAGAGCTCTCCTTGCTCTTTCTGCTGCAGTTTCAGCCACAGACCTCACATTAAGGATATCACCACCCAGCAGGAGCTCCGTCAGCATTACACTGTCTGACCCGGGGCACTTCTCACCTACACCCATCCCACACGTTGGGTGACTGCTGAGGATGTGCCCAACACGGGGCTGTAAAGCAGGAGAGCCACGGCCCGGCTGCAGCCCAGCAGCATTCCTGCAGTGCCACACACAGCCTCTGTTATCAGCACAGATGTGCAGTGGGGTGAATTCACGCATGGCAGGAGCTGAACGTCTGACACAAACACTGCGAGCTCCCACGGAGATGGGAACACTTCACGCAGCCCTTCCCCCCACCCAGGAGGGAGGGAAAGCAGAGGCAAAGCTGCTGGAACGTGGGGGGGGTTCCATGAGCAAACCCATCGCCGGGCACCACCGCATGTAGTGGCAGCTGTCCCCAAATGCAGCACTTTGGGTCTGGGGGGCACAGACCAGCAGCACCCCCAGCTCACGTCCACCTCCCTTTGCCTGAACAAACCCTCCTGAAAGCCCAGACAAAGCAGCTCTCCTCCTCCACGGCGGCTTCAGAAGGAGGTGAGCAGGGCTGAAAATAAACCTGCAGACCCTGCAGATGCATCTGCTGCCCATGCACACAGCTCTGACCCCATCCCAGCCCCAGTGCTGTTCCCGCACCGGGCAGCCCACAGCTCCCACGCTGGCAGACGGGGTGAGCCCCAACCTACAGGGAGCTGCAGCCCCATCCCTGCCTGCACCATGTGGGATCTCTCTGGGTCTGACAGCCCACAATTCCACCGCACACAGAGTGAGCAGAGCTCTGCCCATGGCTGTCCACACTGCGGTCAGCGCAGCAGGAAACCATCTGCACCGCGACACTGAGACACGGACCTGAGAGCAGCACATACCTCACACAGCAATGCAGGAAGTGAGACAACAAAAATAGACTCCAGAGCCACGCTGAGAAAACAGAGAACGCCCCCCCCCACGCACCCAGAAAGCAGACAAAGCAGATGTGGTTTGCAGAAAGGGGAAAGGAAGCTCAGCAGCAGTTGAGAGGGACAAGGAGCAGCGCTGGATGACAGCAGATCCCCGACCGCCCCCAGGATACGGTTTAATCTCTGTTTAGATTAATCTGATGGGGGGGGGGATACAACACTGTGTGCAAAGGCTCTGCTCCCACCATGGCTGGGCATGGCGTTGGGGCTCAGCACCCATCCCGCTGGGGGCTGCTGGGCTCTGAATTGCCACCCCCACACTGACCAAACCCAAGGCTGCAGCACTGGGCAGGGAGGGCTTTGCCATCGGCTGAAGCACTGGGGTGAAAGCAGAGCTCTCAGTGGTTGGCTCTCCCAGAAGCTAAAGCTGTAGGGATGGCCAAGTGGGTGATCTCCAGGCCCCTCCATCTGCTGGGAATCGTGGCTGCAGCTCCACAGCAGAGCCTTTGGCCCAGCGATGTCCCAGAGGCAGCAACCAGCAGCACAGCTATGGGACACAACCCACTGCTGCCCACTGCAAAAGGTGCTGGGTCTGCCCACGTGGCTGGGGCTGCAGTTAGCAATGTGCATTATAGGCACGGTATCTATGCTGCAGAGCCAGCAGTGCATGCACTGAGTGCTTTCTGTCCAAACTTGGGTGCAGGAAACGCATGCTTTCACCCCAATGCAGCACCAGGAGGCAGCTGCTCAGGGCTCTGGGGCTCCATTGCAGCAGCACTCATGCACTCCATGCATCGCTGCAGCTCAGCAGCACTGGAGGGCAGCCTAGGTGCTCCCCAATCACACCACAGAGCCCCTTCCTGAGCTTCTTGGAAGCCACCGCCTGACTCTCACTGAGGTCAAAGAGAACAAAACCACTTTTTAAGCACAAAGGCACCAAAACCCAAACCCCCTCTCTTTTCCGGCCATGGTGCTGTGCTCAGTCCAAGGCCGGGGGGCAGCAGACCTGGAGCTGCAGAGCATGGTGTGACACCGTGCAGCTCCTGCAAAGGGCAAAGGCAATCGCAGCAGTGCAACACTGAGCTGCATCCTCATCTGTCACAGCTCTGTGCTCTCTGAGCCTAAATCATCCCATTTCCATGGCAACCGCATCCAATGCTCCGGGCATGCTAATAGCACGGGGAAGGGTCCGAGTGTGGGGTGAGGGGAGGAGGAAGCCCCCAGTGCTGCAGGACTGCAAAGCAATGCCACAAATCATCCCTGCCAAGCTGGGGGAAAACACACGGCCACAGCTGTAGGGCAAAATCATCTTCTGGAAGATAACAGATGCCATTCACAGCATGGGCAGGGGCTGGGGAGGGATGGAAGAGAGGGGCACAGAACAGCATTGGGTTTCTTCCTTCGGTCAGTGAGATTTTGCAGGACCCTCCCCAGGGCTGCAGCCCTGAGCCCTACACCTGCTGCTGGGGGCAGTGATCCTCCTGCACCGGGGAGTGGGAGGAAATGCACCAAGTGAACCACATCCCCCACGGCTGGGCATCAGCTCCATGCAGAGCTGCGGGATCCGCCTGCTCCATCCAAAGGCATCTCCGTGCGCTGGGAATGAGGGAGTGGGGACACTCAGCACAACCACAGATGTCCACCTCTCTGCAACAGGGAAACCATCTCGCATGCATGAGAATCAGCCACAGTGCTCGCAGCAGTAAATTAAATCTTAATGAGGAAGCCCCGACAGATTGTGCCAGGTTGGGGGAGTGTGCAGGAAGCAGAATTGCACCAGGGATGGGGATGGTGCATCCCCCCCCCCCACGTAGGGTGCTCTCGTGCTCCCCATCCCACACACAGACCCATAACTGGTGCAGGTAAGGAAGGTGCTCAGCACCCAACCTGCTTCCTCCAGAAGCCCTGGAGCCCCAGACACCTTGTGCTGTGCTACTAAACCAGGTCAGGGCAGTCTTTGTGGGGTGGACGGAGCTTGTCTGGCTGCTGCATTAGGGGCAGTTTGGGGCCGTCAGCCCCACAGCACCTGGAGGCAGCTGGGGATTACCAGGGATCAGGGTCTGTCTGCTCTGTACCCCCCAGCTGGCTCTCCTGTCTCCCCTTTGCCTCCACGGGGGTGGGAGCTCTCCTGAAGAGCTGCCACAAAGAGCTGCACGGCAGGAGCACAGCAGCTCCTCCCATACACCCCATAACAGCCCCACCATGGAGCCAACGGGCTGCACTTGGAGATGGAGTTACACTTCTCCAGTACGGTCAGCAGTGGGATGCTTCTGCAAGACAACAGGAACAAGACAACGGGCTGCTGCTTTCAGCATGACTCCAAGGCACCTCCGTTGCCACGCATGGCCACGGTGCACAGCATTTTGGCAGCAATCAGTGCTTGCAAGAGCTCGGTGCATTGCTTCCTCTCACACACAGGCTCCAAGCGAGCCCTATGGGCAGATGTGCAGCACAACCCCCCACCTCCAGGAGGTGAGCATCACCCCCACAGCCGCACGGCAGCTTTGGGAACAAAATGTTATGCAGAGGGAGCAACAGGCTGAGCGCTGCCAGCAGGCTGCACGGTCACATCCTGCCCATCACGGAGCTGCTGGCTCACAGGGATGCACTTCAACAATAATAAACTGTTGTTCTTTCTGAAATGAAAGCAGCACCCTGCTACTTTGCAGAGAGCTTGCAAACATCCCACCCCAAACGAGCAGGCTGCAGAGTGGGATCTCAGTTCCTCCCAGTGTTTTCAGGCTGCCAAAATGGCTGGGCCAGCACGCTGTGTGTGCAGCTGCTGCTTTTCCCAGCATCTGTTCCCAGCCCATACTGAGCACAGCACAGCTCTGCAGGATGAGCTCCTCACCGAGGCTGCCCCAGTGCCCTCCCCATGCTGGAGGCAGAAGGGGAGCCACAGGCACAGCTCCAGCACAGGGAACCCAGTGCTGAGCAGGAGCTGGCACTGCGCTGCCTTCGTGGGGCTGTGCTCAGCTCCCCCCCCCTTTCCCAGAGGCTGTGCCAGCACTTACAGAGGGTGTTGCAGTGCAAGCAGCCTGCTCCAAGAACCTGCTTTCATCCACAGTGGAAAGATTTCAAGCGAAAGCAGAGTGGGGTGCGCCAAGCTGTGAAGTCAGCAGCAGCAGCTCCTGGAAGCAGCACAGCTCATCCCACAGCCACCCCGTCCCTGTTCACTCCCCCCCCCAAAAAACAGAGCACTGCCTGTCCACTTCCCCCCCCCCCCCCCCCCCCCAAAGTGCTGTTTACGGGAGCAGAGCCGGCATTGCAGCACTACTGGTTTTTTTCCACAAGGTCTCTGGCCCCAGGCATGGATAAGCAAGGTTGGGAACACAACAGCCACCAGCAGCCCAGCCCAATGGACTCTGCAACTGAACCCCCCCCCCCAATGCAGGGCTGGGGGTATTGCTGCTGTACGTGGAGCTGCAGTGAGGACCCCCCCCCCCGGCAGCACCCCGATGATAGGATTGTGTTTCTCAGCAAACACGCTCACTCACCATCTGCTTTGTGAGCAGTGCTCAACAATAGGGCAGTGTCTGCATGGGCACCCAATACCTGCAGCAGGAGAGCACAGCCCCTCCTCCAAACCCCAGGGCTTGGGGGGGGGGGGGGGGGGGGGAGGGGGCACGAGAGCTTCCACACACCCACCCCTCTCCATGCAGAAGAGGGACGGGGGGGCCCTTCCCCAAGCACTCACTGCCCACCCCCCACCTATCCACAGCACAGGGGCTCTCCTTCCACCCAGAGCCCCAACCCAGTGCCACACAAACACCCGGACACCCTCCTGGCACACACTTGTTCCTCTTTTCCTTCCTGCCCTGCCCTCCCCCTCCCCCCCCCGACTCTGAGGGCTCACTGTGTTAAGAGAGGTGGCTGCTACCAGATGGAGCACTGCACGGAGCCAAGAACGCATCACTGAGGCTCCTCTTTTTCCAAGAGCCCCAGGGGTGTGGGACAGCACTGCACGGAAAGCAGAGATGGGGTTACAAGGGGGGTCCTCAGGGTCAGCAATGGGAAGGGAGGTGTTGGGGCTGTCGGGGGGACAGTGCTCCCCATTGCATGGCACACTGCGCATACAGGGCAGCACAGCTGGGTGCAGCTGTGGTCACACAGCAGATGGAGGGAGCAGGGACTGGCACACTTACACCATGTACTTTTGGCACAGCCCAGAGCCCCTCAGTGAAAGGGAAAATGCAGTTTCCTCTCCCCTCGCCAGCACAGGGGGTACAGGGCTGAGCCAGCAGCAGCGCCCCATGCAAACCCAACAAGGGTTGGCTGAGTGAGCAGCCGAAGGAGCAAACCCAGGGGCACAGGGGGGTGCTGGAGCAGGGCTGTCTGAGCTCAACACGTTCAGCACAGCAATTGTTTTGAGATCAGCAGGAATTCAGGCAAGCCCACAGCAATACGATGAAGCCTGGCCTTGTCTGGAGGTGCTCTCAAGGGAGATGAGCAGAACGATCACGTAACTGGGACAGGGCAGAGAAACCCTCCTGCCTCTGCAGCAGCCTCTGCCCCTTTGCAACTCAGCTGTCCTCCATCCCTGATTTGGATACAGCCTTTCCTCTGCCTCTGCTTCCACCTCCTGGAGCTCGAGGTGCTCCCATGGGATGAACCCAGCCCCAAACACCGCCAGCAGCACCCAGGGGCTGCATCACCCAGAGCTGCAGCCACCCGAAGGAGTGAGCCCGGATTTATTGCAGGGCAATGGCAGAGCAGGAGGAAGCCCGGCCCTCTTCCTTCTGCTCTCTTGAAGAAAGAAACTTCGGAATTTGGCAGAAGGCCACGGCTCAAACAGAGCAGACCCTGTGCTCAGCACAGCAGCCGCTCCCCTGCCAGAGTAAACGTTGCTGTTCCCCCGCTCCTGCAGGCGGGTGGAGGACGGCACCCGCAGCACCAGGACCCACTGGGCTGCCCCCACGTCCCCCTGCCCCTCCCTGGGGCAGCACGGATCCCTGTGCTCTGCCCCACAGCACTGGGCAGCATAGCCTCACCCCGCTGCGTGCCAGCAGCTCCCAGCTCCCCGTGCTTTAAGGCACGGCCACATGGAGCAGGAAGGGCACAATGTGATGTGGGTCTCTGTGGGAGAGCCAAGGCTTCCAGAGTGGCTGTGAAAGAGTTAAGGCCACAGCCAGCATCAAAGGCAGCTCCGGAGCAGAGGGGGTTGAGAAACTGAGATGGGTTGGGGTTGCGCAGACTCCTTGGAATCTCAGGAATTTCCCATTATTATCCCACTTCCCTTACAGCAGCGGAGGGAAGGAGCAGAACAAGACCCCAGGTCTGTGGCATGGATGGGGATGGGCACATCCCAGCCCATGGGACACACAGGGGAGGAAGCTTTGGCTGCAACGGGGACTGCTGAGGGCTCTCACGCCCTGCAGGACACAACCACCCCCAGGGGGGGGACACAGGGCACCATCTCAGCCCTGCAGGACTCTCAGGGTTGTGTCACCACCACCACCATTGCTCCCAGCAACACCGGAGCTACAGGAGAGGGTTTTGCTGCAGCACCATTGACTGACAGCCCTATTGCTTCTCCTCTCTATTCTTAGACATTAATATGGTTAATACCCATCTTACAAGGATGCTGTCAGGATTAGAGTTTTTAAAGCACTCTGTGAATGGAGCTCGCTACACAAGTGCTAAGCAGCAGCACATCATCTAATTTTCCTCCTAAGACCCGTCGATGTATAAGAAGCAGCTACAAAAGATCTCATTGCAAAGCTGCTTTATAGACCTTAAGAAACACACACAGCAGAGTCTTCTTCACCTGCAGACTGAGCAGGGCTCGCTCCCACGACACAGCCAGAACTCATTTCCCCATCCCCAAATGCTGCAAAGCAACGGAGAATGGTCCCATGGAACCACATCAGGGCTCCAGGACCCCATATTTTAGGACATAAGGAAATCAACCACTGAGAGAGAGGAGGGTCCCGCAGCCCCCCCAGCACTCACAGCCCTGACGCCCCCCATGGCAGCACTCACGCGTTGCAGTAGGGCTTCTTCTCGTAGCCCTTGTAGTTCTTCATGTTGAGGGTCATCTTGCAGGTCTCGCAGTGGAAGCATGCTTTGTGCCAGAACTGCAAACAGAGGAGAGGAGCATCAGCACCAGGCTCTGTTCTAATGGGACACGGCCCTGCCCTGCGAAACTCAGCCCAGAGACGTCAGTGCTGACACCCACAGCCCCCGCAGGGCCTGGGGGCAGTGCTCCCACCATCACAGGACAAGCAAGTCCCCCTCTCCCAATGCACCTTATCCCAAGGCAGCAGCAGCATTTATGGCTTCACGTTACAGCAGTGTGCTGCTTTATCTCCAGATCAGGAATTCACAGGGCTAGGCCAAGGAAGAGATAGAAGGCTCCTCCTCACGCAGGCACTCAGCAGAGCCAGCAGCTGCGGTTTGCAGCTTCAAAGGTACTGCTGTGGGTTTTTCTACTGATGGGAGCCCAGAGCTGTGCAGGAGAGTGGGTCAGGTGGGGCTGCAGGGACACCCAGCCCAGGGAGTGAGATAAAGAAGAAAAGCTCCCTATGAGCAGCACTCAGTCCAACATGGGTGTCCAAAAGGTGTCCCCCCCCCACACTCACTGCCCTCCCCAAACCCCATGGGTCACCCTATGCACACCTCAAGACCCTCTCCCCCACTGCTGGGGGCACCTTATCAGGGCAGGGCTGGAGTGATAAGGATGAACAGCCTGATGCTGGGGAGAGGGTGCGGGCATCCTCCCCCAGCCCTGCTCCAGCATCCCCCGCACACCCCACCTGAGTGCTGTGCACAGACTCACAGCAGCACAGCTCTCCTTCCAGCTCACACTCAAGGTTAAAGACTCAAAATTCAGATCACAACCCGACATTATTGCCTGCAGCATCTAACGAGCTCTAAAGACACATTTGGGCCTCTCTGACCCAGGGGATGGAAGGAGCCCTGTGAGAGCAGCTCAGAGCAGCTGTGTGACCCCTCAGGATGCTTGGCCCCGGACATGCCCTGCTGTGACCTCGTGCCCAGGCTCCCAGTGAAGGGCTGGGGGCTTGGAGTCATGCCCAGGGAGCAGAGCTGAGTGGGGGAATTGAAGAAGGAAAGCACCACCCCAGTGGCTCTCCTCCTTCAGCGGTCACACTCCGCACACGAGGTGCCCACCTCCACTCCACAAAGACAGAAGGAACGAGCAGAACCAAGCCAGCAGCTCAGCACCCAGCACAGCACCCAGCACAGCACCCGGAGCTCTGAGTCAGGCGATGCAGAGAGCAAACACAGGGAGAACAGCTGCTGCCGGTGCTACAGTTTCCACCCGTAATGTTTTTTTTCCACCTTGGAGCTTCTAAGCATCTGTTTCCACTGCTGGCGCCGTGCTCTGCTCCTGCAGGGAGCAGCAGCAGCCCTGTGTCACCCACCCACCCCCAGCGCCACACCCCGAGCACAAACACAGCCCTCGGCGCTGTGACTCAGCGGAGCAGGACAACTCACCGCCTCTCAGTTGCTCAGAGCAACGCATTCGAGCTTTTCCTCCCGCGAGTTCCTCCCGAGAGTTCCTCCTCGGCTTCCTGCTAACGGCGGCCAAGCGGAGGGGCATCACACAGCGCTGCCCTGTGCCATCACCCAGCTCCTACCCTGCCCGCTCTTCCTCCCCCTCTCTCCACGCTTTCGGATGGGACGGACCAACAATCCTCAGAGCATCCCACAAGTTCCAGCCTTCCAGCCATCCGCAGCACCGTAACAACACGAACACACGCAGATGAGCTGCCTGCAGCCCTCAGCGCTGCCACCTCTGAGCATCACCTTACCCCGGGGGCACGGCACCGTAGGCACGAACCCACACCAACACCACGAAGGAGCAGCACAACAGGCACAGGAACAGCAGCTCTTTGTGCTTCCCGTCCCGCTGCCCCTCACCCTCCAGCAGAGAAAGGAGGCCACGCTTCAAATAGCTTTTTGCAGGAGCGTTGATGGCTCTGCTTTGCAGTTCCCAGGTCGAGGTGCTCAGAGCACCTGGAGCAGAGCACGGGCACAGCTGCGCAGTGCTGCACCCCCACGGGCAGTGCTCTGCCCGGAGCTGCTCTCCTGGGCATGCAATGCACAGAGCACCGCCGACACTTGCATGCAGCAGAACGGGGATGGAGCTCACAGCCGTGTGCACCCACAGCGCATCCTTC
Source organism: Alectoris magna (assembly GCA_030625065.1). Lineage (NCBI taxonomy): Eukaryota > Metazoa > Chordata > Aves > Galliformes > Phasianidae > Alectoris > Alectoris magna. Next base: position 1,197,766 of record CM060588.1, read on the forward strand.
TGCTGCTGCACCATTCAGGACTCAAAGGATGAAGATGACACACGGAGAGCCCCGCTGGGTTTGTGGCCAGGTTTAAGAACCGAACAGCAAATCCCGGCTTGGTTTCACAGTCACCTCACAGCAGCACTACGGGAGCCCCGCGTCGCTCCCCCAGCGGAAGCATCGCAGCCCTCAGCCTTAGCAGGGAACCCCCCCCCGCCCCTCCGTTGCCGAGCGGGGCCGTCGTTCTTGGCCAAGCACCGCCCGCCGGCAGCGGGAGCCGCAGCGGCACTGAGATCCCAACCAAGCGGCTCAGCCCCCGTCCGACTCAGCCGAGGACCTCGGATCAGCCGCTGCCGATATCAGCGCTTCGCTCCGGGGGGAAAATAAAAAGCAAAAGCGTCACCCGCGCAGCGCTGCGCTCCGCACCGCTCCTCCCGCAGCGGCTGCCCGGTGCGGTGCGAGCAGAGCCGCCCTTCAGACTTTGCTCGGAGCAGACACGCACGTTGTAAAAGCCGCGATCGGGCCGTGCTTTCCGGGAGGCGGGAGGGCTCGTGTAGCCGCAGGAAGGATTAACGCACGGAGGGGGGGGGGAGCAGCGAGCGAAGCCCCCGCAGCCCCGCACGCACAGCGCCCGTACCCGCATGAGAGCAGCGCGGGGCTGCGCGCATAGGAGGAAGCGGATCCCCCCCCCCCCCAATGAACCCCCGCCAGGACATCCGCGGGGGGGGCGGGGGGAGCTGTACAGACAGAGCCACTTCTCAGCTTGGAACAAACGGGAGGGTCTCTGGGACACAGCGCTGATGGATCGGCGTCAGCCGATTCCCAGCGTCAGGAAAAAAACCTCATCCGTGAAAAATGCGGCCCCGGGGTCCGCACGGCTCAGGAATGTCGCTGCGCGGATCGGCGCATTCCGCGAGTTACTTATTTTAGAACCTGCGGGAGCGCCCCGGAGCGGGGGGGGCTGGGGGGGTGGGAGGGGGGCGGCTCCGGGGGTCCCGCGGGGGCAAAACGAGAGATCGCTACACCCCTCCCCCCCCCCAATCACCCACTCCTCGAGGCCGGAACGCCGGCGCAGAAAAGCTTTATTCTTAACGGGGAACGGCTCCAAAGCGATACTGAAAGCAGCGACGGAGAACAACGCGAAGCGCAGAGCTCCGGGAACTGGGGACGCGCCCGCTAGAACCGGAGCTTAAAAAGAACCCCCCTCCGTTAATAGGATCCAGATGGGTTCCGCCTCGCGGCGCTGCGGGACCCGGAGCGGTTCCTCTCCGACAGCTCCGACCGCTCCGCGCGGTGCGGGGAGAACACGGTGGTGGGGATTGGGTTGGGGGGGGTGTTGCGGGATGCCTCCCCCCGCACTCACCTTATCCAGGCAGTTCACCTTCTCGGTAGGGTACACGATCTTCCCGCAACGCGCGCAGTTGGGGTTCATGTCCGCCCCGCTCCCCCCGCCGCCGCGTCCGCCTCTGGGCCGCCGCCCGCGCGCCGCGCCCCTAAATACGGAGGGGGGGGGGGGCAGGGAGGAGGGGCGGCGGGGGCGCGCGGGGCGGGGCGGCGGCGCGCGCCCACCCACGCGCATCGCCCCGCCGCCCTCACGCGCGCTCCCGCGCTCCTTTGCACGCGCGCTGTTCCGTCCCCCTCAGTGTGCGCGACTCGCCGCTGCGGGCGCCGCTCCCTACAACCCCCCCCACCTCCGACACCCCCCACCCCGCGGGTACGCGGCCCCTTTGCACGACCCTCCGTGCGGACACGCGCACGCGCTTTGCTCCTCGAGCCGCTCCACGTGTCACCCGAACCCCCAAACCCCGCACCGCGCGGTCCCGCACAGGAATGCGGCGCGGGGCGCGGAGCGGCAGCCGGGGGTATAGCTCAGTGGTAGAGCATTTGACTGCAGATCAAGAGGTCCCTGGTTCAAATCCGGGTGCCCCCTCGTCGGGATTTTACGTTTTCCCCCCTCCCCAGCCCCCCCCCCCCCCCCCCTTACCCCGCCCCATCGCGGCTTCAGACGCGTCGCGCTGCTCCGTGGGCGGTTTCTCCTCGTTTGGCTCAGGAAGGGCTGCGGGGGGCGGAGTTGCTCCGCACCCAAACGTTCCGCAGGGGCTGATCGGATCCCCCTCATCTTCACTGCCTCACAGTCAAACTTGTAGGGGCCGTCTTGGCCACCAAGGCACGCTGCTGGCTTGTGGTCACCCGCTGGCCACCGGGACCGCAGGTCGTTCTCTGCCGAGCTCCTTTCCAGCAGCGCTGCCCCCAGCCTGTTCCGATACACGCATCTCCCCTCCCCTCTCCCCCACCCCGGTGTCGGATCCCACTCTGTGTGTGTCAGACCCCACTGGGTTTCTCTCTGCGCAGCTTTCAGGCTCTCCCCCGGCTTTGTGCCGTGCTGTGTGTGCCCGCATCCCTTCATCCAGCTCACGGCACCTCGACCGCTGCGATTACCCGGCAGGCGAAGGCAGCCCTTCATACAGGCAGCGCAGCACCGTGCGGGCGGCGGGGGTATAGCTCAGTGGTAGAGCATTTGACTGCAGATCAAGAGGTCCCCGGTTCAAATCCGGGTGCCCCCTCTTTTTTTTTCTTTCTTATTTCCACTCTCCCGCTTTCTACCTTTTAGAACAAAAACGTCGAAAGAAGAATTATTTCGCCCCAACGCGCTGTCGGGGATCGCTCGGTAGCCGTTCCCGGTGCCCGCGGTACGCTCTGGGCTACGGGCGCTGCCGACGGAACGCGCAGCGAAACGCCTGCAGGGGGCGCCGGTTCCGCACCGTCCCTTGTCACGTGATCTTCCCCCGCCACGTGACGCAGACAGGCTTCACCACGTGACGTCCGCCGGGGACGTTCAATTTCCCAGCGTGCTTCGCGCGCCTCCGTCTCTTCCGGTGCCAAGATGTCGAAGCGAGGTGAGGCGGGTGCCGGGCCTGGCCGGGATCCGGTTCCATCCGCTGCTCTGTGGCGTGCGAGGGTTGCGGCGAGGGGCGTAGACGGTGCTCGGGGTCCCGAGGGCGCTCTATGGGCCCGGGCCCAGCCGGGAGCACAGGCCGCACCCGGTGTCCCGTAGCCCGCCCTGGGGAGCAGCGGGCGCTGAGCTCTGCGGGCTCCCCCTTCCCCGCAGCCCCTCCGCGCCGCGTGGCGGTGACCTCACGGCTCTCCTCTGCCCGCAGGACGCGGAGGTTCCTCCGGAGCGAAGTTCCGCATCTCCCTCGGTCTCCCCGTGGGAGCCGTGATCAACTGCGCTGATAACACAGGTGGGTGCCCCGCTCCGGGTGGGCCTGGGGGAGCCCTGCGGGGGGGTGGGGCGGGCCTTAAGGCAGGCAGCTTGGGGGGAATGCATCCCTTCTTCGTGCTGAGAAGCGTTCAGCAGGCCCGTGTTGTGGAAGGACGGAGCCACGGCATCGCTGCGCCTCAGCGGGTGGTGGGATGGGAGGCCCTGCAGGGGGAGCATCTCGGTGCAGATCCTGAGCTCTTCTCTCCGCAGGCGCCAAGAATCTGTACATCATCTCCGTGAAGGGGATCAAGGGACGCCTGAACAGGCTGCCAGCAGCTGGCGTGGGTGACATGGTGATGGCGACTGTCAAGAAGGGCAAACCGGAGCTGAGGAAGAAGGGTGAGCGTGGGGAGGAGCGGCCGGGCCTGCTGTGCCTGCATGGAGTTCCTCAACGCTTCCCTGTAACAACAGGCAGCTCTCGCTGAGTCTGCGTGCACCGCGGTGCCCTCCCAGGGGACGGAGGGGCAGGTCTTGCCTTCCTATCTGCATAGGAAGGAATCAGAAGGCGGATGTCTGCTTCTTGGAGCGTTGGCTCCACCCTTCTCAAAAGCACTTGTTGGGTCTGTGTGCCGTGGCTCAGTGAGTTGTCGTGGAAGGGCAGAGAAAAGCATCGCTTTTGGGTGAAGTGGCAGCTTGTGCTGTTTGTTTCAATCAGTGATGTGACACGGCCTTGGGAAATTGGCTTCCCCAGCCCCGGAGCTGTTCTTGCTTGAGGTCTCTGAGCTGACACACTTAGAAGTACAGTTGAGAGACTGGAAGAGCGTTGGGTTCTCCAAGTGGAGATTCAGCTGTCAGTTTTTAAGTATAGGGTTTGTCACCGGAGTGAAGTTTGTCCATTCAACCCCAGGCATCAGCTCTGCTCCCTCACTGTGATGCCAGCGAGGCTGGTGTAGGTGTGAGCTGTGTTCCCAGGTGTCACCAAGGGAGTTCGATACACACAGTGTGAGAGGAATGCTGAAAAGCTGAACAGAGCTGATTGAGGGGTCAGCCTTGCTCATCCTATAGGCTGCATCAGAACTGTGAGCCCAGTGTGTGATTCAGGAAGCACTGCAAAGCTGGGGGGGGGGGGGTGTTGAGTTAAGTATTGGGGTGAGCTGCTAATTGTGTGCTGGGAAGGGTGCTGAGGAAGGCTGACCTGCTGCGTCTCTTGGCAGTGCACCCGGCGGTGGTCATTCGGCAGCGGAAATCGTACAGGAGAAAAGATGGAGTGTTCTTGTATTTCGAAGACAACGCGGGTGTAATAGTGAACAATAAAGGTGAAATGAAAGGTAAGGGCAAGCAGGATAATCCTGAGCTGGGTCAAAGAGAAATAAATGTGGGCTGTGAGGGCTGGGGTTGGTGTGCTCGGTTAGAGGGCTTTGCTCACCTGGACCGAGGACCCAGGTTCTGCTTAGCCCTGGGAGAACACAGCCGTGCTGGCTGAGCTCTCTGATGTGCTGCTTTGTTTTTCTCTCCTCCAGGTTCAGCCATCACAGGCCCCGTAGCCAAGGAGTGTGCAGATCTGTGGCCCAGGATAGCCTCCAATGCAGGAAGCATCGCGTGAACGCGCTCATCTTTGTGGAGATGAAATAAAAGTACTTGTACCAAAAAATGGTTGCCTGCCTTGTTGTTAAGATTCGAGTGTGACGGCGATGAGGGAATTATTCCAGGTTTGGGAAAACCCTTCATGAAACCTCAGACCTGGGTGGGTACAGCAGGAGGAAGTTGGCTGCGGAGTTTAAGATCTGGTGATTAGTCTTAATGAGGCAGAAGCATCAGCATCTGGAAGGTGCTTGTACTGCAGCGACAGATCCCAGTAACTGAATTGATCTGACCTTGCTATGCAGTGATGGAGGCTGGGAGCTCTGAAAGCCTGTCTACAAAACCTGTTTGTGCCTCTCCGTTTTTCCTTCAGGATGAGTGATTTTACCAGAACTGATTCTGAATGGGGGGGGAGGTTACACCTGGAAGTGATGGCAGGGCACACTAAAATCATTTCTTTGGCCCTTGCTGAGGACGATGCAAGGACACATCAAGCCCACTGCTGTTAGCTGAGGCGGTGGCTGGAGCACGGTGCCTCAAAGCCTCAATCAGTGGTGAAACATCAGGTCGCTGGCTAATTGCAAGCTGGGGGGGATGATGTGACTTTTCAAGATCATCTGAAGGGCTTTGTGATCAGAATTGCAAGGTGTGCACGCAGCGGCTGCTGGAAGAGCCCCCTGACCCATATGGGGTTCCCCTGTAACTGGAGCAGAGCCACAGGTGGATTTCTGGTGACGAAAGCTTTGCTTCAAAAGCAGCGTGGATGTTTCCGAACAGCTGTCTCCTATTTTGTGGTAAAACATGATAACAAAGTGGTGTGGCCTTATGCTGGATCAGCATAAGCCGTGCAGCGGGTGGGGATCTGGGGAAGGGACTCGGGTACGGTGAGCCCAGCTCCTCCTCCAGGTTTCCATGGGGCAGGCGAGGAGTTGTGGCCTCTGCCTAACAGACCTGACACCCTGTGAGCGCCCGGCAGCTGCTGCAGGTAATGCTGCGTCGCCCTTTGAGGGGCGACCACCTTTGCAGTCAGCAGATGCCTGCTCACAAGTAAGAAACGAGCCCTAAAACGCGTCCTCGCCTGATCCGTCTCCTAACAGCTTCTGCTGTGTCTTTGAATTACGAAGGCTTTTTTCCCCCTGGGCAGGGTATGGCACAAGTTAGCTGTTAGTCGTTGGATGTTTGCTTCCCTTTTCCCCAGGCTGTAGGCAGACAGCAGGGGAGGCTGTGGACAGTGCAGGAGGTGAGGAGTGAGGCGACAGCTCTGGGAGATTTGTGTGCTGAGAGCAAACAGAGGCAAAGGTGAGTGCTTCCGAAGCTGTTCTGAGGTGGCTGGTGCCACGTGTTCTTTTTTTTTTCTGTGTTGAGACAAAGCAAGCAGGGATCTCATTGGTTTGTTCCTTCCAGAGTTTGTGTGTGTGTGAAGTTTGGAGGCTGGTGAAGCAGAGAAGGAGGTTAATGAAAGGGATGTGTGGGAACCAGAGCTGGGAGTGCAGGCAGTGGAATGCAGCAGTGCCGCTGTCTGTGGCCACAAAGGGCCTCACCTGGGAGCTGCTGGGCAGGTGGGGGTATAGCTCAGGGGTAGAGCATTTGACTGCAGATCAAGAGGTCCCCGGTTCAAATCCGGGTGCCCCCTCCCCTTTTTTTTCCTCCTCTTTCTGCCCTGCAAGTTGCTTTTCAGCTTTTCCATTGACTCTTTCTCCCCTCAGCTGTCCGCAGGGGATGTCCCTTGGTGAACGCACCAATGACCAGGTGCCAAGAAGTAGATGGGATTCGTGAAGAGGACCGGCAGTGGAGCGTTGGTGAGCGGAGAGCTGAGTGTTTCCTTCAGCGTTTCCTTTTGCACCGGCAATAATTTGCAGGAATTTATTCACCTTTGGAATTACTCGGAAAATCCATGCTGGGCAGGCAGGCGGCAGCAGGGGGTATAGCTCAGTGGTAGAGCATTTGACTGCAGATCAAGAGGTCCCCGGTTCAAATCCGGGTGCCCCCTTGGGGGTGTTATCTTTTTCTTCAGGATCCTTAAAGGACTAGGAGCTGTGATAAGCCCAGTTTGATCATTTTTTACCTCCCCGTAAAGCTGACGAATATGGCTCCGTGTCTCCAGTAAGGGTTATTCTGTTCTTTTTTGGAAGGGATCTTTTTAAAGCGAGGTTTTTCTCTCTGGCCTTGAGGTGAGCTCAGCTCGTTGGTGGTTTTCACATTGCAGGACAACACAGAAGTCACCGCCAGAATCGTTTCATATAAACATCCTCTGGGAGCCTGGCGACTCAACTCTTGGTAGCAGCTCTGTGCAGAAGGTAACGCGTGTATTAGGACAGCCAGGGATGCGCCAAGTGAAGGAACTGAAACAGCTGGGATCAACTCTGGGCTGTGTTCATAGATGGCTTAAAAATCACCTCGTGAAGGTGCTGCTTTCAAGGGGGGTATAGCTCAGTGGTAGAGCATTTGACTGCAGATCAAGAGGTCCCTGGTTCAACTCCAGGTGCCCCCTTTGCATTGCGTGCTTTTTCTGAGGTAAACATGAAGAGCATTCCTTGTTTTTAGACCCTGCCTGCCTGTGCCTTGCAGAGAGCCAGCTGCTCTGTCCATGCCCGTGTTTTTGACGCCGATCAACAGAACACGTGCAGTCAAAGTGAATATTTGCACCAGTAACACAAATTTCTTACGTAAAGGCATAATGCAATTCTTATTGCCTGTAGCTGCTTTAGCACGTGTGCCATGAATCAGTGGAAGATTGCCTATAAGAACTGTAACCAGGAGCCTCCATGCCTTTGTTTTTTAATGCTCCCTGTCTGCTTGTGGAGCCGGGGGGGTATAGCTCAGTGGTAGAGCATTTGACTGCAGATCAAGAGGTCCCTGGTTCAACTCCAGGTGCCCCCTCTTTACCTTCTTTTCCTACCTTCTTCCAAAATCCTTTGCAGACATAACCTGCTAGTGACTTCATTCCTCTGAGACCTTACCAACCTCCTGACTTTCTTCTGCCAGCTGCAAAGTCTCAGTTTTCCATTATTTTTTTTTTTTTTTCCTGTGGTTTAACTCAACAATTTGTGTATATACACAAACAACGTGATGCTGGTGTGGGGAGAAGGATCTTGTTTTTCCTGTCTGAATAAGTGCCATTAATTACACAGGAATGACACAGTAAGCACAACGTCATTCTAGAAAAAGGGACCTCGACTGAAGTGGTTTTTGTATGCAGCTGGAGTGGCGGGGCAGGGCTCAGCCCGGGGCGGGTGCCACGGGGACGGGACCGCGCACAGGAACTGCTGTCCGTGCCCCGCAGGGGATCGAACCCGGGACCCCAGCAGCCGCAGGCAGACGCGCTGCCCCTGAGCCACGCCCCAGCGCCGGGCCGCCCCGGGCGGGCAGTTTCGCGGGCTCGCGTAGCCCAGGGGCAAAGCGCCCGGCTGGGAGCCGGCAGGTCGCCGGTTCTAAGCCCGCACCGAGCGGAGAGGAACCCGCCCGTGGCCTGGAACTTTTGCTCGGGGACATCGCGGTTCGTTACAGATCTCCCGGAAACGGAGCGAGGACGGCGAAGCGAGCGGCCTGTAGTTAGGACCGCGGCACCGTGCACTCGACACCATTAAACGTGTGCATTTACCTCGGATTTATCTCACGTCACTGCTTAATTTTTATTTTTCTCTTCCCGGTGAGAACGGGAGCCGCAGCGACGCGCCGGTGCCGGCAGGGCTCTGGTTGTTTCCGTCCCCCGTCATCCAACCGGCAACGCCGCGCCGGAAGTGACGTCGCCAAAGAGCGCCGCGCGGAGCAGGCGCGTCTTGATGACGTAACGCCGCTTCCGGTTCATGCCCTCGGCCCCTGAGGCTGTCCTCAAGGGTCCTGTCTGGTCGGTCCTATGGAGCTTAGAGGGGAGTTGTCATCTGCGGGCTCTGCGCGGTGTGGGGACGGCCTGGATGTATGAAGCTGATGGGGGAAGGTGGAGGAGCTGCGGTGGTTTGCGGGGGAGAAAGCCGCTATGCGCTGAGGTGCGGGCACTGTCAGGTGAGGGGCGGTGCGCTCCCAGCGTGGGAGTCGGGGGGTTTGGGGTTAAACCTGCGGCCTTCTAAAGGCCGGGGCCCGGCTGGTAACGGCCTCAGAATGCAGCACCGGTTGGCACAGGAATACTTCCTCTTAATAAGTGTGGGCGCTGTGTGGGAAGAGATTCGTGACTCATTCTTCCTGTCTTTAATTAAGTGCTAGCTAAGGTATTCTTCAGCTGTGATGCATTTGCTGCTGGCACAAGATATATATAACTATAAAATTATTTATCTTACAATCAGTGTTTGCACTTGCTTTCCCAGAGTAGTGCCTTTAACTTTAGGACTCTGGAATAGAGGAAGAGAAAGTAAGCTGTGTGTACTAAAGCTGCTAATGTGGGCTTAGCTTGCAAGATTCCTGTGTGCTCCCCTCCTTCAGTTACTCCTTTAAATGCTGCTGAAGATCTCGTAGAAAAGCAGCATCTGCGCTGCACACTCAAACAGTAGATAACCTGTTTTCAGCCTTATATCTCCATATGGCCCCATTCCAAACTGCTGTAGGCTGCAACACTTTGTAATGGTTGGCAGAAATCTGCTTTTTCTGCAAGAACTGGCCCTTTCCCTCGGGTTTATGCATCGTTAGCTCTCACCCTGACACTGAAGGCTTTCAAACCTCACCTTTTGTTCTTTCTCACGTTGCCTGCAGGAAAGTGCTCAGACATCCAGAGAAGGGGGGGCAGTGGATTAACTGTAGCTAAGGGGCAGAACAGAGGCACTTTAACAGAAGACAATCTGGGTGTTGCAGGTACATGTCCATCTCACACCTCTTCAGAAGGGCTTACCTGGAGTCAAATGCTTTGCTTGAGTAAAAAAAAAAAAGTCATGTGAAAAACTTTTTTTCCCTACTCAAGGCTATGGCACAACAGTTGAGAGCTTATGGAGGTGTAGGTGAGCACCTCCAAAGGTGTTCTGAGGTGGGCGGTGCCAGGTTCTTTCTTCCATTGTGAGACACAGAAAGTAAAGTGGGACCCCATTGGTTTGTTCCTTCCAGAGTTTGTGTGTGTGTGAAGTTTGGAGGCTGGCGAAGCAGAGAAGGAGGTTAATGAAAGGGATGTTGTGTGGGAACCAGAGCTGGGAGTGCAGGCAGTGGAATGCAGCAGTGCCGCTGTCTGTGGCCACAAAGGGCCTCACCTGGGAGCTGCTGGGCAGGTGGGGGTATAGCTCAGGGGTAGAGCATTTGACTGCAGATCAAGAGGTCCCCGGTTCAAATCCGGGTGCCCCCTCCCCTTTTTTTTCCTCCTCTTTCTGCCCTGCAAGTTGCTTTTCAGCTTTTCCATTGACTCTTTCTCCCCTCAGCTGTCCGCAGGGGATGTCCCTTGGTGAACGCACCAATGACCAGGTGCCAAGAAGTAGATGGGATTCGTGAAGAGGACCGGCAGTGGAGCGTTGGTGAGCGGAGAGCTGAGTGTTTCCTTCAGCATTTCCTTTTGCACCGGCAATAATTTGCAGGAATTTATTCACCTTTGGAATTACTCGGAAAATCCATGCTGGGCAGGCAGGCGGCAGCAGGGGGTATAGCTCAGTGGTAGAGCATTTGACTGCAGATCAAGAGGTCCCTGGTTCAACTCCAGGTGCCCCCTTCACATGGTGGACTTCTTTTCCAGAGAAGATTCATGAGGAGCATTCCTTCTTTTGTCTGGTTGTGCATTTCCCAGAGTGCTGCTTTCCAAAATTCCATATATTCATGACACTGAGCATTCATCTAAGGATATACAGCCAAAATCAGTGTCTGTATCTGTGCAAAGGTATCGTGCCAGTTGCTGGGCCATAGTAGTTGTTGGATCAGTGAGGAAACTGCACTGGTTCTAGCCTGTGTAATACCTATACAGTGTAGTTGTCTTTAATTCTGGTTGTCTGGGCTCTGTGAACTTGTTTTTTAATATTCCTTGCCTGGTTGCTCAGCCAGGGGGGTATAGCTCAGTGGTAGAGCATTTGACTGCAGATCAAGAGGTCCCTGGTTCAACTCCAGGTGCCCCCTCTTTACCTTCTTTTTCCCATTTCCTTTTGCCAAAGTTCATCACAGGAGGAAGATGGGCACATCCTCTTCAGTCTTGTGTGCTTGTGCTGTGTGTTGAAGTTGTAATAATCAAGATCCTGAGCAGCTGCCTGGTTGGGCTTCTGCACTGCGTGAGTACACTCCATGTATTTGTCTGTTCTTGATTCCCTGTAGTAACTCCCTCATATCCATTATGGTATGTACATTGGTATGCCCAGGGGTTGTCAAGTAAGGGAATCTTAAACAGTGGACATCAATCAACTCTGGGTTCTGTGAATAAACTTGTTTAAAAATCACCTTGTGCAGCTGCTGCTTCATGGGGGTATAGCTCAGTGGTAGAGCATTTGACTGCAGATCAAGAGGTCCCTGGTTCAACTCCAGGTGCCCCCTTTGCCTTGCATGTTTTTTGTTTGGTTGGTTGTTCCTTCCAAGGGTAAATATGAAGAGCACTCTCCTCACTTTTAGGTCCTGTGTGCTTCTGCTTTGCTTACAGGCCTGGTCACTTGAACATCCCTGTTCAAGATGCTGAGCACTCATCCAAAGCATTATAACCAAACCCATCTTCTGCTTTATGTATTTGTTTTTCATTGCTCCTTGTCTGCTTGTGGAGCCAGGGGGGTATAGCTCAGTGGTAGAGCATTTGACTGCAGATCAAGAGGTCCCTGGTTCAACTCCAGGTGCCCCCTCTTTACCTTCTTTTCCAGCCTTTCCTCTTCTCAAGTCCTTCATAGACAGGATTATTGTTTTTTTCAGAGGTCTTCCAGGTCATTTATACCAAACTTCTACATTAAAAAAAAAACCCAAAACTTTCCAGGTTTCCTCTGGTTCTCATAAGCGACACACGTACACACAAATAGCATAGTGCAGTAGAGGTGATGCAGGTCTAGTTTTTCCTGCCTGAGCAGTTGTTGCTAATTGAAGTAATTCCTAGAAAGCCATAAACTCCGCGTCAGACGGGTGTCTGTGCCCCCGCGGGGGATCGAACCCAGCACCCCAGCAGCCGCAGGCAGACGCGCTGCCCCTGAGCCACGCCCCCGCCACTGAACCGCCCCGAAGCCGCGTTTCGCGGGCTCACGTAGCTCAGGGGCAAAGCGCCGGGCTGGGAGCCGGTAGGTCTCCGGTTCTAAGCCCGCACCGAGCGGCCAGGAAGCCACTCGCGTCCTTGCGGTTCGGTGCAAAGGCCTGGAGAATGGGGGTGAGAATGGCAAAGGGCGGCCTGCAGCTCCGGTCATCGCTACAGCAGGCAGCAGCACCGGGTGCTGCACGCCTCTCTCTGTCCGTTTGCCAGACCCGCTCAGCGCCGTGCCGGAAGTGACGTAGAAAACACGCGACGCATAGAGGAGGGGATGACGGCGCATGTTGATGACGTAGCGCGGGCTCGGTAGCTGAGGAGAAGCACTGGGGCCGAGCAGCCATGGGGGGAGGTGACTTGGTGAGTTGGGCCCAGACTGGGGGGGGGGACCGGGAGCCTGCACCAGGCCGTTGGGCTCCCGGTGACGGGCCCGGGACTGTCCGTTCGAGCTGTTCGCGGCAAGGCCGGGCCTAGCGCTGCGGCCCTGAACGAGGCCTTGCCCGGTGTGAGTGTCCGGGGCCTTCGGTAAGGGGCCCTGTGCCGTATCCCGTGTTCCTTGCAGAACCTGAAGAAGAGCTGGCACCCCCAGACCCTGCGCAATGTCGAGAAGGTGTGGAAGGCCGAGCAGAAATATGAGGCCGAGAGGAAGAAGATCGAGGAGCTGCAGAGGGAGCTGCAGGAGGAAAGGGCCCGTGAGGAGATGCAGCGATATGCTGAGGACATGGGCACTGTCAGGTGAGTGGGGCCAGGGCCTGAGCATGGGGCTGCTGGTCCTGGCAGGGTAAGGACCGGTGCTTTGTGTTGAGAGGGTGCATGTGCTTCTCGTATCTCTGAGAAACAGAGATTTGAACACTGAATTTATAATTTCTGTGATGCTGGAAGCTTTCTACTTACTTCATAAGCTTTAAACTGTAGCTTTATATATCTGTGACAGAAAATATGATGACTTGTTTGCAATAGGAAAAGAGAAGAGAAGTTGGAGTGGATGTACCAAGGTCCTGGGGGCATGGTGAACAGAGAGGAGTATCTCATGGGTCGCCCTGTGGACAAGTACGTCTTTGAGAAGACAGAGGACAAGGATGCTGGCTGCTCCAACGAGACAGGACTGCTCCCAGGCTCCATTTTTGCCAAGTCAGGTGCCAATTCTGTCCTGGACATGGCAAACAAAATCCGGGAGGATCCACTTTTCATGATAAGGTACTCAACGTGGAGCTGAACGTAGGAGTGAATCAGGCAATGCATCAGTGATGGCAGCTTGATGAGAGCTGTCTTATTTGTGTAAAGTTTGCATATAAACGCAAAGGTTGTTTTTCTTTATTGGTTCATGTGTACAAACTTAGGTCACCCTTTTGTATGTGTGTGAATGCATCTGGTCGGCAACACTGTAGCCAGATAGATGTTAACAGAGCAAAAACTTGGCTTAACTTCCTAGTTGCATTCTTTAGGGAGAGGGAAAGGACAGTCTTTGTCTGAGTTGGACTTGTGCTGCTGAATGAACAAAACTTGGCTGTTAGAGCTTGCTTTTGTTTTGTGTCTTTTGTGAAAATGATCTTTAGAGTTGCTCGAAAATACTTTTATTTCATCTGCTTTAGAAAGAGAGAAGAGGAGAAGAAGAGGGAGGTTCTGAATAATCCTGTAAAAATGAAGAAAATCAAAGAGTTGGTAGGTGATTCCATTACTCTCTTTAGCACCTTGCTGGAGTTTCTTTTGTCCCAGGATAAAATAACTCTGTTATTTTGCCCTTGCCTTATGATACTGACTGCCCAAGCACGGGGACAGTAATTACTGCTCATAAATTGGTGTCTTGCTTTACAGCTACAAAACAGTTTAGATAAAAAAGAGAAAAAGAAGAAGAAAGAGAAGAAGAAGAAGCACAAGAAGCATCGGCGTCGCAGTTCTAGCAGTGAAAGTGCCAGCAGTGATGAGGAGCGAAGCAAAGCCAGGTATGTTTTATCTTCTTTACTGTCTTGTTTGTTTTTCATCCGTTTCTGACCTTCTTTGAATCTTGTCTTTCTAATTAACGCTCTTAATTTGCCTCAACGTTTCTGTATTGTTACTTTTGTTTTTGCATCAGTAATTTATTTTTGGCATTTTAATATGCAGAATGTAGGATTACTGAAGTTCATCTGCTTCAAAAGTACTGTTCTCTTTTTTCCTTAGGTCTCAGAAGAAGACAAACAGTTCCTCCTTGAAACCCACTCCTTCCAAAGTGCCTGGATATGGCTTACAGGTAAGTGTGTCTGTTTTGCACGTCCCTTTCAGTAGCAAACTGCTTGGTTAGGGAACAGGAAAAGATCAGCTTGTTGCAAGGGGCTGCTTCTCCCTGTAGAAGAGGACTGTGAGTGGTCATGATTTAGTAATGGTCACATTCAACTCAGTACCTCTGAGCCCTGAACCTAAAACTCTTTGGGTCCTGGTAGGACTTCTGTCCTCTTGAAGTTCAAGTTGAGTTTTAGTTAATTTCCCTTCCCGGAGTCACACATCTGTTAAAATATTGTACCTGATTGTCAATAGCAATTAGTTTACTGAGCATCACAAAAATTATCTCTTTAGACACAGGTGTTCATAGGGACCTAGGAAGTGAGATAAGTAAGCGCAAAGCAAAACGTATGCTGCCTGTAGTCCAGCCTGAGGTCTCTGCAGCCTCACGATGTTGTGATGCTCTGACAGAACATCTCTCCTGAAGGACGCTTTTGGATTTCAGGTTAGAGACTCTGACAAGAACCACAGATCTCGGAGTTCTCCAGCTGCTGGTCAGGGCAGAGCCCCCCACAAGCACCGGGAGCGCTCCAGGTCCAGGAGCACATCCCACTCCCCACAGAGATGCGCTGGCAAGAAGAGCTCAGAGCAATCTGGATGTAGAGGGTCGAGATCTCCTTCCAGACACAGTAAACAGTGAGTGTGGCTAAGCTGGATGATATGACCCGAAAGCTGCAAGGGGGATGGTGTTCAGGGATCAAAATCCCTGCTAAAAAAAAATCCAGGTAAAGCTTAAGGATGTGATGATGTGTATATATCTCCTAAAAAGAGGGTGTTTTTGGGTTGCAGACATAGCAGTCGAGAGGAGAAAGGGAAAGCCAGAAGTCCTTCCCCCAAAAAGAGCTATCGGCGACAGCATGTTCCAGGTTACACAAGGTAAGCAAAATCTTTTCTGTGTGTTTTTGGGCAGAAGCTGCCCCGATGGCTGTGAAACAGCTGGATATCATCTGTGAACCAAATCTTATTGTGTTGTCTAGAACAGACTGTATCAGACATCCAGAAAGGCACACGCTGTTCTGAAGTGCTCGGTTTGATCTTTGCTCTTGAGCGTGGTTGTTAGCTTAACTCCTTCAGCCTCCCAAACCTATTAGAATGGTTGCAGTTCTCTGCATGCCTCACACTGAGGTGAAATCAGGCTTTGTCTGATCGGTTTATTAAAAGCCTTCTGTTTAACTACCATCGGGAAGCTTTGATCTTGGCAGAATCGTCAATCAAGTAAGAAAGAAAAGCTGAAAGGAGGAAAACAAGCTGTTGCTAGAGTTGTTTAGGCTTGTACTAACGAGCTTTGTTGATTGGGTACCAAAGGAAAAGCAATCGTTAAACACCCCCAACTTTGGGGATTGTAAATAGTCTTGGAGACTGGAAAGGAAGAGCTGGGTTGGATCTGGCACACCATTGGTTTACAGCAGTGCTGTTTTCTATACAAATAGAAAGATCTCAGCGGAGGAACTGGAGCGAAAACGCCAGGAAATGATGGAAAATGCCAAATGGAGGGAAGAGGAGAGGGTGAACAACCTCAGGAAGCACCGAAAGGAGGAGGAACTGGAGAGAGAACTGGAGAAACTCGACTCCAGAGATGGGAAGTTCTTGCAGTGAGTGTCTTCGTGGTGTTCATTTCTTTTTCGTGCATAGGAAGCACAGGCCGCAGCTTCTCAGGGCTGTGTGATGGCGTCAGCATTGGAGGTGAAAATGCATTTCTGAGCGCTGGCCTTCAATACAGGATTGAATCTGTTAGAAGCCAAACTAAAAGCTATTCGGTTCTTTCGGTGCAGGCTTTGATATGAAATAATTTGCTGCTTTCCGTTTTAGAATCACACAGTTAATTGACTTGGGGGGTAACGAGCCCTGCTGGAAATGATGTTGATGTCGGGGGAAGAGATTGAATTCTTTCCTTTTTCTTCCTGCAGTCACTTTAAACTGGAGAGTGCTTCTACTTCTACTTTAGAAGATCGGGTGAAGCGCAACATCCACTCCCTTCAGAGAACTCCTGCTGCCTTGGAGAAAAACTTTATGCAGAGATGAAGTTCGTCTTCCTCTGCTTCTGTGTGGGAGTTAATTGGACCCTTGCTTCCCCCCAAGGCGAGAGGCCTCCAGCCCACACTCAGTGCTCTCCCCAGGAATCGTCTCCCAAAGAGCTGCTGAGCGCCTGCGCTGCAGCCCGCAGCGTGTTCTGAACTTCTGGAGCTGTAAATATGTTTGTAATGAGGGTGAGCCCTCAGACAGACCTTAGCTGGAGAACTCGTGAGCCCTTGTATCCTACAGCACATTGTCAGATCTCTTCCTCTTCTCTCCACCTCGATTCATACTGGTTTTGTATATCGTTATTATTAGGTGATGCCGGGTGGTGATTGCTTTCTCCATTGGGCAGATTGTCTGCGCTCTTTATTAGTGAGAGCAGAAGAGCTAATTTTGTTAGTCCTTAAAAATGAGAGCGGAACAAACTCACGCGAGGTAACTGGATATGCTGAAGCTGTGTGATGGGCTGATGCCGTTCTGCTTGACTGCCACCATCCTGCTGTGGGTTTGGATGGAGGGTGAGGGCAGACCGGGCTGTAAAATATCTGTAGCCATTATTCGATTCTGCTCACCTGTTTGAATGATGTTTGGCCCGAAGGGAGCAGTTTCACAGGGAGAAGGGAATGGGCAGAGCAGGACTGATGCAGCAAATATCTCTGGGATTTTGTGATGTAAGTTATGTGTATATGTACAGCAGTGAAGATTGTTTTGCCTTTTTTTTTTTTTTTTTTTTTTTAAAAGGAGAAACTTTACGATTTTTAAATGTTTTTGTGTGCCTTTGTCGGGGCGAGGGTGTTGGATTCGCTGCCAAAAAGGTTGGCAGACCGAGGGCTGTGTGCGCCCGCCGGCTCAGTGCGCGGAGCTGCGCGCTGCGGGCCCTTTAAGAGGCGGCAGTGACGCGCTCAGCGGCCCATTCATAATTCCAGGCGCCTCGCCGCTTATTGGCTCGCTCGGAATGGGGCGTGGCCTGGACGGGTACGTCACGCGGGGTGGGCGAGACCATCTCCGGGCAGAGGGGGAGGGAGGTGCCTTTGTTTCCACTTTCCCTCTTCTTCGGCCCGCCGCTCCAGCCGGTCCCGCTCGCAGTCCGGTCCCCGTTCCGCTTCTACCCTCGCCTCCGCACGCTGAGGCGGAGCGAACCCGCGCTCGGCCCCGCGCTGCCTCCCCTGTATCCTCCGGCGCTCCCCCGTGGGGCGCGGCCATGGCACCTCCCCGTCCCCTCCTCCTCCGCCCTCCGCCATCTTGGCGCCTCCTCAGAGCGGCGCCGGAGCGCTCGGCCGGCGGTGGAGCGAACCACCGCAGGGGCGGGGAAAGGGGGGGAGGGAGGCGGGGACGCAACCGCCGCGGGGAGAGCGAGGTGGGAGCGGAGGGGCCGCGCCGGCCCCAGGGGTGACAGAGGCGGCCGGAACCGCTGCGGGGAGAGGGGCGTGCGCCGGGCCGGGCTGTGCCATGTGGAGGCGCTGGTAGGGGAGCGCCGGGGGAGGGGGCTCTGCGGGGCCGCTCGGAGGCCGCCATGGCCTCGAACTGCGCGGGGGGATCTGCGGCGGGGGGCGGCGGCGCGGCGCTGGGCTCGGCCCTCAGCGCCAGCAAAACCAAGACCAAGAAGAAACATTTCGTGTGCCAGAAGGTGAAGCTGTTCCGGGCCTCGGAGCCGCTGCTCAGCGTCCTCATGTGGGGGGCCAACCATACGGTGAGCAGCGCGCGGACTCCCCCCCTCCCTCCCCTCGAGCAGAGCCTTCATCCCTGCGCCCTGCCTGCCATGGCGCCTCGGAGGGGAATCCTCCTCAGCCCCCTCCCCGGCTGCCCCTTTCCTCCTACCCCCGTCCCACCGCAGCCTTTCCCCAGGGCGCTGCCCCCCAGCATCCCTCTCCCCGGTTTCTCCAATGCTATTTGGGATAACGGCCCTTCCCGTAGGATGCTTTGGTCCAGGCGTGCTTAGCTGGGGGCAGCCCTCCAGGACACCCCCTCAGCCCTATCGCCAGCCTCTGATTTTCTGTCCCGGGGCCGTGTCTCAGTGAGGGGGCTGGGGATGGGCCTTGGGAGGAGCGTTGTGTCCCACACCTCCGTCCCGCAGCACTGGGCCCAATTTGGCCAGCCTGGAGTTGCTTTGACTCCCATCTTTTTGCTGGCGGTACCACATCTGTGTGTTCCTGAGCCGGCCTCAGTTTCCCCCTGAAGCCCCAGGATGGAGCGGGGAGCTGCTCTGTGGGAATGGCTCAGCACTGCAGCCCACCTCCATTGGAGCTTCCTAAAATCACCCTTCTCTCTTCCTCTGGAAACCTCTCTTTCCTCCGTGGCGTAGGCTGGAAGGGAGGACTGCCTTTCCGCTACGCTCTCTTGGATGTGGGTAACGGATGATATTCAGGTGGTTAAAATTAAGAAACCTCATCCCTTCCTCAGTTAACACACCTTCAGGCTCAAAGGAACTCACTTCTGCGTTGGCTTGGCGGGTGTTTCCTGGATCCCTCTCGTTCTCTGGGTTTAGCTTCTGCAGGAATCAACAACGCTTTGGGAAAAATAAGGTTATATTCCTAGCTTGCCTGATGAGAATCTTCCGAATGTAGTTCAGCACCGTTGTCTCTCCGAGCCAAAGGTTGTTCCCAATGCTTGCTGCTCATCGCCCAAGAAGCAGGGCGATGAGTTGAAGTAGGCTTTGATCAACGATGCCCTCAGGAGCCCTGAAGAAACAGTGAAGCTGTTGGGGCTTTTCTCTTTCATTTGTGGCCTCTTAGGGCTGCTGGCTGCCAGCTCGCCTTCATCCGTGGCTGGTGGGGCAGCCTGGAGTCTTTTTTAGGCTCTGGATCAGGGCCTGCGACTTTGGGAGTGCTTGGCTGTGAAATATTTCTGCAAGCTGATAGTTCTCCTTGCTAGCTGTGTCCGTGCAGATGGTATCGGGTGCCCGTTGTGAAGGAGCTGCTGCCAGAAACGAGGACCGTGTCCCAGGGAGCTGGAAAAGGGTGGAGAACATCTCAGCTGTGACCTCCTCCTCCCCCCCCCCCCCCCCCGGTGCAGGCAGCAGGGATTCCCCAGCTCCCATTCCTGCAGCTCGGTTTGCAGTGGTGAGCGGGGCAGGCTGTGAGCCAAACTATTTGTGTTTGCTCAACACACGAGCAGCTGCTCATCCTGGTCTGCACCCAAGAGATGCTGCCGGTGCCCTGCTCATGTAGAAGGTGGGATTGCTTGACGTTCTTCAAGCAAACGGCTCCGGGCAGCTGATGGGTGTTTTCAGGAGCGCCTTTGAACCTTGTCAGAAATCTATTTGGGGTTGTTTTCACGTTTGGTTTCTGATGCACAGCTTTCCAAAGAGAAGCAGACGCCGAAGCCGTGGGCAGCGCGCCGCTATCAGCACGATTCCATCAGAAATGCTGGTGGTTGAGATGAACTTTTTCATGGATAAATCAAACAAACAACCATTTTATGCAATCCACCATCTCTGCTGACTGAAGAAATTCCCCCGGGTCCATTAACTGAGTCTGGCAGCAGCGCAGCCCTGCCTTGTGTTTAAACAAGCTTGCTCGCAGCTGGTGCGAGTACAGGCAGCGATGGTCTGGAGAGGATCAGAGCAGTGATGTTAGTGCAGAGCGCAGGAACTGCTTTTGGAACACCCATTCTGAGCGTTTCTGTGTGAGTTGTGAGTTGGCTCTCTGCTGTCCCAGTGCTCCCGAGCCAATGCTTGAGCTCAGAGCATCACATGGGTGCGGCTGTAGCTGCTGAAACGCGGCCGGCCGTGGGTGGTATCGCTCTGACAGCCAGATCTGGAGTCAGAAAGCCATGCTTGGGGGAGAGGAGTTGGGAGAACTCATGCAGATAGGAGCGAGCGGAGTCACGAGGGTTCACCTGTGGGTTTGCGATGCTTTCTTCGAGCTCTTAACCTGCAATGGTGAAACCCAGCGAGCGTGGTGACGGCTCCTGGGGAAGCTTTGCTGTGTCTGCTGTTGTCATGGTGCTGGGAGAGGCGGTGCAGCTCCGTGGTGTGATGCTCCACATGGAGCTCTGGTGGCAGAGGGAAGGTTTGGGCGGTGCTGGGAGGGAGCAGCCATCTCGGAAGCACCGGGATGAAGGCAGTGCTGTTGTGTGATGCTCAGGAAACCATGGAAACGGTTGTAAGGCACTGACTGTGTGATGCGCTGGGGTGGAGAGGGCACTCAGCCATGTGACGGTGCATCTCCGGGGCTGTCGGTCCCACTGTGATCTGTGGATGTGGCGGGGATGGCCTTAAAGAAATCCCATCCTGCCGAGAAGGGCAGATCTCTGCTGGCACTGTGGGTCTGCCCCTGGGGGCTCTGGTTGCTGCTACAGCTCCTGCTGCTCTCCCAGGACCTGCAGGAGTGGTGCCAGGCAGCACAACATGAAGCTCGTTAGTATTCAAGGGAAAGAGCAGCATTGGGATTTGCAGCACGCTTCTCCCTTCTCCGCAGCGTTGTTTTTGGTGTTGCCATGTTAACTCTAACCCGGAGCAGCATCTGCCACGTATCAAATGCTGAAGTGCTATAAATCAGTGCTGGAGCAGGGGATGCGGTGTGTGTTTGGCCTTTCCTGCACTCGCTGTCTGCCCTGGCTCTAATTGACCTCTGGAGAGCACGGCATATGGCAGTAGTGGTGATGAGCACCGGTGCTAACGATGGAGCCTGCTGGCTCTGAGTTTCCACACCCTGGGGCCTTCTGTTAAAGCCCAACTCCAGGTTCCTTGTGGTGATGGGGATGTGTTGTCCCCCCCCCGTACCCACACTGTGCTGTCCAGCAGGCTCCAGCCTGCTTTGAAGAGGTGTTTGCTCTCACTCGGGGCTGCTTTTTTTTCTCTTAATGCGTGCTGGTGTCTCTGGAGCACCCATAGAAGCTACTGGCTGTGAGATTCACCCATGCCCAGCATTGCATGGAGGTTCTGTTAGCTCCCATGCTGATGGGAGATAACATACCTTCTGCCCTGGGGTATTGTGAACTTCCACCATTCAGAACGCTCTCAGATGCAAGGCTGGATGGCATCAAGAGGAGCAAAGTGATTTTGTTGTAAAGAATCCCTGAGAGCAGATTCTCACACTGCATCGTTTGGATCTCGTTAGGAAACAAATTGCATTTTCCCATCAGTTTACTGATGGTAATTGCTACTTTGGGGCTACGGTCAGGTTCTGAAACAAAATCACCTTCCAACAGCTGTCCCCGAGTGTGTGTGGTACTGAGAAAGGAATTGGCTTTGGTGGCACAGGGGCTTCATGGGCAGATAAACCCAGCATCGAGCTGACCAGAGCTGAAGGTGCCAATAGGGGTTCTCTGAAACGTGTTGTGGTTTTAAGTCCTCTGAGCTCTGCTGGGAGCCTCCATGTGTGAGTGTTATATGAGCTGTGTGAGGCTGTTGAGCTTCTGTTTGCCCTGCCTTGCACCGATGTCCTGTGCACCGCTGCAGAATGCAGGTGGTGGTGGCACAATGCACTCCTTTAGTGGTGCTTTCAGCTCAGGGCTGTCCGTGCTGGGGGAATGGAAGGCTCCTGGTGTCCTGAGGCTGCTGTGTGGTTTCTGTACTCCTCACAGCAGCCTGCAGTGAGGTGATGCAGGTGGGGGGCTGGTTGCTGCTGTCTCCTCCAAACAAAGAACCAGACTTGAGTTCTCTGCCCATCCCAAGGGGACCTACAGAGCTCCAGGTGTGGGCACTGTGCTCCAGCTGGGCAGTGTCTATGGGACACAGGCAGTGCTGGGCACCTCTCTGCAGGGCACCTTGCTGCGACCTTGCCTCCTGTAGCATAAATACACACAGACACACTCTGCTATTTATAATCTCCCTCTGCACGCCTCTCCCTGGGGAGAAGGTGAGAGAGCCAACGCGTGCCTGGTGTTGGTTGCACTGCTCTCAGCAGCTGCTCAGACTCCACCAGGAGAGGAACCTTATGGAGCACTGCTGTTCTGTGCTCTCATTTGGGAAAGCAACTCCTTGCATCTGCAGCACCAACCCCTTCCTTCCCCCCATCTCCTCCAGCACAGGGATCCCAAAGCATCCAGAAGGCTCCACTGTGTGCGACTGGAAGGGGGAGAGGCTTCTGCAGGGGGGATTTCTTTGGCTGTTGTACGTTGGGAAGCATGAGAGCATCTTTTAAAGGAGACGAGGCAGCCTGGCACTATTTCTGCCTGTCAGGAAGCTCGCAACAGGTACAACATTTGCTTTGAGGTTTCTGCTTTGGCAGAAATGAGGACGTGAGGAGATGTCGTGACATCTCACTTTGCTGCCGTCTCTGTCTGAATTTCTGGCAGGGAGGAGAAAAATCTCCAAGCTGCTGTTCCCTCTCTGTCTCAGCACCCTTCCTCCACGCTGGAAGGAGCTGATAACAGCTTGTTTGTGCCTTCCCAGCACTGAGAAGAGGGCTGAGAGTGTGCAGAGCTGTGCTGCCGGGCTTCCCATGCTGTCAGACAGCAGTAATGGGTGGCTTGGTACAGAATGAGCTGTTTTCTCTTTCCCCCTTCACCTGGCAGGAGGAGCTCAGTGTGGGGCTGGGGGTTCTCCCCGTCACTCCCATTGCAGCTCCATGCAGCACTGAGCCTGTTGCAGAGCCAGGTGCCAGCCTTCCTGCTCCACTCTGTCTGCAAGCAATGGGAACCCTGTGGCATTATTCACTGGTGTGGCGTTCTCTGTGCACCCTGAAGCACTTTGTGGCAGTGCCTGATGCTCCTTAGTGCTGCTGCTGGGCAGGGCTCTGCTCTCAGCAGAACAGGGGCTGCTTTGCTTTCCGCTTTATCTGTTGTGTGGGATGGCTGTCTCTGAAAATAGTCATCTTTTTCTCCTTGCTGTGTGTGTGTGTGTGTGTGTGTGTGTCTTTCTGCCCAGTCTGACGTTTGTGAAATCTGCTCTGTTTTCCCATTGGTAACGATGGGGACAGGATGTGAAGAACACCCACCTGTGGAAGGCTCAGCTTGCGTACCAGACAGCTCACCGTGCATCTGCAGAGCCACGACCTCCCCAGCACCTGCACAGAGCGGTGTGCCACACATTGTGATTCCCTCATGCCTTCCTGCACCTCCGTGCTGGAGATGTGGCAGCACCTTTGAGTGCATAACCGTGCAAGCGGAGGAGCCCTGAAGCAGAGCCCGTTTCCTCAGGCTGAGTGCTTGGGCCCCATCCCCTGAAGGCAGGAAAATGCCATGTGTGCTTCCCAGGCGTGATGGGAGTGCCCTGAGCTGCCTGGGTTTGGATACTGGGGCACAATGCAAGCCTTGCTCCCAGCCAGGCCAGGCTGCCGGCGTGGTTGGCTGCATTCCCAGGCTGGATGTGGCTCTGGGCAGCCTGGTCTGGTGGTTGAACACCCTGCACACATAGCAGGGGGTTGGAACTGGATGATCCTTGTGGTCCTTTTCAACCCAGGCCATTCTATGACTCTATGATCCCTCCAGCGTTACCTGCTTGGTGTGGTAGGGATGGGAATGTTGTGGTGACAGAATCGCTTCCTAAACGCAGCATGCAGGTCGGTTGGCACTGAGCCCTCAGATATCCCTGTTTTTGAGTGGTGCTGAGGCTGTCTTCGGAACAGGAGTTTCAGACACACGCTGCTCTGTGCATCCTGGCTGTGCTGTGTGGCCGGGGCAGCCCAGCCACGCGTCCCTTACTGCAGATGCTTCCACTGCTGCAGTGCGAGCTGATCTGTACAGCAGCAGCTGAACCGGCATTCATTCTCCTGCTTCCCTGTGTTCCTGCGGCCACCACGCGTGACTGAGGAGCAAAAACAATCTCGTGGAGTGACTCATCCCTTTGGGGAAGGTGGGATAAGAGCAGCAGGAGACAGCAAACAGAGGAGCAGCATCTGCAGGGGAGCTGTGCTGTGCTGTGCTGGGCTCCCCCATCTGTGCTGGCTGATGCTGGGCAGCTGAGACGGGCATTGCTGAGAACGAGCTGAGAGGTTGGCTGATGCAGCATGATTTGGTTAAAACAAACCTACAGGTGAAGCAGTAGCAGCTTTTGTGTCCATCCTGGGTGATGAGATGGAAGAGCTGGGGGTACCGCCGTGTGCTGAGCTGAATGAGCTGCTTCTGTGGCTTAAAGCCACAGCGTTCACCAGGTTCCTTCAGCACTGCAAGGTGTTCTGAAAGCCTGCTGGGTTATATTGCTTCCAAAACAGATTCTGGGGCACTCAGCATCTCCGTAAACCCGTCGGTGGTAAATGCAGGGCAGTGGAGTTTGGGCTTTGGGTCTCAATTTCCTTTTTTCTTGCAGATCAATGAACTCAGCAACGTTCCCGTCCCTGTCATGTTGATGCCTGATGATTTTAAAGCCTACAGTAAGATCAAGGTGGACAATCATCTGTTCAACAAGTGAGTGTGTGCCTCTCAACTTACCCATCGCTCTGCTTCCATGGGTTGCAGGCATCCAAAGAAGCAAGCAGTGCTGATGAGGCTGGATGCTTGGAGAGCTGTGCTGGGGGATCCTGCAGGGTTAGCAGTGAGGTGTGGGAAGGACTGTTTGATTTCGTAAGCTGATCATTGACAAGGAGCTTTCTTCTGCTTTGCTATAGGGAAAACTTGCCGAGTCGCTTTAAATTTAAGGAGTACTGTCCTCTGGTGTTCCGAAACCTCCGGGAAAGGTTTGGGATTGATGACCAGGACTACCAGGTACCTCTTTTTTTCCCCTTTCTCTTCTGTCCTGACTCGTTTCTCTGTGATGGAATAACCAACCTGGGGGAGAAACTGCAACACTGGCGGTTTTTTATGGTTTTTAAGGGCTTGTGATCACGGTGTGAATGGGTTTCCCATCGTTGTGAGGGCTCCCAGCAGTGGGATGGATCTCTCTGGGCCAAGCAGTGGGCAATTGCAGGGTGAAAAGGTGAGAGCTCGGTCTGGGCATGGAATAGGAGGCAGCAGATGGCTGCAGGCAGGCAGGAACTGGGGGATAACAGTGATGTGGTTCTGCATAGCATGAGGAGCAGCCGTGCAGCACCTGCATCCTTTCGTCCAGCCCTTCTTCCCAGACCGAGGGGATGAAGGATTGCTTCTCCCACCTTGAGCAGAGCAGTGTGGCTGTTGGAAGCGCCTAGCTAGAGCAGAAAGCAGAACACATTCATTGAGCTGAATTCAGGTGGGTAAAACGCGACGGCTGGAGCGGGAGCCGAGCCAGGATGCTAAACATAACACCCAGCACTGGAGGAGGTGGGAATGACAGGAAGGGAATTAAGTAAACCTAAGGGCTGCGAGTTTGGTAATGTCCATATGTGGTTGCAATTTCTGCTTCCCATCTCCACTCCAAGAAATGCTCTGTGGTTTTGAAGTGAGGGGTGATTAAACTGTGCAGCACGGACTCGTTTGCAAATGTCAGCGAGCAGTGAGGTTTCTTTTGTTTGCTTTTATTTTCCTGACTGTTTCTAAAGCCGTTGGCCGGAGCAGAGTTGTTCCCCTGCTTCATTAAAGTTTTAAAGGCTTTAAATGCTTGCTTCTGAAAGGAAAGCTCTCTGCTTGCTCGCAGCATCGCGTGGTAAATCCCACTTTGCAGCAGGCTCTGCTTGCCTGCGTGGGTCTGCAGCAGAGCAGGCTCCCTCTGGTGTCCACTCCTCAGAGAGCCCAAGGGTGGGAGGAACGGAGCCACAAACAGCTATAGAGCACACTGCCCGGCCCTGGCATCCTGCTATGGACATCCACCTTGAGCTGAAGACCGCTGTTAGATGTCGGTGCCGTTGTGTTTCAGAGCTCAGCTCTCCCCATCTGCTTGCAACCAGGGAATGGTTCGAGCCTGTACTGGTGGGTGACAAAATGGCTTCTGAATGGGTGCAGGTGATGGAGGTCCTGGAGTTGGGAGCTTGGGATTTTCCAGTGGTGCTGCAAGTACGATGAGAAGCTGCAGTGTTTTGTTGCTAAGGGTGGAGATGGGGATATAAAGGTGGATGCTGCCAAGCTGTTCGTGGCCACAGTCCTTCTCATCTGATTGGGCCGAGGGTGGGTTTTGCTTTCAGGATGACCTGTAAAGAATTCCTGAACATTGAAAATGTTGCCAGTTTATGTGGAGGGCTGTTTTCATTCATTTTGTTCTGGTTTTATTTAACCCTTGTTGTTATCCATGGCATCTCCTGACTGAGCCAGGCTGTGGAGGTGCTCCCAAGCACCCACCTGCTTTCTGAGGCCGCTCTGCTTCCTTCCCCAGGTTGGTGGCAGCTCCTGCCTCTCCTCCCCACAATTTTATTCTCTTTCCCTCAGAACTCGGTGACACGAAGTGCCCCAGTGAACAGCGACAGCCAGGGCCGATGTGGGGCCCGGTTCCTCACCACCTACGACAGGAGGTTTGTCATTAAGGCCGTGTCCAGTGAGGACGTAGCAGAGATGCACAACATCTTAAAGAAGTACCACCAGGTATGGTGAGTCTGCAGCCCTGCAGGGGAAGTGGCACACATTTTGGGAGCATCTTGTGACGTGCTGGGGAACTGGCAGAGCTTACAGATAGCTTTTGCAGAAGAAAGCAGTGTTTTGCAGAAGAAGTAGCACCTGAGAGCCAATGAGGGCACACCTACCTGCTCCTTCACAGTGCTGAGTCCTTCACTGCTCACCCTGTCCCTTACAGCAATGAATTATGGATTGCTGTTATCTGAGACCTGTGAACACGATGCTAATTCAGTGCTTTGAATTAGACTTTGTGAAGGGACCAGGGGGAGGACAGAGCTGCGTGCAGCAAGGAAGAGGCAGATGACACAGCTGGAAGTGTTGTGCCGTTGTCTCTGTTATCTTCCAGTCCATCTGCACTCTACTTCCATGTAACCAAACAGGTGATGTTAGGTGCTGCCAGCAGCAGACTCACACTGCTGTGACCAGGTGGTGGGAGTGCACACTTGGCCTATTGCAGCAGGCTGCACACAGTGAGATGCTCTATCTCAGCTGAGGGCTGTAAACATCTTAGAGTGCCCCAGCTGGCTGTTCTTGAGATGCTAAGAGCCGTTTGCAAGCCTCCTTTCCTTTCTCATTTGGTGTCAGATGGCTGGAACTGGAAGCTTCCCTATCAGCTTCTTGCTTAGCTTGTGTACCATCAGCAATGGGTGTTGTGTGACAGTGCTGTCTTTTCTCTTCCCTTCCCTTCCTGCTTCCCTGCAGTTCATAGTGGAGTGCCATGGGAACACCCTTCTGCCCCAGTTCCTCGGCATGTACCGGCTCACCGTGGATGGGGTGGAAACCTACATGGTGGTTACCAGAAACGTCTTCAGCCACAGGCTGACAGTGCACCGAAAATACGACCTGAAGGTGAGGGTGGGAGCAGAGCGCCCAGCAGGGTGAGGGGTGGTCTCTGTAACCCCTGCATAATAGGGTCCTGGGCTTTGCTTCTTGTGCAGGGGGTCGGGTTCTGGAGGGTCTGTGTGGGACTTAGGATTAGAATGTCATTCTGTTCCCCTATCCCAAAGGGTCTGCATAGCACCAGGGAGGTCTGTAACTGTCTCAGGCATGAATTAAATGGTTTCAATCAGTTCCTTGGGAATGCAGCAACGTTCTCTTCCTTCTTTCCTAGGGCTCAACAGTGTCCAGGGAAGCAAGCGATAAAGAGAAGGTACGGACCATCCCTTCCTCCTGCTGTTGGGGAGCAGGTGGGATCCAGCTGACCTCCCTCTTCCAAAAGGGTTCTGATCAGGGGAGACAAAGCAGGCCCTGCGTGGTACACTGCTCCTGTCCCACCCGCCGGGCTGCTCCCAATAACGCACAGGAAGAGGTGGTGCTCTGTTACAGTGACCCTGCCAGGAGAGGGGGAACCTCTGGGGCCGCAATCCCACACGTAGCAAAGCCCACATTTGTGCAATCCAGCCCCCCAGCGTGTCAAACTGAGTCAGGTCAGCAGTTCGCTTTTGCAACAGCTGCTTCTATAAACCAGACCAGCTCCTCACGGATTCTTGGCACGTCTCAGCGTGTTTGTAAATCAGGGTTCTGTTGCCATGAGGGGAACTTACAACTGAGAGTTCTGCCCCTTGCAAAACCTCGGCTCTGACGTTGTCGTGAAGAGTCCTGTTGAGTTGGCACCTTTTTGCACGTGAGCTTTGCAGGTTTGAGGCTACAGAGTCAAGTCTACTGCAGCTCACCCTAAAATTAATCCCTGGCACGAGCAAAGGAAATTCCATTTGCACCAAAAGCTCTGGCATTGAGGCACGGCTTCGTGGTGCCCAAACGTCCCTGGCTCACTGCCTGTTTAGTCTCCGGTCTTTTTCTGCGTACGGGGTTTGTCTCAGACCATTCATATGAGATCTATATAAAGCCACCACGCTCGTGTATCATTCTAAGGACAAAATAATTGAGCTCCCAGTTGCACAGAAGGGTTGTGCGTTCTCCCATATCCCTGAGAGATCCTCAGGGCTGCTGCAGTTCCTCCAAACGGCAGTTTTAAATTCTTTTTCCTCCGAGTCTTTTGGGGAAAGAAGAGTTTTGTTTTCAGTTCCCCAGACCCCAGGCAGAGACCAACAGGATGCATTTCTATTCTGGGAGCTGGTTGGGCCGGAGCCCAGCTGCCAAGCGTTCAGCCTGCAGCGCTTCTTCCCAGCAGTCCTTAAAGTTGAGCTGTTCTCAGGGTATGAAGGGAAGCACAGAGGTACACAGACTCATTGACAAACGTTGTGCTCTGCCTGCTGCCATTTCCTTATCAGTGGATGGGATGAAGCCTTATGAACAGATGAGAGATTCCGGCGTTGCCCCACGCTGAGCAGTGGGTGTATTGCTAAAGGATTGGTGCGCACTCTGGCCTCGAGGGGTCCAGGTTTGGGAATCTAACGCAGGATTTTTTGTTCCAGGCCAAGGACCTGCCAACATTCAAGGACAACGACTTCTTGAATGAGGGACAGAAGCTGCATGTTGGGGAAGAGAGCAAAAAGAACTTCCTCGAGAAGCTGAAGCGGGACGTGGAGGTAGAGCATGTTGGGGGATGGCTCTTATTCTGACTGTGCCTCACATAACTGAATCCTCACTGTGCACCACCTGGCACGGGGCTCAGCAATGCCCAGAAAGCACGCAGAAGTGGTCAGGATTGTACCCATGGCCGAGGGCACAGCTTGGAGCTCCCACATAGGTTCTGTGGGGACTGATATGGGTTTAAGTGCAGCGCTCCCTTAGGGGGATACCAGGAGAGTAGGTTGGGATTTGTGATCTCACATTACTCTCACTCATCTCTTTCTCCCAGTTCTTAGCTCAGCTGAAGATTATGGACTACAGCCTGCTGGTTGGGATCCACGATGTTGACCGAGCAGAGCAGGAAGAGATGGAAGTGGAGGATCGGGCAGAGGATGAGGAGTGTGAGAATGATGGTCTCGGAGGCAACCCCATCTCCTCGTATGGAACTCCCCCAGACAGCCCTGGCAATCTCCTCAATTACCCTCGTTTCTTTGGGCCTGGAGAGTTTGATCCTTCTGTTGATGTCTACGCCATGAAAAGCCACGACAGTGAGTATTGTGGGATGTTGCCTTGAAGGTGTGGGAGGGCAGAGAAGGAGTCCTGTGGTCTGTGTGAACTAAAGGGAATGAAGGACTGTCCATAGAGAGAGAGAAACTCTCCCGAGTGTCTCTCCTGTGCTGTCCCTGACTGCAGGTGGTGTGAGTTTGAATGTTGGAAGTGATGCTTGAGGAGCAGCACAGCGTTCAGATTGCATGTGTGGGTCTCTGGTGTGCAGTTTCCAGTTATTTCTCTCTGCCCTTCCAGAGCTCCCCCTGCCTTGCTTTCTCTGCTGTTTGCATCAAAGCAGATCTGCTGTTTCTCAAGGAAGGGGACGCAGCTGGGCTTTGCTGACAGCTCAGGGTGTGCTAGCAACTCTCTTGCCTTGCTAGGTGCCCCCAAGAAGGAAGTGTACTTCATGGCCATTATAGACATTCTTACGCCATACGATGCAAAGAAGAAAGCTGCACATGCTGCCAAAACAGTGAAACATGGGGTAAGCAGCCTGATCCCTGCAGGGAGGATGGGCTTTGGGGCTTCTGCTTTGCCTGTATGCCTGTGTGTGTGTGTGCGTGGTGCTTCCTGACGTGCGTTTTGTGCCAGTCTGGATGTTGTCCAGTGATGCCACGTCCAAGAGCAGCCCTTCCCTCATTCATCTGAGTTCCCTGCATGGCAGCAGCAGCCTGGTGGGGCAGGAATGCTCTGGGTGCAGGCAGGCACGGCGCCCTGCCCCCTTCCTGCAGCCAGACCTGTTCACAGGCACCGACTCTGAACTTCCCAAAAGGGCTCCGAAAAATCCCGGTTCAATGGGGCGTGGAGTTTTCACTCTCTTTCCACATCTCCGACCCGTAAGGGAACAGCTCCAAAGCTCTGACTCAGTAGTCTGCAGGAGAATGCAGCTGGAGCTAAAAGCATTTTCCTTGGGGATTTTTCCAGCCCTCTCCAGCTGTTGGCTTTTCCTAGAAACTGCAGATTCTGTTGTGGGTCTCTCCCAGCAGAGCCAGGCAGTGCTCCCCTCTGTCCTCCCTGCTGTGCGCCGCTGTCAGCTCTGCATGCAGGGAGGCTGTTGTGTGACTCCTCTCTTCCTCTCTGCCTTGCAGGCTGGGGCAGAGATCTCCACCGTGAACCCGGAGCAGTACTCCAAACGCTTCAATGAATTTATGTCCAATATCCTGACATAGTCATCTTCAGCCTTCAGAGGAACACGAAGAGAAGAGGGGCTACTTCCCAGCGGAGAACGCAGCCTGTGACACTAAAACAGACTCTGTAGCAGCATGTGGGGTGTGTGTGTGTGTGTGTGTGTGTGTGTGAGTGAGCAAGAGCGAGTGTGTGGCACTGCGTGACTTCAGAGAGAACGCATTTTCGGTGCACCCTCCAACAACCCACATCAGCCAGGTGGGAGAAATGGGGGGGGGGGGGGGGTGGGGTGGGGGGAGGGGGGCGGTGGGGTTTTGTTACAGAAATGCCCAGACATCAATTTGAGGGCTTTTTAAAAACAAGAAAAGTGCATTGTTTCCAGCACTGCTCTTCCTGTTGGTGTTTCCTCCTCTCTGACCAAGAGACTCCCAAGGATGTGATGGGAGGGGGGGGGGGGGGT
This sequence comes from Alectoris magna, assembly GCA_030625065.1. Classification (NCBI taxonomy): domain Eukaryota; kingdom Metazoa; phylum Chordata; class Aves; order Galliformes; family Phasianidae; genus Alectoris; species Alectoris magna. The sequence continues at coordinate 1,228,858 of CM060588.1, forward strand.
TCACTCGAGCTCACCTTCATTGGAGTTAAGCAGTGCCTGATGCCACAAACTACTTCTTTAAGTTAATTAATTCATTCTCATCAAATTGTCTTTGCAAGAAAGACCTGCAAGCCCTTTTACTTGTGCTAAGAATTGGAAGGAAAATGGCTCACCGTCTTCAAGGATGGAAAATGTTACAGTGACGAGGAGTCGCCGCTGGATTTTGGGTGAATTCAGCCTGGGACACTTTATATCTTTTGGTTAATTTAAGTGACAAAAACGTTGGGTTTTTTTTTTTGGGGGGGGGGGGGCGGGTTGGGTTTTTGGGGTTTTTTTTTTGTATCTGCACTCGATTTCCAAGAAAGATGAGGGAAATGAACATCTACCAAAGATGATCACACAGAGAGCTGTTTGCTCCCGGAGCCTGACAAAGCAATGTGAGAAGCAGCAGAGACGTTGGAACAGCATCGGATGGTTGGTGATGTGCATTGGATGGTGATGTGCTCGGACCCAGCGTGCTGTGCATTGGCCAGCTGTTGTGAAAGGACAAAGAAACGAAGCTCTGCGTCCCTGTAGGTGTGGGATGACACCTGACTACCTGGAACCTTTCCCTGTGCACAGCAGTTGGGAGTTGCTGTGTCTCTTTGGTTTGTAGCTTCGTTGTCTGCAGTTGCAGTGTTAAATCCAGCTGACGTCGCGTCTTCCTCGTTCGCTCGGTCTGCAGCAGGCGTGCTTGGATTCTCTTCCTGATGGAAGGTTGTGGATTTGTGGCTTTGTTTTTTTGCCATGGTGATGTGGTTGTGCCCGGAGCTGTGGCTGTGCGCTCCTCTCTGAGCAGTATGGAAGGATGGGAATACTCAACGCTTGCGCCAGACACCCCTCCTGCCCACCACCCCCATCCCCCCCACCGGAGCTGATTGGTGTGACTGAACAGCATCCCTCCAGGCTGTGAGGCTTCTGTGGGCTCCGTTCTCAGCACCGCCCAACGCTGATGGACCTTTGGGTTCCTTCCTTCGTTTCCTTTCTCAGCAGGATTCAGCATCTTGAACAAAACTCGCCGTCTCAACGCGTTGCTTATCTGCCTTGAACTGTTTTCACATATGCCTTTGTTTCGGGATGAAGCTCTTTGGGATGTCTGCCCCGTGCTGTAACGCCTTGCAGGGCTCGCTCCTTTTTTGGGGGATCTCTGGTGCTCATTGCATCCCAGCTTGTTCCCGTGGGCTCCCGGCTCTGCTGTGGGATGTGGGATACGGGCAGTTCTTGTGATGCACTGTGGGTGCCACCGCTGCTCTCAGCTTGGAAGGGGGGGGCAGAAGGGCCTCGAGCTTCAGCCCATAGAGGCGCACTGTAAATAGGGCGCTCGCAGGGTCAGAAATGACCATTGGGGGTCACAGAGGGATACGGACCTTTGTGGTCATCTGTGGGTGGTTCCCTATGAGGCAGGGGCGGCCTCAGAACGAGCGCAGCTGAGAGAACACTTTAAAAAGGGAGGATGGGAAGGCACGGCCGTGCTGTGGGCATTATGGTGGTTGCCGTGCTCTTTGAAAGAAGGAAAATAAGCACTTAAACGTTCACTACCCGGTAGGAGTTAAAAACACCCATCGCTTTTTATTCTTGACAGTTTTAAGAAGCCTCCGTTGGAGCTGCAGCTTTTGGCCCGGTGAGCTTCGCTGCTCTACTGGGCGGCGAGCTCCCTCCTTTTAAACTGACCGTCTTTAAATCACGTATTTATAAAGGAATAATATAAAAGAAGAGGAAGGTGGGGCTGGGGTTGGGGGGGGTTGGGGGGTTTCAATGAGCTGCAGGCACTGAGCTGTGTTACTCTGCTCCAGCAAAGCTCACGCTAGGACTGAACTGGAGGGCCGTGGCTCAGCCCGTCGCTTCAGCACTTCCCCAGCCGCTGTGCCCCCGGTTGAGTTGCCATGCTGTGTGTACTGCAGTAAGGAAATGCCACATTTCTCACTTAATGCTGTGTCGCCCAGGTATGTCACTTTGGTTTAACGTGAGCGTTTGGTATATTGTTTACATTTGGGGAGGTAGCATTCGTTGTGTTTAAAAGATGCTCGTTTTCATTTCGAGACAGTATTTTTCTTACCGGAACAAGAGGTGAAAAGCTGCAAATATTTTGTTTTTAAAAGGGACTTTTGGGGTTGTTTGTTTTCTTTTTGTGTCGGTTCTTTTTGTTTTGAAATCATATTTTAGGTCATTCTTTTATTTTTTAACTCAAGTATTTAAGAAAGCCCAGCCCGTCCCGTTCTGGTTTTACAGCTGCTCGTGCTCGTTTATTGTCTGTTGCTGGTGTGAGTTTAGTTGTAGTGTGCTGGATGTTGGTAGCTGTGTCTGTAGATGTGCCCCCGCAGAGTGCAGGGTGGGCTGGGGGAGGTCCCTGTGCTCCTGCCTGTCCCAGGGTGGGCTGTGATGCGTCGAAATGTGAGCACTGAAATCTGCTTTGAGTTGCCTAAAAAGAGAAGTCCTGGGGCAAAAGGGAAGAGGGGAGAAGGAAGGGAGGGAGCAGCAGTTGAGTGTCTGAGCGCCGTGCTGCCCTGCTGGTGCAATATTGAATGCTCAAGAATAGGATGGGTCACCCAAAAGTGGGAGCTGTGTGTCCTGGGGGGGGGGGGGGGGCAGTAGGGAGCACCCACCCTGTGGGTCAGCACCAGGGGTCAGCCTGCTGGTGGCACTGTGTGAGCAGTGTCGGTGGGAGCTCAGTTCTTGCTGCAGGGAGCAGCGTGCTCCTTCCCTCTGGTCTCAGAGGGACCCAGTGTTCATTATAAAGGCCACGATTGTGAAGTTCCTCGCATGGAGCTCTCGGGGTGGTTTTTTGGCTTCTGCTTCCCTGCATTCCTGTGCTTCACCTTCCCTGGAGAATCCTGGCTTCCAGCTGCCGTGCCCTGACCAGCCAGGAGCACTGAAGCACTCGAGTTGTACTTTCTGAGCTGGGAGAAGACTCCGTGAATCCCTGCAGGGCTCTGCACAGCCCCAGGTGTGAGCTCTGACTGCACTTTGGTGGCTGCAGGCTGCATTCAGTAGGGATCGCCTTCACCTCAGAGCAGCTGCCTCTGTCCTGTGACTGCTATGCAGTCTTTACAGAGGCCTCCCTTCGAGCTGCAGAGCTCCGAGTCCCACCTTGAGGTGGCACGAACCCTTCAGCAGCCAGCGTGTGCTAAACCTTGGGTTGTGACACCGTGCAAGCGATCTGAGATGGATCACTGTTACAACAGCATCTCCTCCCCTTCCAAACACCGTTTCAGGTTCGCTGTCACCTTGCCCTACTCCCGCAGAGCCGCTCTCCACGATCTCTTCTCAGCCACTACCGATTCCCTTTGCTCTTTTCCTGTGGAACAGCAATGGCAAAGCACAGAGAACCAACTCCTGGTTCAACTCGTGGTTTTGGTTTCCATCCCTCACAACCTGCACCGCTCCTGGTTCAGCTGCAAAGTGCAGTGGATGGAGTTGTGGCCAAGGGAGCGTTTAACACAGGTCCTTGGGGGGGGGGGGGGGGGGGGGGGAGGGCAGGGCAGCTAATCAGTGCAACTGAAAACAAATGTGAATAAATTAAGTTGAAAACAAACAACAAAATAATAATAATAAAGCATTCTAGGTTGGTTTTGGTTTTTTTTTTTTTCCTCCACTGCTGTTTTTTTTTTTGTTTTGTTTTAAAATAGGAATTTTAAGTCCTTCTGTGCTTGTCTGTTTGCTAGGAGCAGTTTGAGACACTGTTACTGTTTTGAAATGCATGCATGTTACCAGATGAGTCTCCAAAAAAAGCAGAGAAAAATAAAATCAAAACTTTGTGTACGACGTTTTTCCTCCTTGCTGTCCTTTTCGGTGCCTTCAGCCATGGGTTTTACCACAGCTGGGGAAGAGCTCCGTGCTCCCCACGCTCTGATTCTGCCACGTGATGCACGTGAGAACCACACAGAGCCGGCAGGAGGAGACGCTGCTGATGCTCACATGCAGGTGGGCCGAGGAAGATCAGCTCTGCTAGAGGGTGAAACCCGAGATAAGAACTCGACCCCGCTGTTAGGAGTCAAGAAAAGGAAAGTTCATTACAATAGAGAGTTTTATTTAAAAAAAAAAAACAACTTGGATGCAAACTGAGCCAAGAGACACAGGAACAGCTGTGCTGGGTTAGTCCATGCGTGCCTTCAGGGTCCTGGTTGTGATCTTGTCTTTTTCACTAAAGAGGGAGAAGGAGAAGACTGTTAGCAAATCAGTGTTAAGTAATTCCAGGCAGCTCATCATTTTCCTTGCAAGGTGCAGCTTGCACATGCAGAATCGTGTAAGGTGGCTGTGAGAACTCAGCAAACCCCCCCCCTCCTGTCACTGTGCCCCAGGGGAGCTGAGCAGGCTCAGTCAGCAGCAACGTCTGGGGACAGTGCTGGGCAGCAGCACCACGAGCAAAATAAGCTGCAGTCAGAAAGCTAACCCTGCATCCTGCTGTGGCAAAGAGCATTCTCTTGCTCCGTGCTACTCCCACTGAAGGGATCCAATAAACATTGATGGGAACGCTGCAAGGGAATCCACATGCAGTGAGAGTGGAACTCTAGAGTTAACTGCTGTAGTTGTAGCAACAGCGAGCATGCATGGGAAATGAAACGCTACTTAGTAATGCTTTCTGCTCTAAGAATACTGTTGAAAAGGAACAAGACTGGAGATAGCTGGGAAGCCAATCCCTCAGCTGATTTTAACCCTCAGGTTGGGAAACTCTACCTCTGTTCAGAAGGGAAAGCAAGCAGCACTCACATTATGTGCACCACTACGCCCATGCCAGACAGGGCATCTCTGTCCACTGCATTCAACATGGCCTGCGAGATTGTTTCAAAGAGGTGATCGGGTTCCTGAAGAAGAGAAGCTGTTTTAGTTGGTTTAAGAACTGGATGTTGAATCACCAGATTTTGCTCCCCATTCCCCCACCCCTCCCAAAACATCATCGAGATGCCACAAGCATTTTCCTGCGGGCTGCTGTGAGCTACAGCCTGCCTTCCCCCGAGTCATCCAAGGACAGAACTGTCCGTCCAACCTTCTCTCTGCTTCCCCAGCTAACAGCAGGAGGCAGAACCCCAGGATCCAGGCAGAACCTGGCTGCCCCACTCACCATATCGGGCTCCCAGAGGGACTCACACATGCCGTACATCTGCTCTGAGCAGGTGCCACTAACCACAAAGTCCTCAGTTACCATGGGGCAGCCAATCAGGTCCAGGGAGCAGATGAAAGGTTCATGTGTTACGGGGTCCAGGCCGGCAATGACCGGTTCTGTGTAGTAAGGTCCAAACCTGGGAAGAAAAACAGAATGCAAAACAGTCCAACCACCTGGAAGCGGTTCCAGGTCACAAATAAACATCCACACAAGGAAGATATCCCACTGGCACTTTTGGTTGGGGGCCTTTCAGACTGATCTAGAAGCATCTCACAATGGTTTTAACATGGCGAAGTGAATAAAACGTTACTGCTAGTGGAGTATTTTAAGCAAAATTCATTAGTGCTTGGCAAGGAAACTGTGGATAACACAGTCAATAAATGAAAGTTTCCTTTTCCCACATCAAAACAAGCCTTTACAAGGAGCCTTCCTCAGCCTCCCAGCTCTCTAGAATCAGATAAACTCCAACAGCTGTGCCCTTTGCCAGCCCACAAACAGCACTCAGTTGTTTGATAGTTACCGCCTCTCGTAGAGCAGATTGGAAACCATGCTCATAAAAGTCTGAGGTTTGATCTGCCTCCCTTCCTTCAGCTCATAGAGGTTCAGCCTGAACTTCAGCCTCTGGGCTCTGTAAGAAGAGAAAACCATCAGGTTAAGGCTCAAGAAGGTTCCTTTTGCTTTCATCTTCACCGGGCCTGAGTTGATCACAGAGATACCAGCTGCATCCAACGCGTGCCTGAGACAGGCAGGTACCCCAGGTGTTCCTTTTATACTTGAAGTCATTCATTCCTAGCAGCAATGAGGTCTTAAATCACATGCTGTTTTACTTTTAACATAAAGAATCCACTCTTGTGTGGCAAACACAAGCAGAAGTTTTAGAAACACAAGTAATAAAAGATTAGGGAAACACTCCAACACGTACATGGGAGGTCAGAAGTGAGCACAGCGTGAATCAAAGCAGACTCTTTCAACTGGTCTCAGAACAGCCCAAAAAAACCCAGTGAAGGGAGACCAGAGGAGCACTTGGTACCGCCTGTACCCTCCCCAAAATAAGCACATGGCACAGGCTGCCACTGGTGTTCCTGTAATTAAACCTCTCCCAGGCTTGGCAACACGCAGGTGAGGCAGCACCACTTACACCGTCTGTACATCCGTGGCCAGGCCTGCCAGCCCGATGTACAGCCTTTCTCCCATAGGGAAAATCTTCTGGAAATCCGTGGTGACCATCTGTGCCTGGATCCCAAAGCGACGGTCGGCAGCGATGGCCACGCAGTTCTTCCCCCTCATGGCCATCACGGCCCCGCCGTTGTATGACATAATCGACTGCAAGAGAAAGCAGCAGGTACAGCGGGGGGGGAGGGGGCGCAGCACATGCATCCCATCGCCCCCAGCCCCACAGGGACCACCCCAACCCTGCTCCCCTACCGCCCCCAGCGACCACTCAGCCCCGCCACCCCCTCGCACTGCCCTCAGCCCCACACAGACAACTCGGCCCTGCAACTTCCCCCCCCCAGCGCTCTGCCTTTGGGTTCCCACACTGAGGCCTTCCCCCACCGCGCTGCCCCCGCAGCTCCCACTCGCGGCTTCTCGCTCAGCCGGGACCCCGCAGACCCCGGTCTTTGCCCCGAGGTGCCCCGGCCCGGCGCTCACCATGGTGCCGGCTGTACAGACAACCGCCAAACCCCGCGCTGCTGTGCTCCGCTTTCGGCCTCGGCCTCAACCCCGCCGCTCCGCTGTCCCGCCCTCCTCCTCCTCCCATTGGCCACCGTCGCGCTCTTCGGTCAATTCGCAGCTCGCTATTGGTGAACTGTCCAGATATGGGGCGGAGCCTGCCTGGCTGCTACCATAGAGAGGGAGGTTGAGGGGGGGGGGAAAATGAAGAGTCATAGCGAGCGGGGCATGCCGGGATGGCGGCGGACCGCGAGGCGGACCTGGGGCGGACCGCGGGGCGGACCGGGGGCGGACCGGGGGCGGGTGCTCAGCTGGGTGTGCATGGTGGGGCGTTGCATATATAGGTATGCATTGCCCAGCTGGATGTGCATGCAGGGCATTGCACAGCTGGGCAGTAGCATAACCCACGGAAGGGGTGGTGGGGGTGGGCACAAGGGGTCCGCTTTCCTCCAGTCCCTGATGGTGCGGGAGCAGTGCGGGCTGATGGGTCCGGAGCTGTGCAGCAGAGTCCCCCAGCGGCTCAGCCCTGGAGGATTCAATGTTTCATTTCAGGGAGTGATGTTGTGCCAAAGGGAGACAGATCCATGTGTTTGGAAACGCTCTCCAAGGCACAGCAGATCACCCGTCTGGCTTCAATGAACCCCCACAGCCCCCGCAGCGCCTGTCCCACAACCCAGCCCTGCAGGCTCAGCCCATCCCACGGCCGTTGGATTTTTAAAGGTTTTTCCATTGTAAAAGGTTTCTTGTGGGAATGAAGTCAAAGGCCGCATTTTGTCTGGCAGGAACGTGTCGTTCTCTTAGGAGAGGAGCACCAAAGCCAGGCAGAAATGAAAGGCAGATTGTGGCTGAGCTCAGAGCCTCTGCAGCCCCCCCCCCCCCCCCCCCCCTCATGGCTGAGGGCAGTGATCCCCATGGGTACCACTGCCCTGCACCTTCCAGCCAGACCTGAAGGGCAGTAGTGATCCCATCCCCCCATCCCATCCCTATTCCTTTTCCCATCTCATCCCATTCCTCTCCCACTCCCACCCCAATCCCAACTGCGGCCTCGTTCCTACCCCCATCTCGTCTCCATCCCATCCCATCCCTATCCCATTTCCCATCTCATCCCATTCCCATCCCATCCCCACTCCAATCCCAACCACAACCTCATTCCTATCCTCATTCCCATCCCATCCCCAACCTCATTCCTACCCCCATCCCATCCCTCCCCCCTGGGCTCACTGCCTATGGCTCTGTGCTGGGAACAGCAGGGAGCTCCTGGCACTGCCTCAAACCCTTCAATAAAACACGAACTTCATTATTTCTGGTATGAAAACAAGACCGGGACAGGCCGGGAACATGAATAGATTTCACAGCTTTGTGGCATCTATTTTACAAAGGCTTCGTAAGAGAGCAGGAATTCAGCAGCTCAGATTTTGGATCCCCTTCAGCTTTTGTTTTCCCAGCTAAATGTAGACCCGGCTCAGAGAGCTGCGAGCCGGCGGGGACAGCGTCGGGTTGGATTCGGGTCGGGGAGGAGGTAAAAAAAAAACACGAACAAGGCACGGAGCGCAGGTAAAAACGCGACCCGTCCCTGGGTGGGCTCGAACCACCAACCTTTCGGTTAACAGCCGAACGCGCTAACCGATTGCGCCACAGAGACCGCGCTGACAGCAGCGCTGCGGCCGCTCCCTGAGTGATGCGGTGACGGCGCGGGGGGGTTGCGGGGCTCCTGGCTCTGTCCTTTATTTCCCTTTTTTCCCCTTTCCCTGCCTTTTTTTACCTCCTCTTTTCCCTTTTTCTCCCCCATTCCTTTTCTTTCCTCCCTTCTCTCCCTCCCCCCCTCCCCCTTTTTTTTTTCCCTTTCTCTCCCCCTTTTCCTTTTATTTCCACCCCCCCCCCCCCTCCTGTTTGCTCCCCATCCTCCCCCCGCACCACGAGGACCGCGCACGGCCCGTGGTACCCCGGGGGGGTTGAGGAGGGCAGGTCCCGGTGAGTGTCGCCGCCGCGGGTCGGGGGGGGGGGCGGGAGGGGGGTCCGGGATCTCCGTGTGGCCACAACGGGGTGAGGGAGGGGGGGGGGGGGGGGCCGCAATCTCAGCCCCTCACTCCCCTCCTCCGCAACACCCCAAAGGAATGAGGTCACGTGAGTGAGGGGGGCGGGGCCTGGCGGCGGCTGGAGGAGGGAAAAAAATATTAAAAAAAAAAAAAAAGGAGGAAAAAAAAAATAAAGGGAAAAAAAAATAAAAGGAGGAGGACGGGAGGGAAGGGGGGGGGGGGGGGGGGGAGAAAGAAACGGGAGAAAGAAAAAAAAAAAAAAAAGAAAAGAAAAGAGGGGGGGAAATAAAGGGCTCCGGCCGCAGCGCCCAGCCGAGCCGCGCCGAGCCGGGCAGCGCCAGCAGGTACGGACCGGGCCCCCCCCCGCGCCCCCCCCCCCCCGCCGCCCTTTTCTCTCCCCGTTCAAAGATGGCCGATGGCCGCGTCCCCCCGCCTTGTGCCGTGACCCCCCCACGGGCGCGGGGTGGCGGGCGCTGACAGCTCCGCGGGAAGGGGGGTGGGGGGGTGGGCGGCCTCGGTACAAAGGGTGCGGGCAGCGGGGGGGGCAACAGCCCCCATTGGGTCGGAGGGTGACACCGGGGGGGGGGGGGTGACCCGCTCCGTTCAACGCTCGTGTCCGCGTCCCGGCGCAGCGTCACCCACTGCCGGGCGCGGGGACACGCACGGGGTGGGGGGGGGGGGGGGTCCCGCCGGGGGGGGTGCGGGGGGGGGTCGGTTCGCCGCGTGCCCCGTCCCGGTGCGTCCGTGCGGAGCGGTGACTTTGAGACGCCCTTCCCACCCCCCCCCCCCACAAACACACACACCGCGTTGGGGATTTGGGGAGGGGGCTCCGGGCCAGAACCCCCCCCCAGGCTCGCGGCCCCGCCGCTGTGTGAGAACCGGGCTGGGGGGGGTCCGTTTGCCCCCCACAGGAAACAGCGCACCGGGCGCAGCGGAACCGGTTTGTGCCGGTGGTTTTGTGCGCCCCCCCCCCCCCCCCCCCCCCCCCGAGAGACTCGCAGCCCCCACCGGCTCGGGGAGCTCCTGCTTGGGGGGGTGGGGGGGGCGGCCAGCAGCAGCCCGTGCCCCAAGGGGAACGTAAAGGGGAAATACCCGCGGGACAGCGCGGGGAGGGGGCGGCGTCGTTGGAGGTGGGGAGGGGGGGGAGGGTCCGTGTCGTGTGCACACGCACAGCTCCATCACACACCCCTTGCACGCCCTGCACGCACCCCATCCACGCCCCGTGCGCACCCAGTTGTGCACACCCCTTTGCACACACACACACACCCCTCCCCCCCCCCGTGCGCACCCCTCGTTGCTTTCCACGAGCGCAGCGCTTTGCTGCCCGCCCGTATCCGCCGCCCTTCGCGTGGTGCTGCTCGGAGTGGGGGTTGCCATGGAAACCCTAAAACTGCGGTGATTTCGGGCCGTGGCTGCGCCGCCCCACTGCGAAGGCAGCACGGACGGAGCGGGCAGAGCTTGTTGGTGCTGGGGGGCACTGAGTGTGGCACACCTGGCCCTGCACGCCCAGCCGTGCACGCCCACCCCTCCGTGCTCACCTATCTGTGCGTACCCCTCCCTGATCGTCCATCTGTGCGCACCCATCCGTGCCCAACCCCGTGCACACCCATCTATGCACGCCCACCCACTTTGTGCACACCCTTCTGTGCGAACTCATCCGCCCACACTCCTGTGTTGCACACCCATCCGCACACACACCCATTCAAGCATACCCTCTGTGCACTCCTCCCCCTGTGCACACCCACCCGTGCCCACCCCCTGTTCATACCCATCTATGCGCACCCATCCGTGCACAACTGTTGCACACCCGTTGCACGCGGGTGCCCACAGTGCCCAGCCGCGGACTCCGGAGTTTCTATAGAAACCGAAAGAGGCGACGGAGGCTGAAGTGCCTCTTCCATCCAACACAACCAAAGCACGCCCGTGTGTGTGTTTGTGTGTGTGTGTGTGTGTGTGTGTGTGTGTGTGTGTGTGCGCACGTGTGCGTGTGCAGCCCGGGCAGCTGCAGGCAGAGGGGATGTGCTCGGGGATGCAGCCCTGCGGCGGGGGAGCACACAGATGGGGGGAGGGGAGGGCAACGTGCGGGGCACTGTGGGGTGTGCGGGCGCTGCCCACCGTGCGGCTCCGGGGCTGTTTGCATGGCAGGCAGAACGGGTCCCGGTTTGGCACCGATCGCTTTCCCTCTTCCCTTCCCTCCCCCCCCCCCCCTCCCTTAGGGCGGAGCTGCTGCAACATGCACAGGACCACCCGGATAAAGATCACCGAGCTGAACCCGCACCTGATGTGCGCTCTGTGCGGGGGGTATTTCATCGACGCCGCCACCATCGTGGAGTGCCTACACTCGTGTGAGTGGGCGCGGGTGCCCCACGCCGTGCAGCTGCCGTGGGGCGGCGAAGGGATGGGGGATGTGGGGGGGAGGGGGGGCACGGGGTGCTGCCCATCTCAATGGGGCGCTGCGTCTCTCCTCGCAGTCTGCAAGACCTGCATCGTGCGTTACCTGGAGGCCAACAAGTATTGCCCCATGTGCGACGCCCAGGTGCACAAAACCAGACCCCTCCTCAGCATCAGGTGCGCGGGGTGCCGGGATATCTCGCTGGGTGACCCCCACGGCGGGGGGTGGGGGCAGGAGAGATGTGGGGCTGGGACATGGGAAAGGTGGGGGAGGTGGGATGGGATGGGGAGGTGAGATGAGGTGGGATAGGGGGAGAAGTGCTGCTCCCACCTCCGTTTCTCGTTTCCCTTCCCCTCAGGTCAGACAGAACGCTGCAGGACGTCGTGTACAAATTGGTCCCGGGGCTGTTCACAGGTGCGGTGCGGATCGGATCGGCGCTGCGGGAACCCCCGGCTGTGCCGCCCCCACCCCCCCGCCCCCCTCTCCCTTCACCCCCCTCTCTTACAGATGAGATGAAGCGTCGCCGCGAGTTCTATGCCACGTACCCCGTGGCCGAGGGTGAGTGCCCGTCCATGGAGTCCCCTTCCCCCCTCCCACGCGACCCCCGGCTCAGACCCAACCTCTCCCCTTCCCCCCGTGCCCATCAGTGCCCAACGGCTCCAACGAGGACCGCGGGGAGGTTCCGCAGCGCGACGGGACGCAGCCGACGGAGGACGGCATCGTCAGTCTGTCCATTGAGTTCTACGAGGGAGCCAGGTAGCGCTTCGCTGCTGGGCGGGGACGTGGGGTAGGGGTCGGGAAGGGGATTGGAGGGGCGGGGGGGGGGGGGGGATGTGGGGCTGGGAGCATCCAGAGCCCATCGCAGGGCTCAGCCACACACCTCCAGCTGCAGCGTTTGGTGTCGGAGATGCAGCACCGTGTGCATGGGGCTCGGCGAGAAGTTTCGAGAGTGTTCCCCCCCCCCCGCACCCCTCTCCAGTTCCCGCGGGGGCTTTGTTTTCTCCTCTCTCCCGTTTTCCTTCAACTTTGTCCCCTCTTTGCTTTCCTGCCCCCCAGAGAGGAGAAGAAAGGGACCATCGAGAACGGGGATCTGGAGAAGAAGGTGAGCGCGGGGGGAGGAGCAGAGGGGACACACCGGGGGAGGGGGCTGCCCTCGCTGCAGGGGGGGCTCAGCAGCACTCCTCCCCCAGAGGAACGCGGTGCGGTTCCTGCGCTGCCCCGCGGCCATGACCGTCATGCACCTGGCCAAGTTCCTGCGCAATAAGATGGATGTGCCCAGCAAGTACCAGGTGAGAACCCGTGCTGCCCCCTCTCCCCTCCGGCTTTGCCCGTTCCCCCACCCCGGGGCATTGATGCTGTTCTCTGTACCAGGTGGAGGTCCTCTATGGAGATGAACCCCTGAGGGAGTACTACACACTGATGGACATCACCTACATCTACCCCTGGAGGAGGGTGAGTGCAGGGATGCACAGGACATGGGGTGCGTGGGACACAGGATGCGTGGAATGTCAAGTGCACAGGTCATGGGGTGCATGAGATGCCAGGTGCACGGGTTATGGGATGCATGGGATGTGGGGTGCACGGGGCACGGAGTACAAGAAGCACAGGGTGCAAGGGAGGCACGAGGTGCAGGGTGCATGGTGCACAGGGTGCACGAGGCACTGGGTGGTGCAGGGCGTGTAGGGTGCATGGAGCACAGCGTGCAGCAAGGCGTGCAGGGCACGTGGAACAACAGGGTGTCCAAGGTGCACGGGCTGCAGGTTGCATGGAGCACGGGGTGTGGAAGGCACACAGGGTGCAAGGTGCCACGCTCTGCTCATCTCCCCCCACAGAACGGCCCTTTGCCTCTCAAATACCGCGTCCAGCCCACCTGCAAGCGCCTGAAGCTGCCGCAGCCGCCCACCTCGGAGTGCACCAACACCAGCGGCGCCTCCGAGTGCGAATCGCTCAGCGACAAAGCGCACAGCCCCGCCACGCTGCCCCGCACTCCGCCCTCCCTGCCCAGCCCCGGCACTCCGCCCCACGGCTCTCCCAGCCCCACAGCCGCCGCCGCGCCCCACGGAGCCTCGAACTGCCCCCCTTTGCCCCCCTCCCGCTGCCGCAAAGCCGCGGCTCACGGCCCCGCGGGGTCCGCGCTGACCTAACGGGGGGGTGGGGGGCGGCCGCGTTGGTTTTGTATAGCTCTGTATATTATATATATGTGCATCTATAAAGAGAGACGTGTACAGAGGGAGATGCGGTTTGTACACACGTATTTTACGGGTGGGTTTAGAGTGCAGGTGAGGCGTAGAGGGGAGCTCGGTTGCTTTCAAATGAATCACAGAATGGCTTGGGTCGGAACGGACCTCAAGGATCACGAAGCTCCAACGCCCTGCTGCAAACAGAGCCACCAACCTCCACATTTAACATCATCCTGTACAGTCATCGGGCAAACATCTGCACTGGGCCACAGCTCTGTACGTGCAATGAATGCTGTTCAGTGCCACGGACCCCCCCCTCATCCCGCACCCTCCGGGACCCACACACCGCAGGGGCTGCATCCCTACGGGATACCCCGCAGGGTGAGGTCACGGGGGGAGGGGGGCCCAGCAACGGGGCTCAGCGCCGGGCTCCACTCCCCGCCTCCCACAGCCGTAGGTGGCTGCCGTCGCACCGGGGGGGGCTGCGGGTCCGTTTGCAGCCGCACAGCCACACTTTGCCGTCCGCCTCCGCCGTGAAGCGCAGAGGAACGCTGTCCGGAGCCAACGTGCGGTGCGTGCCGTCGCAGAACGGCTGAGAAGCAAAAAGGGTCGCGGTGCTGCGTGAGGAAAACTGCGGGACCCCTCACCCATCCCGGACCCCCCCCCGGCCCATCCCGCAGCCGCACACCTGCGCTCGGCTGTGCCCGCACGAGCACCACGCGTATTTCTTCCCCGCCTTCAGCTCCACGCGGTACGGAAAAGCGATGCGGGGGGAGAGCGCAGCCCTCAGCCGAGCCACGAGAGCGGCCGCCCCGCGTCGCACCGCCGCCATCCCCGCACCGCCCCGGAACGGCCGCAGCTCCGCCCAGCCCGACGGTGCCGGAAATTCGGCTCCTACGGGTCGCAGCGGCCGCCCCGCCTCCTCTTCCTTTCCTCTCTTTTTTGTTTTTTTTTTCTTCTTTTTCCTGTGCTTTTTATTTTCTTTTACTTTTTTTTTTCTTTTTCTTTCTCTTTCCCTTCCCCCCCTCCCCTTCCCCTTCCTCTTCCCTCCCCCTTCCGTTCCCTTCCCCTCCCTTTTCCCTTTCCAGCCGTTACCCAAACATCCTCCTTGCTGTCCCTTCTCTTTCCTGCCTGGAAAACAGGAGACAAGAGGACAAATACGAGCTGTGCATTCATGCCTGCTGCTGGGAAGCTCCTGCTTCACCCTTTAAAGCAACCTCACCGCAATACCGAGGGCACCAACGAGCAGCAGAGCAACGCCAGCTGCTCACCTGGGATTCAGGGGCTGCCGCACCGGAGGATCACAGCTTCAGTGTCCTTTGCACAGATGCAAAAAAGCCCTTCTCAGCACCGGAACGATGCGATGCGTGCCCTGCGGGCGGTTTGCAGACAAACAGGGCAAGGAGAGCTTTTGGGCCACCCCCAAATTGTGCGGCACCAGCTGAACCCCCACGGAACCCTTCACTGAGCGTGAGACCCCCCCGGCTGGGTTTGCCTTTGGGGCTGTGAGCAGCTGCAGCCCCGCGGGTGCATTAACGACGCCTCCCACGTTAATATTAATATTATTTATTATAATAAAGAACAGTCAAGCAGCGTGAAAAAAATATATCTTAGCTACATTACCTTAAATTGCCAAAAATATACACATTTTTTTTTCTCTTTTATTTAATTAAAAAAAAAAAAAAAACGAACAAAACCGAAAACAAAACCAACCAACAAACCGAAACAGAACAAAACGAAACAAAAGAAAGACACATGCAACGTACTAAATGAGACATTAGCATCAAAATGGGTAAAGAAACGTACCCCAGTGCAACTGAAACACAGATCATCTTTAGCTTTTCTTTTCCTTCCCCCTCCTCCTCCTCCTCCTCCTCTCTTCACAGCCATGCGGGTGCCCGGTGCTGACCCCCCCCCCCCCCCATTGCCCAAAGGGATCTCAGGGTGCAGGGGGTGCCCTCTGGCACCTCTGGAAGAGCCCCGAGGAATGTGTAAGTGCTTTATCTGCGGGGCTCTCACCTTCCCCATCAACCTCTCCTGACCCCGTGGGTTCCTGCTGGTGCTCAGCATTGGGGTGCTGACCCACGGATCCAAGCAGGGCTTTGATTTGCTGCAGGTGCAGCGCTCTCTGCTCAGAGCCACACGGATGGAGCCCATCAGCTCTCTCCTTCCCTGCTCCCCTCCTGTTCTCAAGTCTTCCCTGAGGAGCTGGAACGTGGGGATGGATGCTCTGCAACAGCCTGCACGTGCCTGGGCAGCGGGCACCCCCCCATAGGGACCTCCCAGTGAAATAAAAAAGAAAAAAAACAAAGAAAAATCATCATCACTTGAATGGAGTCAGAGCCCCAGGTAAGCCCAGCAGCTGCAGGCGTTGCAGCTGCAGAGCTCACAGCTGCTGTTGGACCCCCCGCCCCAATGGATGCAGTGGGGAGGAGATGCTCTGCGCTGAGGCTGAGCTGCAGGGACGATGAGGAGGGGGCGCTTTTTTGTCCTTGGGTTTTAATTTTTCCTCGTGCTTTCACTGTTAGCTGCCACCCCCATCCTTCCGACGGCTTCTTAACCTTGTTAAAACATCAGCTTTTCTGCATTGAAAGAATAAATAAAAGCAGAATTCTATCGAACTCGTTTCTGAGCGGGCGGCAGCGGGCTGCCCACTTCACAGACCGGGAGATCAGAATGGAGCTTTTCCCTCTGGTTTTTAGCTTTAATCCAACCCTCGGGGTGATCATTTCCCAAACAGAAACCAAACCAAACCACCCCCTCCCCCCAAAAAAAAATAAAACCAGAAAGGAAGAAAGACATCACGGATGAGATCTGCCCCACCACCAGCCTTCTATTCCCATCAGCACAGACCCACTGCTGACAAATTCGAATAGTGCAAACCAGTTAGGGGCAGTGGGAATGTGCTGACAAAGATCCAGGTCTGCCCACGTGTGACATTTTAAGACCCTTGGAGCTTCTGTTTGCTGGAGTCTTTGCACCTCCCCCCCCCTCCCAACCCCCCAGGAGAGCTGGGAAGAGGAAAAGAAGGGGCTACGTGTACGTTTGACGTTATGCTCCCCTCCCTCAGAGCGTCCCCACCTGCCCTGCCATCCATCCACGACATCCAGGATCAGAAGCAGAAGCTCCTCGCTGAGGTTCCGGGCTGTGAGACGGAGTTAAGGTCCAAAGGTGGAAGAGAACAAAGGGTCTGATGCCCCAGTGTGGGAGCTCAGTGACTGCCCCACTGCTCGGAGATCCCCTCTCTCAGTGCCAAAGACCAATGGAAGAACGCTGTTTCTTGGGGTTGTTGTTGGTTTTTTTTGCCAGACTGGAATGATTTGTGGTGGGGAAAGGATGCACCACGACTGGGCCTGCCTTTTCCATGCACACACGTTTCCGCCACCCAGCTGAGGCTTGGGATGTAAGAGCCGGGTTCAATGCACCTTCATCCAGGAGTTGGCTGCGATGGGGTAACACCGACCACAGCCCCCCTCTGCAAGCTGAACGTCAGGCTTTGGACATCTTAGAAGGACAGAGAGGCAGCACGAGGAGCAGGAATGTGCTTTTCAACGCCCCAAGCACAGCACTGACCCACCAGCAGCTGGCAGAGCAGACGTGGCCGTGTCCTTTACAGCAGCAGCAGCTTGCAGCTCTCCAAGCTCCTCACCCATCACTCCACCACCCGTGTCCTTCAGGCTGGGGCTGCGTCCAGCTGAGGTGCAGGGGCGTCGTACGATGGCTACAAAAAGCATCCGAAGAGCCCAGCAGGTGAGAAATCACAGCTATGGAACTTCTTCACCTCCCCAGCAGGGAGGAGCAGACCACGTAGGTACCACCACGGCATCCCCAGGTGGGTCACATCCAACGCTGCCTCCGAGGGCACCTCCTCCACGTCCCTCTGCACTGCACACCAGTGTCCTCAGCAGGGAGGGGGTGCCCCCCCCCCCCCCTCCACCAAGCTCTTGGCTGAGGATGCTCCGTGCTTTCTCAGTGCACGCACAGAACACGCGCTTGTGCTCACAGCAGGGAGCAGACGGTGGCACGCGGTGTTAACTCTCCTCTACTCTGTCTGGAAACACAGCTTCACTCTGAGCATGTGGGGCACGGAGCAGCGTGGCAAGCTGCCCCCCTCCCCCCTTCCCCACCACCACCTTTGCTCCTCCTGATAGCAGGGCTTGGTCGGAGACGGACTGTCTTCCAAAGCACCTCTTGGCATTGCCCAGCGGCAGGAAATGCTTCTCGGAAGCCTTGTGCTCATTGCTCTAACAGTACCAAAGCTGCTGACTGTGGAAAGCCACATTCCCCCTGGCTGAGAGGAGTTGGCTGCTGGTTTGTTCAGGGTGAGAGGGAGCTTAGCCCTTGTCTTGGGTAAGAGGAGCTCCCTTTTCATTCATGCTCTTTAAAAAAACAACAACAACAACAACAACAACAAAAAAAACAAACAGAAAGAGAAACGCAGAGGAGACAGGTATCAGTACAGGAGGGGCAGAAACAGAGGGCTCTGCTGTGCTGCCAACCTGGCCCTGCTCACTGCCACCTCTCAGGCTCCACCGAGAGCAACAGACACACCAAGGAGCCCTAGGCTTCCCCTCTGCCTGCTCCTAAGCGTCTCCAACCAGGGCTGGACCTCCTGGGTACAAACACAGGCCAGGGGAGGGATGGAGGAATTGCAAAAGTATCGCCCCCATCCCTCGATGCTGGTGTTGCAGTACAAGGATGCTTTACGGAGAGGCTGCAGACCTCTCCTCTTGGGTGCAAGATTCCTTCTTTCTAAACCCCGGGTCTCAGCATGCAGTCACCTCTGTGTTTCGTTGGCACCACAAGGGGCACGCTGCCCATCCACGTCTTACGAAGGGTGCCCTGGGAGCCTCTGTGCCTACCTACGGCCCTGCCTGGGCCTACAGAAGTCCTTGGAGGTCTGTCAGGATGTGACAGTGGCTACTCAGGGGGGCACAACGCCAGCGGAACGCCCTGGCTCTGCTGCCCACATGGTGCCCTGGTTCCCCCACGTTAAGTGCGGCGCACAGGGCACAGTGCCTGGCACCAGGAGCTCAGTGGGGTTAGGGGAGTGCTAGCAGCATACGCACCGTTCCTTTCGGGGTGTTGCCATCAGCCTGCAGGTTGAGAAACGGGTTAGTCTGTGCTGTGAGGACGGGAGGGATGCCTGTCCCCGAAGCCATGAGGCTGCTCCCAGGAGCGCTGAGCGGTGGGGTGGCCTGTGACGGAGCCAGGAGGGCATTGCTAGGGTTGAGCTGCTGGGGGGAGAGGGAGGCCATGAGGGAGCTGCTGTTGGGGGGCGGCTGGGGGGCCGAGGTCATCGGGGCGCTGGTGCTGGAGTGCAGGAGGGGGGTGGAGGTGGCTGCCAGGAGGCTGCTCATGGACAGCTGGGATGAGCTCGTCATCTGCAGCCGCTGCAGCTCCCTCTTCTGCTGGATTTGCTGCATCATCTGGAACACCAGGGCCTGCTGCTCCTGCGAGGAAAGGTGAGGAGAGCCATCAAAGGAGGGAGAAAAGGCTCGGGAAGGGGTGACACCTAAGGCAGAGAAGCCAGGAGCCTGATTAGCACGCTGCGGATAGGGATAAGGCAAAAGTCCCCCTCATCACATCCCTATAGGTACAGAGAGGAACCATCTGTTGTATTCGTTAGCAGACTCTGCTAGTCACCTCTCTGACCCTGTTGTTTCCTATGTGTGGGCACACACACCCACAAAGTGCTTTCCAAATAATCAATCCATGGATTTCCAATCTGCTGCAATCGTTACCCTGGATTTCTATGCTGGGTGCTGCTTTCCTCTCCCAGCCCATCGTGCTGCACCCTGGGGGTGGGGATGGGTGAACCGGGCTCTGGGGATGAGGATCACAGCACACCTGAGCCTGGAGGGACGCCCTGGCACCCAACTGAACTGCAGAAGTCACTATAGCAACCATCGACCAATGCGGCGCGCTGAGAGCTGACATTGTTTCCATGCCCATAGGGATGCAGCTGATGACACGGTGACATCAGCCACTGCAAAGAGAAGCCTTTGGAAATTTGCTTTTCCCTGGTTATAAATAGCCTGACCCAGAAATCCGTACAAAGCAGCAGGCCAAGTTCATGGGAGATATAAATGAGCAGAGCTTCATTGACGGGAGCTGTCAGCGCTGCCGTGTGACCGCACCGCGCTGAGGGACAGCACGGAGTGGCTGCAGGGTCTGTGAATGCAGTTCTCACAGCTCCAGGTTCTGTTCACCACCCATCTATGCAGCCTTCCCTCAGCTGCCTGCTGCTGTTTCCCCCCCGCCAGGATGGGGTCAGACCCTCCGAGCAGCTGCCCAGCCCTCCTCCTGACCCCACATCCAGTTCTCCATGTCAGTGTGCCCGGGCAAAGTTTGCCTGCCTCAGGACTAAACAATTTGGTGCTTATCTCTTTCTACACTCAAGCAGTGTCCTCCAGCGAGTTCCTCCTCTCCTGTGAGCCTTCATATATCTGCAGCAGGAGCAGACACAGTTTGCATTCAGTTGGCAGGAGGAGGCAACAGCGCTCCTTGCTTTCACCTCGGCTCAGCTTTGCTGCGCTCTCACACCCTCGGGGTGTGGGAAACCCAGATTAAATGTTTTCCTTTGTACAACAAAGCCCACACCCTTATCCCCCCCCTCCACACCTTCCTGCCTACAGCTTTCCTCCTCGCTCCACCCACAACAGCACCAAGATGGGGAGAACGCGCACGACCGCAAAGGAGACTCGGCTGCAGGAGGGAGCAACGCTTCCCATCCCAGCTCCAAGGCCTTCCCATTAAACAGTTCATCAGACAGAAGGTGCCAGGCAGGCGTTCTTACCGGATTAAGCGGTTGAGAAGTCAGGAGCTGCTGGAGCTGCTGGAGCTGCTGCTCGTGTTGGTGCAAGACGTGCCGCTGCTGCTCTGTCAGGGGACTCAGGCTCGGCATGCTGCAAGGGAGCGGAGCGGCCAGCATCAGCACAGCCCGCCTTGGTCCTGCGTGTGCAAGGATCCCTCCCTCCCTCCCGGTGCTAAACTTCTGCTGGAGAGGGCCCGGCTGTCCCCGCGAGCTCCCCGTCCTCACCTGCTCAGGCTGGTGGAGAGCTGCAAGGTCGGAGGGCCGCTCGCCTGCGTCAGCGCGCTTGGAGGCTGGGCGGCCTGAGCTCCGTTCAGATTCCCCAGGATCCCGTTGATGGGCATCTGCTGACCTCCTGCCACGGTCCCCATCAGGCCGTCCACCATGGGCACAGTGGAGAGGCTGTGGCTGGCAGTGGTGCCACCCCCCAGCCCGCTGCCTGCCACCCTGGCCAGGCCATTCACCTGCTGCACCCCGGGAAGGGGTAGCGAGGCAGGACTCTGCTGCAGCATGGGCAGGGGCGGAGGAGTGCTGTGGAAGGACAGGGAGGAGCTGCTCCTGCTGGGGCAACCTGAATGAGGGTCCTGGGGGAGAAACGGACATAAGAGCATCGGACTGGGGCAGCTTGTGAAAGGTTGGCTCAGCTCCGGGGGGGATGGAGAGCTGGAGGTGGGAAGGGGGCCGTGAGTGCAAGTGCAGGAGGATGCTCAGAGAGGTCCCAGAACTCAGACGTGCTTTGCTGGATCTCTAAAAGCGTGGCTGGAATAGCCTGGAAGCACTCTCACCTCTCGCTTGCAGGCTCAGCAACCCTCAGCACTGGGAACGAGCATCTCCAGAGAAAGAAGCCTGGTTTCTGGGCCTCAGCTACGAGGCTTTGTGAGCTGGACACCAAGTCAGAGCACTGGCACTGCACTGCTCTGCTCCCTCCCCGGTCCCTTCCCCAGCTGGACGTGTGACCCGTGTACCTCAGAGGAAGTGGAGAGCGAGTTCTCGATCCCAAAGCTGTTCTTGCACGGGGGGCTCTTGCTGATGCTCAGGGAATCGTTGTTGCACACTGTAAGGAGGAAAGAAGTGAGAACAGAGAGTCAGGGGTGGAGCCTGACGTTGCCACAGCAATGGCTCTGCCACCAGTGGCTGCAGCCACATAAATGGGTCAGATCCTCCCCGCCGTGACCCACCCCTGCCCACCCCAGGACCTCCTACAAGGGGGCACAGAAACCGATGCTTCCCATCACCCCTCACCGTTGGTGGGCAGGATGTAGTGGGCTTGGCTGCCCGGCCCGTTGCTGCTGGTCACCACTGGGAAAGGGACAGAGAGCTGGACGTTGAGGAGCTGCAAACGCTCCTTCTTGGCCGTCAGCGTCATGATCTGCTCCTGGAGCCGCTGGTTCTCCTTCTGCAGCGAGTGCAGAGCTTTGAGCATCTCTACAACTGCAGGGATGGAACGGAATAGGAGGGAGGAAGGATGGAATCCGGGAAGGAGATGGGGGGACAGAGGGAAGAGGAGAAGGGGGAGCACACAGGGGCACCGCAGTTAGAGCACAGCGAGGGAAGACCGGCCCCCAGAACACAGCCCCACTGCCAGCTCCTCCCCATGCCACAGGTCAGTGCTTCATCCCCAGCCTGGCTCCATTTCTTAAGGGCAAACCCCCCCCCCCAAAAAAAAACACCCCCAAGGATCGCTCCTCCCGCAGCCCCGTGCCCCACAGTGACTCACTGTTGACGCCAGCTTCTCCGTTGCCCTGCTTCTCCAGCAGCTGCTCGATGTTGGGGGTGGCCTGGGGGACATTTTCCAGCTGCCCGCTGCTGCTGCAGGACACCGTCTGGTCAAAGAGGGTCGGCAGGCTGCTGATGGGGGACCTGCGGGGGTTGGGGGGCAGTCAGAACCCCTCATCTGCACCGCACTCCTCCCCTCCCTTCTCCCCGCAGCTCTTCCACACCCCTCCCAGCTCTGCTCTTCTCATCCCCTCTTCAGGATGCGGATCCCTCGTTCCTGCCTGCCCAGCTGCCGGAGCAGCCCCCATACCTTCCCCAGGAGGAGGACACGAACCTTCCCCCTCCCCAACCCGCCTCACCCGCCCCACGTCTCCAGAGGCACCCGAAGGTCACTCACATGGAAGAGAGACTCTCCTGGGGCGAAGTCCCTCGGCAGCCGAAACTGCAGTCCTCCAGGTCGGGCTCTGGATGGGGAGAGGCACAGAGAGGCACCCCGTTCATAGGCGCTCGGCGCTGCAGGTGCCCGCAGCCGGGCTGTCCCCGCTAGATGGGAGCACCGAGCAGCCCGGCCGAGCCTTTGCGTCACGCAGCGCCCGCACAGCCCCCGCCCCGGGGGAGGCGACGGAGGAGGGGCTGCGTGTCCCCGCGTGTCACCCGGGGAAGGGCACGGCTGGGTGCTGCCCGGCTGTCCCGGGAGAGGCCGTGCCTTCAGCCACCCGAGCTGGGGATGCTCGCTTTGCTGAGGATGAAGGCATCGTTGGCACAGACGCGCTTGGCTTTCCTGAGCCTTCAGCATCCCTTCCCCAACCCAGCTGCGGTCCTCCAGCCTTTCCACATCACACAATCACAGGACAGCTCCGGTTGGAAGAGACCTTAATGCTCGTTTAGTTCCAACCCCTGCCCTAACCGGGATTCCCCCCCCCCCCAACCCCCCCAGCTCAGGCTGCACATCCATGGCCTCAAGCCCTGCCCCCTGGGGGGGCACCCACAGCTCTCTGGCAGTCTGTTCCAACGCCCAACCACCCTAAGCTGCTGCTGTGCACGTGTGTGAGACATCTCCTATCCAAACAGTCATCGAGAACGAGGAGGATTCATCTGCTGTTTTCAGCCCCTAAGCACACGCTAGCCTTGCTCTGGGCAACACAGGTGTTGTGAGGGCAGCCCACCCCAGTGCCTGACTGCCCCTCCTCTTCCTCACACAAGAAGAGATGTTTCTCACGTGCAGGAATCCAGGAAGTCTCCCGCAGGGAGCACTGCAAAGCACTTTGATTTACACCACCATGCCCTGAGCGGGGCATTGGTTACCAGCAGTATTTTCTGCTGCTGAGAACAAACAAGAGCAAGGCTCGTAGGAATGAGACCAGCCCTCAGCCCTTCAGCCACGTGGTGGTGCCTTCCCAGCCACCAACTACACCTGGTCGGCCCACAAAGGGAGAAGCCACTGCTCCCAACCAGCAGCGATGTCCTGCTGTAAGGACACATGGAGACAACAAGGCCAACAAGGCCAGATTTAGGGATGCCACAAGGCGTGGAGCCTTCCTAAGCTCCTGGGAGCACAGCAATTCACCTCGGTATCATTTTCACCCCCTAAACCCTTCAGAACATCTCCACATCCCATCGCACGCAGCCGTGCCACAACAGGTTTAACATGCAAGCAGACCAACATTCAGCCAAGCTGACTGTCTGCTCGTTGCTGTCTTGTTTTCTTGCAGAACAGGGAGGCTGTGTGCATCCACGTGACTCTGAAATAGCATGAAGCTCCACAGTCCTGGCCAGCACCCACTCTGTTAGCTGGAAGTCTGGGAGATAACTGAGTTATCAAACAGAGACAGCTCTTTGCAGGGCAACAAGTATGAAAAGGAGGCTCGAAAACAGCCACGGGAGATAAATGCATTTGGGCTGTCATCGTGGTGAGGCAGGATCCAGGACAAGCAGTGGGAGGATGAACCAGACAGGAGCAGAGGGAGTGGGAAGATAAGAATCAGACTCTTTGCATTGCCAAAGGCACTCCGGTATCAACCTGCATCAGTGATAACAGTTTTTTTGGTTCCTCCATCTGTAAGACAGGATAACACCGGTTCCCTACATCACATTAAAGTCGTGAAGGACTCGAATATCAGTGCAATGAAAGCTATGTCTGCAGGGGATCTGTCTACACAGACACTCCCAGGAAAGGTAATCTGTATTAAAGACAAGGCAGGAACACTTAAACCGTCACAGCCACCTTGTTAACGACTCGGGATTAAAGCGGTCGTCACAGTTTTAAGTGAAAATGGCTGCAAAGGAGGTTTAATGCATGTTAATTAATCCCACTGGAAAAAAAAAAAAAGAAAAGAAGGAAGAAGGAATTTGGTTTAATGGCCTCCGGGTCACTGCTGCAGAGAGGAGATGGGGACGGAGGACCCTTAAAGGTGACAAACAACAGGAGATGCTCTGAAAGCTGGCTGGAATCAGAAGGATCCCAAAGATCAAAAGAGCAATTTTGGAGATGGAAACTGAGCACTGAGAGCTTTGCCTGCGTGCTTCATCCATCATCGGCCGCAGGGCTGGAGCTGAAGCCGGGCTGCTGAGCCTCTGCACTGCGCCTGAACCACAAGGCTGCTCCTGAAAGCCGATTTGCTTCCTCCTGCTGTCAGCACCTCGCCAAAATAACAGCCCGGGGAAGTGGCAGCCGGTCCTTTCCTCTCTCTCTCGTTGACGGCCACGGGGGAGGAATAACTCCTGGAATCATCCCATTCCCTCCTCCATTCCAGGTGACCTCTCCTGGCTCACAGCTCCTGCACAGCAAGCCCTGACCCCGCTGGTGTCAGCAGCGTGGTTCCCTTCCCATTGCACCCATGCAGACACAACGCTGCCACACAACACACAGATGCACACAGGCAACGTCCGCAGGCTCGCAAAGCTCATACATAAGCACAGGTGTTCCCTCATGCTTTACATGCAGGCATGCACGCTGGTTAAGGCAAATAAGGGCACAAGGTGTCGGATTAACCAGAGAGCTCAGGGTGATCCCTGCTGAGGTCTGTGCCATTCCAAGCCCTTGTTGCTCCACGTGATGCTGGGCAGAGCTTTACTCCATGGGTTCAGCATCCAACGCGCTGAGCTGCCAGCACTTCTGGGCTAGGGGAGCACAAGCACCGCTAACTGCTTTTGCTCAAGCACAGAGCAGGCTGAAAGGCAGGCCGGCTCTGCTTGGAAGAGAGGGGGAAAAAAAAAGGCCTTATGATGCTTCAAGTTTCCTGCTTATGAACCAGGCAGCTTTCCAAGAAAAATGGATTTGCCTCGGTGGGAAAAAATGAGCAGTTGTAAGCAATTCGGTGCTTGGCACGTTCGTGTTTGGAAGTGGAAAGCAGAGGATTCTGCTGCATTTCATGAGAAAGCCAAAGGGGGAAGAGCAGAAAGTAACTCAAAACAGGGCTGGAAGATGAAAATTAAGAGTGTTTTAAACGCCGACAAAAAGGCCCTTTAGAGGGTTCTGAACAAGCAAAAGCTCAGCAGTGTTCTCGGTGGGTTTGCGAAGCTTTAGTCGGTAAAAAGGCACCAAATCTTTGGGGTGTGGAAGGAGGGAAACATTTCCATTCTTGCATCTCCTCAGCACGTGTCCGGGGACACGCATCGCATAGCAGCAAATGTGTTCATACAGGGCTGGAGGGGGAATACTTCCTAAAGGCAAACACAAGCACGGGGGGGGAAAGCCACTGTCCCTCTCTCCTGACCCTGTATGCCACATATGTGGGATGGGAGCAAGCGGGGGTGGGGGGGAAGGGGGGGCAGATGGACAACTATGGATGCTGTTCTCTTGACTCTTCCAGGGAGATCCCTCCAGGAGCCCAAACTCACATACCTTCTGATTCACGTACCTGCCCGGCTGCTTTCCGACTGATTTAAGAGCGGGTTGATGGACAGCCCAGACGTGAGGGGGCTTCCAAAAATATGTGAGGAAGGGAGGCTGAAGGTGGAACCTGCCAGCGAGAACACCTGCATGGCAATGGGATGGGGGAGGGATGGGAAGGGAGAGAAAGGAGGGAGGTGGGAGGGAGGGAAAGGGAGAGATTACTTCTCCAAAACGTGAGAGAAAAAAATAAGGTTTCGTTATTCCTTCTCTTCCTGACTGTTGAACTCGGCTCGGTCATGAGAGAGAGCGTTAAAAATATCTCCCTGGAAGTCCCAGCAGACAGCTGAAAATCTTCCCAGCCCCATCTCCGAGCCAAGAGGTTTGAACGGGCTGAGTAACAACACCGCAGCTGTAAAACTAACTCTCTCCTCCCTGTTAAAACACCTCTCACCACCAGCTCCCAACAAAGGACGGGGCTCCGTGTGCTGGCACACGTGCAGCCCACCCAGTTGAGATGCCTCCCACTGAGCTCCCCGTGGCCGGAGGGCTGGCACTGGTGGTGAGCAGCAGGGACACAACACACGCCTCTGCCACCTGAGCCGTGCTCCTTGTGCTGGCAGTGGAGACGAATGTACCAACAGGCTGCAATTCCCCTCGCCCCAAAGTGGCTACATGCACCCTCAGAGAGCCCTGGACATACGGCTTGTTGTGTGCATTGAGTGATATTCTGAGCTGTAGCAACAACAGACCCAGGGTTATTGCCACATCCGCAATCTTTCAGGTATAAAAACCCAACAAAACGGTGTAGCCTGCAGACTAAAGTAATTCGGACAAGGGAACTTTGTTGCTGTGATGCCAAACTGCCTGCAACTTTCTCCGTCTGCATCCTTTTAAGCGATGCCAAAGGAAGGTGCAGCTGGCAGCTCCCCTCCAAAGCAAAGGAAGGGAAAAAGCAGCTCCTCTGTGCCCACAAACCAGCCCTTGCTGAGTGCAGTGCCCTCCTGAACGACAGCCACCCTGCTCCCCAGGCTCTTACCTGCGTGGTGGAGACGGAGGAGGAGGACGAGGTGGGGATGGTGCTTGCAAAAGGAGAGCGGTTGAGTGGTGGGATGGACGAGTTGCCCTGGTGTGCCAGCAGGCTGGAGGAGAGGGGTGTGCTGCACACAGCCCGGAGCACTCCACCCCCGTGGGAAATAGGGTCCTTGTTACTGGTGTAGATCCCTGCAAAGGGAGGGGAGGAAATGTGTTAGAGAGGCACGTTCCCACCCACAGCAAGGCCTGGGGGGCAGCTGGTGTGCTGCAGGGGGCATCTCTGCGAGGGAGGGCAGCACTGCAGAAGGACCACGTGCAACGTGTGCCTCAGCATCTCGTGGCCCCAGCACGCAGTCAGAGCGGTGACAGCCCACGATCGTTCTGTCCGAAGGTGTCACAGTTTTCCAGCCTTCCCCCCTCGTTTGCCTTCTGCACCCCGACGCAGTCGGACTGAGAAACCGCAGCACCGAGTGACTCACCAAAGCCACGCGTGGGTGGCAGAAGGGAGACCCACAGCCAAGGGACAGCACTCCTGCTGAGTTAACCTGATCCCTTCCACTGTGCCCAGGGACTGGGGAGGTGCAGGGACAGAGAAATGGGTCAGGGGGGGGACGAAGAGGGACGAGGAAGGAGCTGCTGCACGGGCACACAGCACAGCCCAGCACTGGCTCTGCCAACATCCCTCTGCAGAAGAATGGGAGAATGAGCAGGGAGAGGGCAGGCCCTGGCAGCCTCTTCCTCTCTGAAACGTTCCTTTGTTGTTCCAGGGGGAGAGGGAAAAAAAAAAAGAGAGAGAGAGAGAGAGAAAAAAAATTGGCCTAAGGTTGTGATGGTGGAGGAGGCTGCAATGATTCTTGCAGCTCCTCTCCGCTCTCAGGCAGTGCAGACAAATGGGCCACAGCTCCCGGGTGCACGCAGCAGAATTAGACCCCCCCCCCCCCCCCCCCCCCCCCCCACCACCACCTCCTTTGCAATCTGACCTAAATTGGAGCATCTGCAAACAACCCACAATAGACCGATGACAAGTTCTGCTGCCAGAACAGTGTCAAACCTCAGCCTGGAGCTGCAGGCCCCTCCCCTGCATGCTGCCTTAACCCCTTCCTGCCCACACATCCTGTTGCTCTCACCCCCTCCCGGGCCAGATCAGGGCTCAGGATTCGGCTTCCCAGGCCAGGGGCAGCTGACAGCCCATCTGCCGTGTTAATGGTGCGCCCATCCTCCAACCCTACGTGGATGTGGCCACACCAGGATGAAAGGTTTTGCTTTTTAAAGAAGGGTTAAGCTTCAAGCACTCCTGAGAATCCCTCATTTGGGGTCAGATGGCGGTTGCTCCAATTTGGCCTGGGAATATCCCTGTCTGCATCGCTTTAGAAAGGAAGCTTTGACTTGTTGAGGTTTTCCAGCACTTGAGCAAGACAGGCTTGAAATGAGCCCAGTTCCAACAAGCATGCGGATGACCCAGGGGGATGAAGACCACGATGGAAACAGAAGACTGGAGGTGGGTTTTTACAGCTCCTGGGAGTGATGGATGGGGACCGGACAGTGCGCAGAGGCAGGTTCAGGCACCAGGCAGATGTGATGCTGAAGGGAGCAGGGCTGGGAGGAGCACACCTGGAGCCCTCGGGGGAAACATACCTGAACTCAGCAGCGGGGACTCCATGCTGAGGCTGGGCAGGTTCCCCGTGTGGCTGAAGGGCCGCGAAGAGTTGCTGATGCTGGAGCTGACAAGAGAGCCCCCGGAGAACGGTGACGAGGACGTCGACGTGGACCCAGCCAGCTGGGCGCCCAACATCTCTTTGCTTTTGCCCCCTTTCGGCCTGCCAGGTCCGTGCTTGTTTTTCTTGCTGCCTTTGTGCTTCTTTTCCTTCAGCACCTCTCCCTCTTCCATGCTGAGGGATGGCATACGCTTGTGGCTGCTGCTTGTGGCAACGCTGCCCGGTGCCGAAGGGCCGCTGATGGGGTTTGAGGCTTTGTAGTCCACAGGGGAAGCATCGCGGCCCCTCGGCTGGCTCACAGCAGAGGTGGAAAAGCGCATGATGGACCCGAAGCCTGAGAAGATCACCTTCTGCTCAAAGATGTCCCCCTTCTGGCCTTCGTACAGCGGGGAGCAGTGGGAAGACGAAGAGGAGGAGACGGGCTTGCGGTATTTCTCGTCGTCCTGCTCTAGCTTGGGGAACGCCACGAAATCCTGGGAGCATTGCAAGGAGCTGCAGGAGGTGCCTGGGGGAGGAAGAGGGGAAGCAGACATAGGAAGGCTTGTGGGGGCAAATAACTCGGCACACGATGCAATGAGACCACGGTCAGAGGGCAGCTCCTTGGTCACGGGCTGCTTACCGAGCTGACAGACATCTCTGCCACCTTCCAGCCCTGCCCGGCTTCTCTGATGCCCTCTAGAAAGCGCAAGAGGTGCGCAGCAGCAGCTTCAGCCCACCCAAACCTGCACGTGTTTGCTCCCCTGCACCATCACCCTTCTTCCAGCCCCCAGCCACGGTCCCAGGAGATGAAACCTGCTAGCAGTTCTGGCAACAGCTCAAAAAAAATATATATATATATCTGAGCAGATGAGAGCCCTGTTAGGTTTTGACTGGAAGCTCGGGGGACTGGGGCTATCAGGTCTTGGCTCAGGCCTCTCCCCCAGCACTCCTTAAAGCACTGCTGCAGACGGTCCCACCTATGGAGGCGGAGGCAGGTGCTGCCCACATTGCCTGAGCAAGCATCCCTTTCCTCCTCCCTGTGCTCAGACATCTGGATCTGCTTTCCCTTGCTGTGCAGAAGGCACACGCAGGAGCAGAGCTGCAGCGCTCAGACTCAGAAATTCCCCCCCCATGCACGGAGCAAGGGGCAACGAGACCTTTCCCCTTCTGTTCAAAGGGGTTAAAGAGCAACCAGCCCAGTTTCAAAGCACGTGCTCTGAACTGCTACCCTGGTGAGCTGATATAGACACAAAGATAACAACAAGAATCCAAGCGAACCATTACTGCCATTCCCCCCTGCACCCTCACTCCTCCTTCACCCCTTACCTGCAGGCTGGAAGGCGCTGCTGGAGGATGCAGAGCTGAACCCAGCCGAGCTCTTCCCGCTTCCCGTCTTCTTCCCCTTGTGGCTGCTGCCATGGCTCGAGGACTTCTTGCCTTTCACCTCTGATCTCCCGACCTCTGAGGTCTCTTTGCTCCCCTCATGGTGGCTGCTGGAGCCCTGGCAAGCAGCAAACACGGAGGTGACTCACTTGAACCAGATGTGGCCGCAGCAGGGGCTCTTTTTACCAATTTCCCCTTAAGAGAAGTAATTGCTCTCTCTCTGCCCGCCGAGCGAAGGGCAGCTCACGTTACCCCCAGGAGAACAACAGCATCCCTCTCTGCTGCTCCTTGGTGGCACCAGTCTTTATCACTCAGGGATTACGCTCATCCCATCTAACTGCAGGAAATTAAACAGGGCACCGACAGCGCAGGCACCGCGGCGGAGAGAAGCGCCCAGGCTCAGAGGGTTATTCAGTCCAAACACAACCTGAAACTGGCTGCAATTCAAATGCACATCTCAGCTGCATCCCTCAGGCGTGCTGTTCTCTGCACCAGGTCACTCCACCTGGAAGAACCCGGCCGTCCTGCTGCTGTGACGGGAGTTGCAATGAGTTTCCCCCCACACCTCTGCTGCCGTTTCAGGGCGCTCCAGATCTACTGCAGCACATGCTTTGCTTTGCACAGCATCTGACCATCTAACAACAGATGCTGCCCAAACCCCCTGTAAGCCTGCAGGAGATGGGGAAGGAGGGGGTGAAGAGGCCAGGCAGATGCTGGGAAATCAAGGAGCTTGGGGTGAGAGAGAGAAGTGTGGGAGCTGAGGTGGGGGGGGGGGGGGGGGGGGAAGGAATGGAAAAGCAAAGCAGATCCCTCCGGGCAGCCATGCTGGGATGTGACACCTTCACCTTCACATCACTTCAAAGCCAAAATAGCAGCAAAGATCACTTCTTGCAAGGTATTACTGCCAGCAAATCGATATCAGAGATAGTGCTCCATGGTGATGGCCACAGCCCCAAATGCAACACCTGCACATCAGTGCAAACACCTTTTGTTTCGTAATGGGAGCAGATAGAAGGAAGACGCAGAGAAGCACAGTACCTTCCTGGCATTGATTCCAGGTGACCTCTTCTTAGGGGAAGCTAAAGCAAAAAGGGCTGGAGATGCACACTCACCAATGCCCAGATAGAAATCGTTCCCCATTCCTCCCACGTGGTTTAATCACTCTGCACAATGCAACAGCTGGCGGCCTAACACACACCAGATGTGCCGGGAATATGAAAGACAGGAGGAAGGGAGTGGTGGAAATTAGGGTGGGGGGAGAAAGGGGGGAATCTGTAGTTTCTCATCACAGACTCCTGGATGTAGGAGATTAAGCCTTCCTGATTTATGATCTCAGAGGGAGCATGAAAATCTTTCTGACTTTCCACATCTGCCTCGGGTGGGGGAAAGGAGAGCAACGTCTGGGGGCTATGGGAAGTCACAGCAATGAGACGGCTCACGCCCCAGCACAAATGCAAAGCCCCACGTTCTCTCCCCCCCCCCCCTCCCCCTTCACCCCCCAACCCCATAAATTCACCTCTGTGGAGCTCCACACAAGGTGCACGAGGCCAGTGAAGGGCAGAGGGAAACCGCATGAGAGGACATGTTCTAAATGGGGAGCGTCAGGAAGGGAGTGCAGGGCAAGCAGTGAATTACTGTGGGGTGGGAGGGGGAAACCTGAGCTGGGAAATAAATCTTAATTGCAAAAGGAAAGGCAAAAAATAAAGTAAAAGGAGGGGGAGAGGGGCTGGGCGGGCAGTGCTTGAGGGCTGACACCCACCTGCAGGGCTGCTTGGACCCACAGGCTGCCCTGATGGACTCCCCCACAATTGGGGAGCAGGATTTGACCACGTGCCCTGCACAGTATGTGCCAAATGGGTCTGTGTGGTACCACCAGGAACCCCTCATCACTCAGAGCCTGCAAATGGGGCAAGGGGCTGAGCCCCCAAACTGAACCCATACTCAATCACTTCTCCCCCCCCCCTCTGTGCCTCTGTTTCCTCCCTGCTTTGCCCCACGGAGCTCCGTGCAGCCCTCCAGGACACACACATGGACTGCCAAGTGCAACACAGCCGTGACCCAATGGGGAATGGGCTGCTCCCTTAGTGCCAATATTAATAACAGTAACGAGGGCTGCCATCCCACCGCATCCCTAAAGGAGATCCTCCAGCTGGAGGAAGCAGGGCTGGAGAAAAGCCTGCACGCCGGCTGCTTGCACTGCATAGAAACAGAAGCTCCAACCTCTGCCCCATCACCTTCCCACCAGCACGGATGTGTCCAAACACCAATGGTTTGTGTGTTTTGCAAACAGGTGCGCACGGGGGAGCGCATGCAGCACGGGGTTGGGGAGGGGGGGGGGGGGGGGGGTGGAAAAACAACACACCAAAAACGAAGCACGGAGGAAGCGAGAGCGCCCTTTCGAAATGAGGCAGCAGTTCCATCTTGAGGAGCTGTTTTAAGCAATCGAGTGAAAAACATCAGCAGGGCAAACCTGCTGGCCCAGCCGGAGGTGACAGGAGGGGAACTCCTGCTCCAGCCCTGAGCCAGCAGAGCAGAGCCACGTAGCACAGAGCACAGGCACGCATGCACCTCCTCCCCCCCCCCCCCCCCCCCGGCGCTCGCTGTCCCCATGGGGCTGTACCTGTTTGCTGGCCTCTCTGTGACACTGTGCAGCACCCGAGCGCTCTTCATTCATTAATTTATTGATGGGAAATCAGAAGAGCATCTCTTTGCCTTCTGATTGGAGGGATGAGCTCCTAGAGGGAACCACTGACGGAAGGCAGAAGGGGGTGGGGGGAGGCTGTGCAGCGTGGAAAACGCAGAGCTGCTTTGCCCTGGATTAAACTACTGGCGAGGAGAAGCAGGGAGGATGCAAACAAGGAACAATGCACTGAAAGCAGGAGACGCGACGTGTCGGAGCAGCCACCCGGGCAGGCTGTGTGCATCTGCTGCCCTTCCAAACCAGATTGCTCAGCAGAGGTCAAACATCTCCATTGGGAGCTCTGGGCTGAGGTGCTCAGATGAGCTGCAGCATCAGTGCCCGAGCTGCTCACAGCCAGCACCGTGCTGCGCTCCTTATAGGCACGATGGAGACGGGCTGAAGGCTGTATTTTTTGCTCCCTGATGCCTCTGGGAAATTCATACCCGTGTCAGGATGAGGGATGCTGAAAGGCTCTCTGCAAACATCTGATGCTGAGACACTCTTTGATGAGCAGAGGGGAACCAGCACAACCCCTGCCACATCCCAGCTACCGGATCTGCCTGAGTGAGGCACGGTGCAGAGGTTCCCAACATCTGTCAGCTCCAGGCCTGCTGGCAGAGCCCCAGAGCTCAAATCACACTGCAAAACCTCAGGACCACCCCCCCCCCCAACCTCCTCCAGCACCTGATGGCCGCGTGAGTGCGGGGAGCTCCCAGCATCCGCCGCTTCCATTACAAACCCCAGAGAAAGCCAGATGTTGCAGCTCCAAACACGTAGCATGTGTGTGTGTGTCAACAAGTGATCGTGAGGTCTGCAGCTGGCAGAAGGAGGCAGCTGGGGTGGCTTGCAAGCCTGCAGATTTACTGCAAGTGCAACTGAGAGCGGCAGGACGGGTCCCCAGGGGCTTTTGCAGGGGAAGGTGAGGGTTTGCAGTGTGCTGCTTGGTGTGCTTGCTAAGCCATGCAGTCAGCACTGAGCCCCAGCTACACAGAGCGACCCTGAGAGCAGAAACTGCTGCTGGATGTTTCTGGTAGAGCCAAGGTTTGCTGGTGAGCCGCTCTTCTGGCAAGAAACCCTCCTCTGCCCTGAGTTCTCCCTGCAAATGTCATCTTTCCAAGAGGCTTTTCCAAAGAAAAACGAGCTGGCAGCATTTTGGAAGGTTTGGATGGGCCACATCAAACAGCTAGAAACAAACGTAGCCAGAGAGCATTACACAGAGGGGAGGGGTGGTTTCTGCCTCCCCTGTGCTCCCTTTTCAGGAGCTGCAAGCAACCAGCATGACCATGAGTGAGAAGCCTACACCTTGCACAGATCCACTCCTTCCAACCCACCCCACTGCAAAAGCATCCCCAGGGCCCATCCATGAGCACCGCTGGGGGATTTTCATTCCTTCTGCTCTCATGAGGATGCTCCCATACCCCAGGATCTGCCCCCCTGTGAGAGCAATGCCATCCACGCTGCACAAGGACGTACGTCAGAGGCAGGGCTCAGAGGTGTCATGAAGAATCATTTCCACGCTGGGAGTTCACACTCTCAGTTTCCAGTGTACATGAGAGCTGAGGTCACCCCTCTGTGCTTCAGTGTGCCCACAGCCCAAAGCAGAGAGAAGCAGTGACAGCACAGGAGCTTGGCTGGGCCCAAGCAACAGATATGAATGGCATTCAGATTCCTAGAGGACGCAGGGAAGCACTTCAGTGAGAGGTTCAGAACTCTGGCAGAAGTCAGAGGCGTAACACAACTGATTTCAAGAGGAAGACTGTAAACCACATCAAAGCACCTTCACAGCTAAGCAGTTCAAGAGGGGAGCACGGGGTGGACAAGCAGCAGGTGAGAATTGGGACGGAGAAATAAATCTGCATTGCAAGCAAAAAAAGATGGGCAGCAGAGGCCAGGCTGCCTGAGGAAATGGGGAAGTGGGAAACACCACTGTGCCCTTCTGCACTGTCAGCTTCTGGTTTGCTATGTGCACCCCAGTACGCTCTGCTGCAGCAAGCAGTGCTATCCAAGACCTAGAAAGGACAAAGATGGCTTGGGCTCTAAAGAGGAAACCTGTTTGGATGTATTACATCAACGTGTCTCAAGGTTTTACGTAAGGACTGCCATGCTGCGTTGGTGCAAGCAGCCAGAGAGCTTCACACAGGCACACGGAGGGCTTTGCAGCACTCAGGTTGGATCCAGAGTGGGTGCAGATTAATAATAACTCCCTTATTAATCAACACCAAAATGCTGTCACTCAAGCACAGCTACAGTCATTAG
This sequence comes from Alectoris magna, assembly GCA_030625065.1. Classification (NCBI taxonomy): domain Eukaryota; kingdom Metazoa; phylum Chordata; class Aves; order Galliformes; family Phasianidae; genus Alectoris; species Alectoris magna. The sequence goes on from CM060588.1 coordinate 1,263,666, forward strand.
GATCCCCTGCATTGCAGCTTACAGAGTTGAAAGCTGACTTCCCTCCTTATTTATAAAGGCCTGGCAGGGCTTTGAGGAGACAGTGGGTAATTGTGTGCCACCACTTTAGCTGGCCAGGAGTCAGGTTTTGGATTTCAGTTGAGCTTGAAAATAATCTTCTTAGGCCACCAGTTCTCAACAGCTCCGTTAACTGGGTGAATCTGCTGCTCCCCAAAGCCAGAGCTGAGCTCCTTGACATGAGGACAGGGAAACCAGGAGTGACTGAAGCACAGAAGCTATTTCTCTGTTCCATCCCACTGCAGCTCTCCGCATCTCCCAGCCTGGGACCCTTCAGACTGGCTGTGCCATCCCAGCTCTACCCTGCACCTCCTCCCTGCTCCAGGCTTCGCCCCACACAGCAAATCCTCCTCCATCCTAACCCAGAAGGACCCAGACTAATAAAGGATAACAGCTCCTCCCCTAAGCCTTGCCTTGCTTACTTACCTGCCTGAGCTGTTTACGCCGTGGCAGCAGGAAAGGCCAAATCATGGATATTTATCTGTTCTGCGAGAGCTTTAAATCTGAACATCTGCTGCAGAACAGGCGGGCACTTACAGCTCCATCACTGCACTGTCGGTGCTGACAGACACCCAGGCAGCTGCTGTGCCAAATCCCCGAGGTGGGAGCAGGGAGTGAGAACGTGGCAAATCAGGAATCACAAGCAATGGACAAAAAGCTCTTTCTCTGCCCCTCTGCATCCTCCATCCCACCTCCTAGCAGTGTGGGTTTCCCCCTCCCCTCCCTCTCTCACCCTATGGGCTCGGTACCTTTTCTGCAGCGATGGGCACCGTGGGTGTTGGAAGGCTGGTGGGAGATTCTGGACGTTTTTTGTGCTTCTGTTTAGGTCTTTCTTTGTCCTTACGACTCTGCAAAAGAAATCAGAGAGTACTGGAAGGCTTACTTTTCCTCTGCTGAGAATAGCGGTTGTAAGGGAAAAGAAAGGAGGGTGTGTAGGGGTGGATTTACAACCATACATTCATATTCCTCTTTCCTTCCCCACCCATCCACAAGAGCCCAGTGTCCCTTCCCCCACATCCCAGCTTCTGCCTGGGAGTGTCCCACTATCTCTGCTCCAGCTGCAGCCAACATCTGGAGCGCAGAATATTGACAGAAGCCCCCAAAATCAGTTCATGCTGAAGAAGATAGGGAAGGATTTAACAAGCTCTGCCCGGTTTCAAGAAACCTGAGCTTTCCTCTTGCTATTTCCCCAGCCGGGGCTCTGTGCCCCTTACCTTCACTCTCTTACCTTCTTGGAAGGTCTCCCAGATCCACCCTGCGCAGCCATTGGGAGGATCCTGACCTCAGCACACGTTGCACGTGCACAGGTAAAGAGCTCACTCAGTGCTGACCCAGAGGGCCTCCCCACCTCCCTTCCCAGCAGAGAACAGCTGCTCTGGGCCCATCTAACTGCAGCCAGACTATTCAGATTCATTCCCCCACCCTGTTTCTTTCTCTCACTAAAACCCCAGAAAGATGGGACTCTTCAAATCACAAACCATGGAAAAATCACTGTCTGAGAAACGCCGGGTCCTGCCCACCCTGCTTCAATCATCCCACCTGGATGAGTGCTCTCAAACCAGAACACACCGCAAGAGCCATGGAAATGGAGGCAAGGGCCACACACCTCCTTATCACACACAGCTCCTTCCCTCGCTTGCAGACCCCTGAATGCATTTATGCCTTTCAGCCACGAAGGTGCAACAGGGGGGAAACGCAGAATGATGCTGTCAGTACCAGCGAGACAGCGCTGGAATCATTTAACTTCACATTCACAGTCAAGATGGGACAAGAGAGAGCCGAGCCACGGCTATGACATTGAGCCTACACACCTACACACACCCACACCCACGTGGGGAAGGGCAGCAATGTCCTGGCTGTCACCACCGTGAGCCATAAAACCTCCCACAATGTCACACTGCGATGGTAACAGCCAAACTCACACATCCTCCAGCTCCAAAAATGCTGCCTGTCTCCTGGCTGAACAACCTCCCCTCGCTGCTGGTACAGCCTGCAACAGCCAACTGAGCAGTGCTCTGCTTCTCTGTAGGAGTGCGTCCATATGTACATATTCAGCAAGAGCCCTGCCTGCACAATAGGGACCAGATTTCTGGAACGCCTCAGTTCCCATTCAGATGCTTGAATAAACCATCACAGTTCTCCAAAATAACAAACGCTGGGCACGGAGCTCTTTTGAAGATCTGGCCCTGATTCCACATGCTGAGCAACTGCACACTGATCTGAACTGCAGATCTGCCCCGCAGAGAGAGAGGCTGTCGTGCTCTGCCACTGCAGCCCGATGAGGAGCAGAGGAATGCAGTGCCCCGTGTTCAATGGGCACAGTAATTAGTGCCACGGCTCAGCAGGTGGGCAGAGCGAGGTGCTGGTGGGATGGTGATGCCCACAAAGGCACCGGGATAGGAACAGGCTTGGTTCCCTCCTGGCTGCATGCTGATATGCACTAAAGCAACCCAGGCCTCCCTCAGCAGCTGTGGGTTCTCTCCAGGAACTGGAAGGTTCCAAATACTTCCTGCCAGAACCACAGGGTGCAAAGAAGGGAGGGCAGGAGGAGCAGAGGGCAGCAGCACCATCCCCTGCCTCTTGAGTGCCTGCTTTGCACCCAGCTCTGCTGTGCCCAGCACCTTCATCTCCCCAGCTCTCCTCTGCAAACCCTTCCAGACCTGCGTGGCTGTGCCATGAAGCAGAACCCATGGGGGGAGGAGAAGGAGAAAAAGAGGATGAGCCGTGTGCAGGAAACCTCTCACTGCCCGCATCCCATCTTTGCAAGCCAAAGCTGAGCCCTATCTTGCAGCTGCTGGGTGCTCCCTGCAGCAGGTGGGCATGCTGGGTGAGCTGCAGTCTGCAAGGAGCACAAACCTGCCCCCAGCAACAAGCTTCATGGAAAAGAAGCACTCCCTGTGCAGGGCTGAGCAGCTGGAGCTTGGCATAGGGGCATGGAGCAGGCCAGTCTGGTTGGGGGGGGAGGAAGCACGGTCACACCAGGGGCATGACAGCCATACAATCTCCCTTCGAGCTCAACCAGCAGAGAAGGAATGAAACAGGATCTCTCGCTGCCAAAAAGGGCTGTGCACAGTTCCTCCTGCTCCCCCTACCCGGAGCCCCCTCTTCTAATCTGCTGGACACCGGCAATGGGATCATTAAAAGTAGACCGGGCAGGGAAGGAGGGAGGGCAGAGCCAGGAGCTGGGAAGAGCCAAGCGGGCTCTGCTGCTCCCTCCCTCTTTCCCAGGCTCTCTGAACTCCCCTGCCCAGAAGAGGAGGAGGAGGAGGAGGAGGAGACCCGGCTCTGGGCTGCAGCCATGGCAGCCGCAGTGAGGAGGAAGGCACCGGGCAGAGGGGCACCAAACCCCCTCCTACATCCCCCACCTGCATCACAAAAGGCCCCAGAAAGCAGTCAAGGATGCTATTAAACAAGGCTCCTCTGCTAGATTAGAGCAGACTGAGGTTCAGTACTGCTTCCCAACTGGAAAAACTGTCAGCTTTGCACTTCAGTGCCTGCATGGAAACAAAACTCCAAGCGCTTTGGATGGACCTCCATCATGAACCCAAAGGCAAACACAAAAGGCCTTACAGAATCCAATGGGTCTGGGGGCTGCAGGGAGGAGGAGGCAGCACAGCTGCTGTCCTGGCTCCCACCCTGCAGCAAGGGAAGCAGTTTGGGAGCTCACTGTGTGTCAGGGCTGTGCAGAACCGCTCCATCCCCAGCCCTGGGGCACAACTGCAGGTGGATTCCTTTGCTCCAATCTCTGCCTCTGGTTCCCACATCACTGCAGGTCTCCGGGACAAGGATTTTCCCTCTCACAACAACCTCCCACATTCAGTCCCCTAATTTTGCTCGTGGGTTCCAGGAGTTCAGTAAGAACAGCACTGGATGAGCATCTCTGCTCATTAAGAGCAGCACCAGATGAGAGCCTCTGCTCGAGGAGTTTATGCCTTAATATCTTGTAGTGTTTCTGTGCTCCCATCCCTTCCTGGTGGGACAAACTACACTCCATGGAGCACGGTAATTTATTTTTCTATGCATTTCCAGCAGACAATATAGGTGACAGAACATCTGCACTTCATTCAACTCCCGTACGTCATCCGGCGTTTTCTTGGTGTTGAGCTATTGTTTGCTTCCTTTCTTTCTTTCTTTCTCTTTTTAAACAAACCCTGCAAAGGCTCCCACAGGGCAGAGCACACGCATGGCACTACCAACCCCAAGGAAATCAATGGGGATCTCTTTTTTTCCTAACGCCTGGCATGCCCTGAGGAAAACCCAAAGCTTGGAGCTCTCCCGTTTTCAGGACGGCACAGAAGGAAATGCTTGGGTTGGTATCATTAGAGCTGGCCTGCAGTGCCACATCACAATCATCCCTTGTCCTGCAGAGAAGATTCTTCACAAACACCAGGCTGCTTCCCAGCAGGGCTCAGGAGCCCGAAGCCCAACTCTGTTGTCACACATCTCCCAGTGAAGCCACGGGGCTCAGTGTGGTGCTCCTCCCTTTGTGCTCCTCTAAAGCCCAAGTATACAGCACTGCTCTGCACTGGGAGGGGGCACTGAATGCCATGCAGAGCATCTACAGCCCAGAGCTCACACACTGTGCTGTGCAACCAGCATTCAAGCACTGCCTCCAGCTCTGCAGGATGGGATCTGACAGCCATACAGGTGGACAGGCTCAGGACAAAGCTATTCTGCAGCAGCTCAGTGCAGCAGCACAACGACCCACCTTGTAAAGATCACACTCTGCATGTCATGTACTCCAAAACTCTGCGGGAAGCCCCAGTTTGGGTTCAGCCCCAATTTGGGCTCAGCCCCAGTTTGGGCACCGCATGCCCACGCTGCCTCCCCCCATCCCTCCTCCTCTCTGCCCCTTCCAAGCACCCTTACAACCCCCAGCCCTGCTGCTCTGTCCCTGCAGCCCCACTCTGCTCTGCCTGCCCTCCCCATGGGGATGCAGAAGATTCTGCCCTCGCACTACAGCTGCACCAAGCACTCCCAGCCCTACCAGGGCCTCACTGCACCCACAGCAGCAAGACGGACTCTGCACGCTTCAGAAGGAGCCCGGAGGCCAACAACAGTGCCAAGCAACACCAGGAAGCTATAAATAAAGCCCCAACCCTCCTGCTTTTGCTTCCCCCTGGCGCTGACCTGCTTTCCAAGCCGGCGAGCAGCTCTGCCTGCCCGACCCGCCAGCCTGCACCCAGCCAGGGCTGTGCAAACACACCAAAGCTCTGCCAGCCCCCAGCTTTGCACTGTCAGTTACCATCCCAGCCCATCACCCAGCCCTCCCACCACCCCCCCCCCCAACCCCCTCACTGCTCCTGCCTAAAAATAGCACGTTCCAGTGCAGCGCTTGGCCCGTGCCAACCTCCCAGCCCATGCACAGATGCTCTTTCTCCTTCCTCCTCCCCTCCCAGCAGCTGAGCACACACACGAGGAGTAAACACTCCCAATATGTTTGAGCCTTGTCACCGGTGGGGAAATTTACTGACTTGATGTCACCGGGTACGTGCAGACCTGGGAAGTGAGGTTTGCCTTGTTTGCACACATTATCAGGTAGGTTTGGGCAAGTTTCCCAAGCACCTCATGGGCACGGTGGGCAGCTTTTCAAGCTGGATATTAAAGGATAACCTCTGTAAATAAAGAGGGAGACGGCTTTCCTGCCCACACAGCTTATGGGCTCTCAGCTGAGCCTGCCAGCAGGGTGCCAGCAGGCATTTACCATGGTCACATTGCTTCTGAAAGCCTGGAAGCTGGGCTGGGATCCACCAGGCTCCGGCCACACAACCCACCGGCACGACGTCGGGCTGCTGCTGGATGTGGGTCACTATGATTACCCACTCAGCATCATTTATTCACGCTGAGGACGCCTACTGCAACAAGGGGAGAGCGCACACACATGAAAACAAGCAGGCAGCCCCACGTTGAAGGCAGGGCTGAGAAAAACTGCTGCCATTTCCATCGGGTCACCACATCACAAGGCCGTAATTTGGCTTTTGACCACAGCAAAAAAAAACCCCAACAAACCAGGCAGAGGTCATTTGTTGGAATCACTCTGGGTTTTTCCAAACAAAAACCACAGCCTGGCCCAGTCAGGATTAAAAACTGACGGCACTGAATGCATTCCCCCATCATGTTATTTCCACTGCAGATTCTACACCCCTGCTTTGGGGTGCAAAGGGAGAAAGCCAGAGCTCTGCTGGGATTCTGCCCTCTGTGCTCACTGCTGGTTCTCCTTGAAATACAAACCTTCATCACGTGGCTCAGTCGGTTAATTATGAACCCCGGCGTGCTGTTAACACGGCCTGTAACCTTGCAGCAATTTTGATGAGTACACCTTAACCAGCACAGTTAAACAAACAACCCTCCTGCTCATCAGATCCGGCACTCAGCGCTCCTCTAAATACTTGTTTAGCAAATGTAAGTTGTTTTCAGGAGTGGACTTGAGGCAGGTGGCACAAAGCACTACCTTTGTCATAGTAAGTAGTGCTGTTGTTTGTAATTAAGCTGCTGGCTAAAGCGTAGTTTACCCATCAGTCCCCTAAAAGCTGGGATCTGGGAACCGAGGACAATGACCCCCAGTTTATCAGGCTCTTGTGTTTAAGATCACAGCTCAAAGTACTCCCAGGGATCAGCTCTGCAGTTGGAACCCCACAGCACAACATCAGTGTGCCATAACACAGAGATGGGAAAGCTGTGCTCTGCCAGGACGCCTCTACCATCCAAACACACAACCTGGCTTCCCATTCCCCACCCTCTATTTGCACACACCTTTCTGGGTTCCCATCATAAAATGCAGCCACGGTTCAGATCTCTGAGCGCAGAGCTCTTTGCAGAGCCCACCCGAGGATCCATCCATGCTCCCTGTGCTCTCTTCCCCCCTCCTCACCTCCATCGCTCTGCCTCAGGACTGAGAGCTGTGCACACATCTCACCTTCTTTGGCCTTTCGTGGTGGGACAGGTGCTTCTCCTGGGTGGGGGACGTGGACCGACTCCGCCTCCCAGCAATGAAGGAGCTGCCTGCAGAGTGCCGTGAGGTCTTCTGGGGTCAGCGGGGAAGGGGCATCATGGAGAGCAGGGATGGGGGTCAGGAACAGAGAGAGGGAACAGCTTTATAGAGCCCAGCTTTCATTGACAAGGTGAGCAATGCTGCAGTAAGTGAACGGTTCACATCACGAGGGACTGAATTCTATCTGCACCAGATATCCAAACCTGCTCCTAACATGGAAACCACCATTCTGCAGATCAGAGAAACGGAAGCAGCAGCGCTGCTTGGACAAATCAATCCTCCCGACACACAGCATGCAGTCTTTGGTCTTGTGTGGGGCTGTGGGGAAGGCTGCCCGGGCTCTGGGTGCCAGCAGGAATACTGCCGTTCATCCCAGATTTGAGCTGCACTCACATCAAATACTGAGGGTGCCTGCAGGGCAGGGGAGGGGTCCTCCAGCTTGGAGGGGAAGCTCGAGGCATCAGTCAGTGTGTGACAGCACTGATAAGAAGGGAGGGAAGCGGGCAAAGCAGGCAACAAAAAGCCACTGAGACACATACTGTATGGAGAGGTCAGGTTTCCTTTTTGCTGGAGGGGGAGAGCAGGTGTCTGCTAATGATGACTCTCACTCCTGTAATTAATAGGGGAAATCCTTTGCTTCGAATACCCCTCAAACCATCCACGAATGACTCCACATCTCTTCTGGATTCTCCCTGTCCTACGGCAGAAGCTCAGGCTGTTCTACTACACCTCCTGCTCAAGGTGCACTCTGACCCCCTGCCCTCCTCTCCCATCTCCTGCCATCCCTTGCACCAAGTGCAGCACTTCAGCACTCTCCTTCTAAAAGAAAACACCCCTTTGACATCTTGGGACTGCTTTTTCCACACACGTGGGATCAGGGAAGCCAAATGCAGGATGAAGACGATGCCTTACGTATGGCATAAAATCCCCATTGGAAGGATGAGGAAACTCACCATCTTATTGAAGTGGTACTTGCAGTAGCCACAATACTTGACATTGTCAACTTCCAGCACTTCCTCCTCACACAAGAGCCCGGCCATCTGGGCACTGAAATAGATGCAATCAGGAGGAGGATAACAACAATTACACAGCCAGACGTCCTATCTCATAAATGGACAAACAACAGTTCAGGGGACCCAGGGAAGGTCGTGAAGCCTCCCGTTTAGTTTGGCTAACAGTTTTTGGGGAAGCAGAGTTCAGACCATTTTGAATCCGTATTCAGACTGTTAAAATTGCCACTGCTTTTCTACCAAACTGCTGAGCAATTTTTGCTTCTCTTCGAGGAGAAGCAGCAGTTCCAGCAGAAGGCACACAAGGAATCTGCACAAAGCTGGGAATCCCCTCGTGCTGCTGATGGGCAACGCTGCTTTCAGGCTGCAGGGGTACACGAGGATATCAGCCCTTAACATCCCATCGTCTAGATGATACTCTTCTATGTGCTGTGCTGGAAAAAGAACATTCCTGGCTCATGACTCATCCCTTCTCCCCTTGGATTCCGCACAGTCCTAGGGAAATCCCCAGCCCTCATTCTCACTGGGGAAGGCTTTGCTGAAACCTCAGCCTTCCTGGGGAAGTTCCCCTCACAAACAGAGCACGGATGAGATACCCCTCACACAGAACACGTCGGGGGGGATTTGCCCCAAGCCCTACACACCACCGTGTGCTGCAGCCCCAAAGCCACAGCAGCAAAACCACCAGCTGGGACTGATGCAGAGTGGATGGAGCTCACCAGGTGACGTGGAAAGCTTGCCGGCAGCCGTGCCGGTTGCACGCCATGCACGCTCCAGAGGCTGCTTTGCTCTCCCTGCCTTGCTCCTCACAGATGTAGCAGGTCTGCAAACATAAGGAAAAGGAACCTCTCAGAAGGGCACGCTGCTTTGCTCCTGCTGTTCTCCAGGAGGCAAAGCCTTCAGGAGCTCAGATCTCACATCATCTCCCTCCTGTGATGGCAGCTGCGGTTGTTTCTTAGTGCCATGCACGCAACTCGTGCATCTCCTTCTTCAACCCCAAACAACGAATGCATTTGATCAAAATAGGGAGCAATAAACACACAGCTTGAAGGAGCTGAGGGATTGTGCAGGTGACCGCGCTGGGGGAGAGGAAAAGAGGGGATCAAACGTTACTTGCAAGAAGGATTTGCTTTGTGAGTTCTTCTTAAAGACATCTCAGTACCCGGAGGTTAAAATAAGTTTGATAAGAGACGCGGAGGACTAAAAGAAGCCATGAAGCAAGGCAAGGGTAAGCATGCTTAGGGCAGGGAGAGAGCAAGGAGGGCTCACCTTGTTGAAGCGGTCATGCGGAACGTACTGCAGGACGATGGGCTCCATGGTCAGCACGTTGGCAAACTGCACCTCTGGGATGTACAGAGCACACACAACGTGGGCCCACCCTGGGGAAGGAAAGGCAGAGCGGTGCTAAACGTGCTGCAGCCCAGAAGAGCCTTCTGCTCTTGCTCAGGGAAAGAAGGAAGAGAATATAGGAAGGAAGCCAACTCGAGTTAGATATTAGATTTGAAACGGTGCTTGTTGTAACTTGGTTAGGAATCAGAGCCTTTGTGGGAGGAAGACAGGCAGATGCAAAAGAGAAAGCAGAGGTTTCTTGGGGGGAAAGAGCTGCGCAGCACTGGGTGCCCTTCAGAGCACCCTGAGGACTCACAACCCAGTGCTGCAGATCAACCCAGACCCAGGGACAGCATCCCAGCAGTAAGCGATGCTGATGGGGCAAGTCTGACGTGTAGTCCCGTGCCATTGGGAACAAAGCTCCCTTTATTGGCTGCTATCAGTGGCTGAAGAAGGCTCTTTTTCACCAAGCCAAGCGAGGTTACAATCTGAAGCCACCAAGACACTTCCCAAATCAGATGTGTAAGCTGAAATTCCATCTGGTCAGGACAGAACTGAGAAAGCTTGAAGGTCAGGAGCCTTTGGGGCCTGATCCATGCTGGTATGCTGACTGCACTGACAGAAATTGGTTAGAATGAGGGTGGACTCGCTCGGATGGGCAGAACTGGGCTCTCTGGTTACAGAACCACACGGCTCAAAGGAGAACTGTTTTGCAGCCAGGAGAGCTGCTGGGACCCCAATGCTTTGCACGGGGCTACTCACCTCCATTGTCGGTCCGTTTCAGGGCTCCATCTTTGTGGGGACACAGTTCACATCTCTTGAAATTAAGCAGAAACAACAAGTTTAATCTGACCTCCCTCCCCCTGCGGGGGCACAGGGCTGGGAAAGGGGTGGTTGGTTTACAACGTGCTTCTGAAAGATGGGGCTGCTTTCAAGGAGAGGAAGTGGAAGGAGGGCTGAGAGTGGTGTGGGTATAAAAAGACACTCAGCTGTGTCAGGCTTTGTAACGTGGACATATTTAAGCCCCAACCCGAAGGCCACAGGCAGCTCTTGACTTTCATGGGGCTTTTCAAAAAGAGGTTTTGGTCCTTGCGGTCGTGAAGTAAAACTGAAAACCGTGACTCAGAGAGCAAAAGGCAAATAAGCAGAAGCCATTATCTATCTTCACCTCTTTCCTTCCTTCCTTTTCTCTTTCTCTTGTGATATTTTTTTTTTCCAGCCAGTCTCGTGACTGGGGCTGTTGTAATACTTCCAACAGCTGGGCACTGGGAGCCATGGATTGCCCAGCCCCATAGCCCAACACTGCTCACTGCTGTCTGCTCTGGAACCTCAGTTTCCATGTGCAGATGTGCACTGGGATGGTTTGGGGGCACGTTGGCACACACAGGGGACACCCCCCCCCCTCCCAGCCCTGTGATGCTCAGCCCTTCTCCTTCCCTTGTTGAAATACCAGATTTATAAAAACAAAACAATAATAGTTAATAAAAGAACAACCAATCGTGGTGATTTTGTTTTTTCCTGTGCTTCATCAGAATGTTTTGAAGTGAGCTGCCAGGCGTCGCAGAGGGATGGTGGCTGTACTGCTAGGAGCACTGTGCCATGAGAAGCTCTCATCAAGAGCTGCCCTCCAGCACAAGTACTGCTGCTCAGACACACCTGAGCACATCCCACAAACGTGGGCATCCTCACACACCCCCAAAGACCCTCCACAAAGGTGGGCATCCTCATACATCCCTGAAGACCTTCCACGGAGGTGGGCATCCTCACCCATCCCCAACGACCTTCCATCGAAGTGGGCATCCTCATGGAGCTCAGTGCTCCTCCTGCTGACATTCAGACACACCCAACGGGACTGCAGTGCTGTGGGCAGCAGGGAGGCTCATCCCAGCCCTCAGATCCCCACGACAATGCACAAATAAGTGATGAAGGGACAAAAGCCAGTGCCCACCTCACTTTCCCTGCAACTTTGCTCAGAATACACAGTTCACATTGCTGCTGCTTGGGTCCAGACTGACGGAGAGGCTCTCACAATTAGCATGGAAAGCCAAGACAGAAGAAAGAACTGGGTGAACTGAGACACTGTAATAAGAAATTTGCACTTGAAAAGGCCCCTCCGCTCTCCCCTCCACCCCTCGGATCAAAGCGGCTCTCCCACCACGCGATTAGCAAAGCTCTGATTGTAACAAGAGGGGTTAACAGCTCCATCGGCCCCACACAAGACTTTTAATAGCCCTGCCTCTAAATGACAGCTAAAGCCTTCACATGATCCCTCACATGAGTGCCCTCTGGCCATCGCAGCTCACCGGGCTCGCCAGACAATTTGATTACAAAGTGGATGGGCTCGAGCTGCTTACGGTAAGCACAAAGCATCCGCCGCATCCTTTAGGGACCCGCACATCTGAGCCGGGATGCAGGCAGGGATTAAACAGTTCCTCCTCCTTTCACTCAACCTGTGCAGCCTTTGGGAGTTTTTACTTTAATTCTTTAGGAAAAAGAGCAGAGTTGGTCGATTAAAACCAAGGTTGGAGCTCCTGACCCCCCCCCCCCCCCACCAGGGTTATGGACTCATGGAGCCATGGGAGCATCCCACTGCGGTCAGGGCGCGGAGCTCCTTCCAAAACCAAAGAGGAGGTGGAGCCCCTCTAAAGCACAGACACAGAAACCACCACGTTTTCAAGGAGAGCAGCACCCTTCGCACCTCCCTATCCCGCTTTCAAAGCAGAAGTGCCAACATTTAGCCAACGCACACACTTGTTGTGGAACCTCAAAGCTGGTTGCAAGCTTTATCTACGGAGGCAGGCAGAGAAAAAAAAGACTCTGCTGCTTTGCAAAAGGGGTTTGCGATGAAAGAAACACAAATCTCAATTCGTCCCGCTTGCTGGCAGTGGGTTTTGCTCTCAGAAAGCAGCGTCCCTCTGAGGGCAGCATCTGCAGGCAGGCAGCACTGCAGCAGAGATGCAGCGATACCCATGGCAGCGCTGCACCACGGAGCACGCATCCAACGGCACCGCAGCGGCAGAGCTGCGCTCATCGCCGGCGACCTGCCTGACTCATTTCCCTCTCTCTGATCACACTACATCAAAGAAGGCTCTTTTCATTCATTTACCCATCTGCACATCTGTTGCTACGGCTGGAAAGGTGAAGGATTTGGATAGGAAGCCGCCCCCGGCTCTGCTTGGGAAGGAAGTTTATCGCCGCTTGGTTATCGGGTTGAATGCTGCAGGATGGAAGGGTTGGGCTTCTGACTGAAGCCCACCACGAAGCATCCAACCCATTCCGGTGAGTGTGAGCTGAATGAGCAGCCACCTGTGGGGGTGACGTTTGCTTGACACCTTGGAGGCAGTTGGAAGAGCCTGAAGCACAAGAGGGAAGTGAGAACCCTTGTGATGAGCGCCGGTGAGGAGGAGCTGTGTGCCCCCGCACTACTATGGGTTGCACTGTTGCTCCACTGGAGGGCTTCTCTTTGCCTGGGAGCTGGGGGGAAGGAGGCTCACAAAACCCAAATTCCTTTCTTTGCTCTGAAACAACTCGCAGGATGTAAAGCTGCTCAGAGACACAGAGACACATTTGATCCTCTTTACTGCCGCGCGCATGAAAGCGGCGTCTCACAAAGGGAGGAGAGCTCAGGTCTGAAAGTCTGGTCCTGTTTACGCTCCCAATTCCAATGAGGAATGAGTTACTGCGATGCAGGATGCATGGCACAGATACCTACTTCCCCCATCCGCCCATCCTTGCCAAGTTCTTCGCCCATCTGTGGAGCAGATTACACTTCTGTCCTGCAGTCGGCAAAGCCCAGCTGGGATGGAGCACACATCTGCAGAGATACCCTCTGTTGGCTTCACCCAAAAATGAGCTGAACCAGCTCAGAAGGCAGCGTGAGCATCCACCAGTGCTGACCATCCCAGCTGAGCTCTTCTGCATTTGAGAAAGGCCACGGTTTAACCTGAACCCACTTGGAAGGAAGTGAAGCATCTCAGATTTAGGGCAGAGCAGAGGCAATGTCTCCACTACAGCTGACAGATCTGCACCCCGGCCCTCAGCAGCAGCAGCAGCTGGTGCAGCCCTATCTGATGAGGGCTCACGTGGGCAGGCACTGCAAGGAGCTGCTATGCTGCAACCTCCCAGCCCACACAAATAACTGCCCCGCAGACAGACCTCAGGGGCACCCCTGGCCTGATGGGTTCCACTGCTCTGCCTCATTAGGAAACGCCAGGATTAATTAAGAACATTTGCAAAGTGTTCCACGTGGTTAAATTGCTACGTAGGCACAAACGAAGCCCTGGTCCAGCATCCTGGCCTTTCCTTCCTCTATACAACAAACCCTTCGTGCAGGAGACCATTTCTGCAAGCAAGGTAGGAATGCCAGCCCGTGCAGCAGCACCTCAGGTGATGACGACTCTCCAGCACTGCAAAACTTCCTGAGGAGCTGCACAGAAGAGCCACAGCCTTTTACAAGCACACCGTTATGTCTGAGGCCTCCAGATTTAAACTCGCTTGCTTACAAGCTCCTTTAGCAGCACTCTCACTGAAACGGTTTAGAGAACCCTCTGATATAATCCCTCCTATTGCACAAATAAGAAAGGGAAGGGAAAGATTTGGAAAGAGAATTGGTCTCTTGGGAAGGTGAGGGGTGAACGCTGCGCTTAAAGTCATACTGCAGGGTATGGGCAGAGCTGGGATCCCTCGGTCAGGGCAGTGGCATGAAGGGCCCTGCCCCAGTCTGCTCCCTATAGGAACACACGGGTTCTACTCACCACCCTGGCGGCTCTCTCTTGAGATTCACATTTCCGACAGAACCACGGTCCAGTAGGAACCTGGACAATCCCATAGCAAGCTGCAAAGGAAGCAGAAACATTCATTTGACCAGCTTTAAACGGACCGATTCACGTCTCATCGGTCAGAAGCGGGTAACAGAACCAACAATTACACCCGAGCAGCATTTCTCTTCCCCTTTCTCGTTTCCACACCCAACAACAGCAGGCAGCCCACAGTGAGAGGTCCAGCGTGGCCATACAGCGATCCAACGAGCTCACACCCAGAGCGAGGCATTCCAGCAAGAATCTGCCCTAAGTGGGAATGCAGCACTTCAGAGACCAGGACCAGTTCTGCCCAATGAACACAAATGGGGTAAATTCTTACCCCTTAACTTCGCGAGCATCACCAGTGATCTGAATCTAACACTGTCCCATAGATGGCTGTCGAGCACCTTCACCATAATTAACAGTAAGATACCATCTCAGCACCGTGAAGGGAATGACCTGAGCATCAAATTCGGGTATTGCAGGACCACCCCAGGAAAGGGTTATGTGTTAACTCCACCTCCCAACCAAACTGCTTGCTCACCCAGCTGCACCAGGCATCCCTCTCGCTTTCCACACCCCTATGGATTGTCTCAGGGGTTTCCCTCTGCACGCTGCAGCTCCCACACCTCTAACATTCATCTCCTTGTCCCACAGGGCCGTGCTGCTTGAAGCCCATCACCTTCTCCCTCTGCCTGCCCACCGATGCTCTCTGTTGAGTCCTCGAGGAGGCTTTGGTGAACCTGAGCACCAAGCAGGTGGGTTTACAGCAACAGAGCTGGTAAAGATGGGGGTAAAAAATACAGCTGTGTGCATCCAGGTGGGGGAAAGAGCAAATTCTATCTCCTGTATTCCACTTTCAGATGCGAGCTGGCAGTCGGAATGGAATCCTGGCCACTCGAGACATCTGAAACGAGGTTGGACAAAGCATCTGAAAATATCCTGCTGGAAGCAATCCGGTGCTGTCCCCAGGGAAAGGAGCAGCCACGACCCGCAATAGGCTCTCTCCAGCTCTCTAATGTCTTTTATTCCACTTCAGCCAGGAAAACGAACGCAGTGCTGGAGTTCAACTGAGAGAGCCGACTGCAAGATGAGCCAAGGCGCAGACACAAGGAAATAGAAACTACACGAAAGCAACGACAGAGGAGCCTGCCGAGGGTCCATCTTTAGCAACAGGCTCAGGGCCAACAGCAAGCACTCAGCTGGAGCCAGCGTGAGCTTCTGTGCCCGCTGCTTCCAACAGGAAAGCAGGGAAGAAAACAAGCAGAAAAGCAGGCTGTCAATAAGGCAGGGCTGAAAACGTCATCTGCAAATGTTCTTCTTGGAGATTTTGTTTCCTATTTTTGTTAAGGTCTTGACTGTATTTTTATTTTTCTGGCTGGAGAGATGTCTTGGTGTTGTCACAGAAGTGGTACTGGTGGTTTTTAACTCAGCCTTATGCTGAGCAGGGGGGATCCTCACTGAGCCCTACAGCCATCCCAAAAGCCAACTTTGGTTCTGCAGATATTCGGGCATCAAACGCAGTGTGTGGCCCAGTGCAAAGCAAGGGATGCTCCATCGGATTTCACCTGTAGGTCCCAACATCGTGTGCCACGAGGAGCCAGGAAAGATGACCCAGAGGAACCCCAACACTGGTTTGCTTCTCTTTAGGAACCTGAAGCCCATCAAAACACCGCACTGCCGCTGTGCACGGAGGCAAACCGAGGGCGTTGTGAGCAGCCACAACTCGCTGCTCTGCTCCCCACTGCACAGCTGTGCTTTCCAACCACACCAGCAGTGCTCTCCCAGGGGTTCTTCCAACACGCTCCAGCTCTACCAAAGCAATACAACCTGCCTGCTGTTGGCAGCCAACACATCCAGCTCCACGGCCATGGGGCCCATAAGCACGCACCCTCATGTGCCACAACTGGAAACCATTCTTGCCACCAAATCGAAGCATCCAGATGAACCCTGGCAGCGAGCACGAGGACGCCAGTGTCCTTTCTCCCCCCCCCCCCCCCTCCAATAAACAGCAGTGAATGAAACCATTCCTTCACACGCAGTTCGACGAGTGATGGGAAGAACGGAAGCCCTACCACCGACATTCAAAAGCCAAACGTCCTTCCAGAGGGACCCAACACGGAGGCAACCAGGAGACACCGAGCACGGACCGAGTGCAGAACAACCCCGGCCAGCTTCGCTTCCTCCTTCACCCCCTCTCCCATCACCTGCTCTCAGCACAGATGCACCAAGCACGGGAAAAAGGAGAAGAAAGCTCCACCTGCGGACCCCCAGAGCTTCGCCTGAATGCGGGAGGCAACGCGTGCGGCCGGACAGCGGGGAGAGCCGCGCAAGGAAGGGGTTGGGATACGCGGGGAGATGGATGGGATAATAATAGACGGCAACACGGACACGCCAGATGAGACCAGAAACCTCGGTGCTGTTCAAAACAAACCAGCCGGGCCGATCGCCGCTCCTCTCTGTTGGATTTAAAGACGCACAGACGCGCGCACGTCTCTATTTCCTGGGAGATGCGCGGAGGACAAACTTTCCGGTCCCATCGCGTGTGTTAGGGGCGTGCTCCGAGTCATTTAAAATGCAAATCGCTCTTATCTCGGGGAGGAGAAGGGCCGCTTCCTCCCTGCCCTCGGAGGAGGAGGCGGCTGCCGGGCCCGCGGCCGCCCCCGCGGGGTTACACGGGGCCATGCGCGGCAGCGGGGCACGGAGCGGCGGGGGCGGAGGGTCTTAACCCCCCTCCGCGCCGCGGTGCCCGTCCCCCCCCCCCGCCCCTCCCGGTCGTGCGGTCGTTCCCCCCCCCCCCCCGCGCCAGGAAGCGGCCGCCGACTGTCGGCCCCCGGTACCGCGCAGAGCCCCGCACAGTGCGGGCCCCCCCCCGCGCCCAACCCCAGGGCGCAGCTGACGGTCGGTTCCGCTCCCCCCGCGCGGCTCCGCGGCGGAGGCGGCCCGGCGACAACACCGTTATTTGGAACAATGGGGAGAAAACAAAGCCCCCCCCCCCCCCCCGCCCCCGCTCCCCCGGCCTCCGGGGCTCCCGGCGGGGGAGGCGGCGGCCCCCGCTCCCCCCCCCTCCGCCCCGGTCTACCCCGCGGGCGCGGTGCGGGGCCGCGCTCCTACCTTGGTGCACCGCCACATTGCAGCCGTGTCCATCGCAGTACACCAGCGGGTTCTCCGCCCAGCCCCGCTCATCAGAACAGACACAGCAGCCTCCCACCATCTCCTTCATACTTCCATGAGGGTTTCCTTCCCCCCCCCCCCCCCCTCCTCCCTCTACGCACACACTCCTCCTCCCCGCTCCCCTCCCCGCCCGCCGCCTCCTTTCACACGGCCGCCCCGCCGGGGGCGAGGGGTGCCCGGCCCCCCGTGGCGGCGGCGCGGCGGTGCGGAGCCGGGCGGTGCTCCGGGCTGGCCCGGGGGGGGGGGCCCGGGGGCGGCGCGCCCCCGCCCCGCGCCCGCCCGCGCCCCGCACGCTCGCCCCGCGCCCATGCAACAACGCAGGGACGCGCACACACACGTACACACGCACACACACACACGTACACACACGGCCCCCCCCTTCCCCTCCCGCCCCCCATCCAGCAATCATGGCTGCGCCGCCCGCACGCTCCGGTAAAATCTGAGGTTCACGGATCGCAGCCTGAGTGGGTCGGGCGCGTTTCCGCGTGGATTCCCCTCCGTGAGCGCGTCCTCGTGGGGCCGTTCTGTTGGCTTCGGGTGGATTTCTGTGTTTGCTTTTTATTGTTTTGTTTGTGCGTTTATTTAATCCCTCTCCGGCTGCTTTACGCTCCTTTCTTTCTATTTTTACACCCTTCCCCCCCCCTCCCCCCCCCTTTCCTCCTCCCGAGCAAATCGAGCAGGAATCCGAGCGCAGTGCGTGCAGCCCGCGGGGTGCGCGCCCGCCGTCCCGGTCACCATGGATCGCTCCGGAGCGCTCCGCTGCGACCGTTCCCCAAATCCTATTATCTCCGCAATTCCTCTTTGACAGATTGGGGCTCCGAGAGCGCCACCGCCTGTCCTGCTCCCGAGGCTCCTCCCGGAGGGGTTTAACCCGTTGGCACCTGTTTGGTTGTGATTTCTTGTACAGTGGAAGGAGGGGGGGGGGAAGCCTCTCTAGAGGTTTATGGCCCGCAGGAAGAATGTCAGAAATCAGATGGAAACGAGTAAAAAGAAATGATCCGAGAGCAAAGAGAGGGATGCTCCTCATGGGGTTGCACCTGCAGGTCCCAACAGGGTGTGCAGCGAGGAACAAACAGCTTTTAGGTCGGGCAGGTGGGGGGAAACGAGGGAAAGCTGAGCATATCCATAACTGAGCCTTAGGGATGAGGCCCAGCGGGAGCCTGAAGGATCACAGTGAGTGCTTCCCACAGCTCCAGCAGGAGACAGCTGCACCCGGAGCCACTGGAGGACACAGAGCAGCCCAGGTCCCACCACCTCTCACGTAGTTCCATGCTGTCCCCATGAATAAATGAAGCAGAAACCGTAAATCCTCGCCGTTTTCTACAGAAGTGGCATAAATTAAACCTTAGGAGTCATTCCTGCTGGTCGTGGTGCCCAACAGTGCCCTCAGATGCTGCCCCTGGGGTGGCCAATGGCCCCCATGCTGACACAAACATTGCTCTTCCCAACAATCAGGGCTTCTGCTGGAACACCTGGAGCACAGCATCAGCGGTTCTGCTGCAAGCACAGCTCCATGGGAACCGTTCCTGGTTTCCAGGAGCCTCAACGAGCCCAGGAGTGGTGCCAGCATCTCCCAGGCACCAGCAGCCTTCCTCTTCTCGCTCCTTTGCGTTGGGTAGGCTCGGAGGGGTCAGCAATGCTATGGTTTCTTTATATGAGAAAAGATCTCATCAGAGAGCAGAGAGGAAACCCGTTCCAGCAGCCCCAATAATCACCACTTGAGCTCCTTTATGCTGCACCTGTTCAAGCATCACATCAAGGGGCTGGAAGGCAGACAGCTCCCCAAGCCGCTGCCTGCTGGGCTGCTGTCTTCCCTTTATTGCATTCCTTTGAGAGTCACAGGGGCAGACAATCCGTTCACCACATTGCTGGAAACGCACTCAGCCTTAGCTCAGTGTTCTGGGAGGGTTTCCCCTCCTTCCCCCCCCCCCTTCCTCCCCTCCACCCCTTTATGTTTTTCTTTTATCTATTGTGTTATGGACTTGTTGAAAGGGAAGGGCGGGGGGGGAGGGAGGGGGGGGTCTGGATGGTTGCCTTTGTAACCTGGAAGGGATGGTGGGCTTTAGGGCAGTCTCAGCCCCCAGGACAAAACGTGAAGTGGCTGCTGGCTGTGCTGTGGGCACTTGGACTTGAACTGCACATTTGCCTTCAGGGGATGACGTTCCGCTTTGCATCACTAATTCGTGTGGTGAGGAAAGGGCACGGCTCTTCTGGGTAAGGACTGGGGGGAAAGTTAGGGCTGTGAATGCTGGGACGTGGAGGCAGTGATGCGGTGATGCTCATTTGTCACCTTATCAGCCCACGTGTCCAAAATGGGGTCATAATATGGAGCGGGTGATGTTGAAGTGATGTGCACTGACCCATGGGCAGCGCTGTCCTCGTGGCCATAACCACAGAGGGCAATGGCAGAGCTCGTTGCTGAGCTGAGCAGCTAATTGCTGCCTGCAGAGTGCTGTTGCTGATGGAGTTGGCTTTTCTACCCCACAACCAGAGCTGTTAGCTTCACTTCTGCCTGCGGAGCATAGCAGAGCACCTTTCCTTTTGGAAGGGGATGGTACCTTTACATTTCCTGCAAGGCCCACTTAGTTATGGTCTAAGTGGCTGACCTGGGAATCCTTCAGACAGCAGTGAATAAAACATTCTTACCGGGCTGTGAGGCCTTACTGGTGCCTCTTTCAGATGATCCAAACTTTGGCTGTGTTATCTGTAAAATACACGTTGAAGAAAAGAGCATCAAAATGCATGCAAGGAAACCTATCCTCCTTGTGATAACTCCACGTGCCCTTTGGAAATGTAAAGACAGATGTGCACGGAGCAGTGCCCTCAGCAGGGCTTGCACTGGGATGCGCGCACTGAGTGGCTCACAGTGATGGATTGCCTCTCTGCACAGGATCCTGGTCCTTCCCAGCAGCTTCTCCTGGGAATAAAGGCTCTTCCTTGCTTCCATTTATGGGGAAACTGTCACTTGAGGTTATGGTGAGCAGGGCTGGTTCCATGTAGGGCTAAAACTTGCCTATTTGAGGGGCAGGCGGCTCCTTGCCCACGTTCAGTGAATGTGGTTCTATCAGATTTTATCTTGTTCCTTGGGGCAGGTTGAAGGAAGGAGGGAGTGGTGCAGAGCAGTAACCCTGGCCAGCCCATTCATCCCTTTAGCAGCAGCCTCAGAGCTCCAGCTCTGCCACAGGGCCCATTTAGTGCCGGAGGGAGATTGCATTTCCCTTCTCCAGCTGTTGTTCCAGAGGAAGAGATGCGGCCCTTCCACCTCCTGCTCTGTTTCAGCATCAGCAGCATCTTGGTGGCATCCAACCTCTGCATGTCACACCACCAGAGTTAACAGCAGTTGTATTAAGAATGAAAACGAGCCTGATAATAATGACAGCGGTGATAAGGAACCAGAAGAGACTCTTCCCAGCTTTATTTCTACCCTTTCCCTTTCTCTCCGCCAACAGCTGATGGCATCACCCGTCACAGCACTCAAATGGTCTCTGCCCAAAGGATGAGGTGTCAAAATCCTGATATTCCTCTGTGCCATCAGTGGTGCAGAAAGAAACTGCTGTCTTTGAATGCAACAAAACCTCATTGCACCAGCGCTGTGCTGCGCGCTCCTTGGTGATGCACAGAGCCCTTTAACTCCCTTCCCACTGCCTGAAAATAACTCCCACGGAGGTTCCCCCTCCCCCAGGGCTGTGAGCTGCGGGTTTGGGCTGCAATATGTGGAGGTGAAGTCTCTGTTTAACCAGGAGCTGGAGGCAGAGGGGCAAAAGTCTCCCTTTGTGCCTCAAACTCCACTTCTTGCCCTGCCTGCATCCTATCAGAAATGCATTGCTGGGTTATCCCTCCCCAAAGGAGCAGCTCTGCACAGTCAGGATGCTCAGGAGAGCAAAAGGAGCCCCCAGCTGTCGGAATGGAGGGTTGAATCAGCTCTCACCTTCTGTTAGAATAATACATGTCATGACTTTGCACTCGCTCTGCTGTGGGCGAGGTGCTGCATTTCCCACATAGGAGCATGCACAGAGCCCAGCTCTACTCACAGCACCTTCCTGCCTTGGCCCTATTGCTCCCCCCATGCACACCCCCCACGTCCCCCCATACCCCCCACTCCCACTTCAGAGCCCCCTCTGGTTCTTAGGCTGAAAAGCACCGCAGAAGTGCAAGTTATTCTCCATTAAACAATGTCATTAAGGACTTTGAAAGGAAACAATGATGTCATTAGCAGCTTTGAAAGGAAACAGTGCCATTAATGACTTATAAAGGAAAAAAACCAGCAATCGAAACACCTTCCACGCTGACCTTTCTTTTCCTCCTGCACCTCAAATCACATGAGAGGGTCCATCAGATTCATCTTGATGGTTGTGATGCAATTAGGGCTGTAAAACTGATTAATGTTGCAGGTCACTGGGCAGGAAGGCGATAAATCGGCAGTTGGTATTAAATCACACTTCTATGAGTGGGAATATTTTGAAGAGGTTGTTCAAATCCCTCCAACTCTCTATCCTAAAAGCCAAAACTCCCTCCATGCTGTGACATACAGGTGTGTAATTCCAGCCCCCGACCTTGCTGGGGGAGTTGGGGTTCCTATGGTCCGTGCAGGTAGTTTTGGGGTTGGTTCACTTCACAGCATGACGTGAGCAGCACCCCCAGAACAAACCTAAAGAGAATCCTAATCACATAAACATTGCATTGGATGGAACTTCAAGAGACCAATTAGCCTAATTCCCTACAGCGAGGCAGAACCGAGGACTGATTAATGCCATGTTACTTATTATTATTATTTACATTAGGCAGTGAAAGTACACAACAATTAACAGAGGAAGAAGTGATGTGGTCTACGCCTGGAAACCGAGACTCCAGAGAGCAACCCGTAGTTTGGCTTTTACATTAATTCTTAGGGACTTCCATATCATCTGGCTTTAAAGCCTCTATTTTTGACCAAGCTTTGGAGCTGCTCTCATCTCTGGGCACCCAAAGCTCTGCTGCTGCTGAGTTGTACCAAGGATGGGAGCACCAAAACCACAGCACAGCACCGAACCCCCAAAACCACAGCACAGCACCGAACCCCACAGCTCCGGGCCCCTTCCATCCTGATGTGGGAGGGAGGGTCTGTAACCACAAATGGCAGCTCACCCTGCCCAGGCTCAGCCTTCCTCCTCCCTTCCTCCCTCGTTGCCTATATAGATATATATTTATATGTGTGTGTGTGTATAATGACTTCTCAAGCTGTTTTCCAGCATGCAAAAGAACCTATTGCAAAGCTCTACAGCAAAAGTGCGGCGCAAAGCCCTGCTGCTCTGCACACCTCTCTGTGCACCCCAAATCCCTCTGACTTCTGCATTCTGGAGCACACTGGGGGTGCTGCAAGGACACCCCCCCCCCCCCCCCCCCCGTGGGTGCTGGGGCTGTTCTGGGGGCTGCAGGGCTGGGAAATGCTGGGGCTGAAAGAGCCCCACAAATATTGACAGGAAATGATCGGTGGCTTTTCTGGTTGCGAGCTGCAGCGCTGAGGTTCAGGCGATGACATCCTGTCCCCATGCAGTGCTGGGGCCGTGGGGCTGCTTGTGGGGGGGGGGGCAGGAAATGGGGGCACAGAGCGAGGGGAGCAGCCTGGGGATGGGAACCAGGCGTGAGTGTCCCTACATTCTTCATCCCCTGTCCTCCAGACACTGTTCTCTATCCGTCCCCCAGCACTCCATCCTCCATCCTTTCGTTCTCCATCCTCTGTTCTCCATCCCCCATCCCCAACCCCTCCATCCTTCTTCCCTCAACCCCCATCCCTCAACCTTCCATCCTCCATCCCTCCATTCTCCATCCTGTTTTCCAACCCCATCCCTACACTCTCCATCCTTCCATTCTCCATCCTCTATCCCCCGTCCCTCCATCCTCCATCCTTCCTTTCTCCATCCTCATCCCTCCATCCCCCCTCCCTCCATCTCCCCTCCCTCCATCCCCCATCCCCTATCCCTTCATTCTCCACCCCTCTATTCTCCATCCTCCGTCCCCATCCCTCCCCCCACATCTACCCATCATCTCACTACTCAAAACGAGAAGGTGGGCCCTTGGAGCACCCTCTGCCCCCCACAATCCCTGTAGGACACAAACAATTGGGGCCTGATGTGGGGCAGGGCAGCTTCCAGCAGCACTTCACACCTTTGCGAGGCAGAGAGTAGCTCTGAGTTTCAGTAAGAGCTGCAAGGATGGGAAGGAAGCTGTAACCAAAGCTTCGTCACTGATCTGGAGAGATTTGCATGCTCTGTTCTGAGCTGCCTGCTTACTATAAATGTCCTAATTACTTGTCAGGGGAAGCAACTGTTTCCTTTACTGATAATTTTGGTGATTTATCACGGCCGATGCGTGCTGCGTTCAGATCATCCCTTCAGCCATCTGCCTGCTCAGTAACACTCACAGATCGGGTCAGACCTTCTCACACACCCGATTACTCATCAGAAATGTTGAGGCTGTGACTCGTTACAGTCACCGGTGAGTCACGGCCGTTCCTTGGAAAAGAACCGACGGCCAAATTCTGACATCTGACATCCGAGGTTTGCTCCCGGCGGGGGAAAGTCACGGCGCTGGCACTGCGCGCTGCTCCTCGGCGGGCGGAGGGATGGAAATGCGGCCGTTGTTTCGGGATTACAACCTCAGACGTGAGCGATGCTAAGGACACGTCTGAGCGGCCCCGACCGAGATCTGTCCGTCCGTCGAATATTCTTCTGCTCCACCTGAGAGCTCAGCTCCGGCTCCTCTCAGGAGGACCCCCGGCCCCGCAGAGGGAAGGCAGCGGGGACCTCTGCTGGGCGAGCCGAAAACTTCCTTTCTTTCCCCCAAATGCTCTCCCCGAGGGCCTCTCGCGATGGAACCTCCGGAGGGCGCCCGCAGCGCGTGTTCCCCCACCCCGGGGTACGGGGGCAGAGCCGGGGGGTGGGGGCAGAGGGGCGGGGGGGGGAGGGCTAGGCGGGGGGGGGGGGGGGGGGGGGCTGGGCGGGGCCGGTCCGCTCTCGGGTGGATGTCGGCTTTTCCGAGGACGTGAGACCTTTCATACACGAGAATGACCGTCGCAGACCGAGTAAAAAGACTTCTGTAGGGCAGTGCCTTCACACCGTCCGTCCGTCCGTCCATCCATCCATTCATCCATCCATCCAACGGCCCATCCATCCACTTGTCTCAGCTCAGACCCCCCGTCTATCCAACCCCTCCTATGATCCCCATGTTCCCCCTCCCCACCCCAACTTCTCCCCCCTTCCCAGCTGAAGCCGAGAGCTTCTTTTCTGCCTCCCCATTGGGATGAGCAGAGAAATACCTCGCTGGAAAGCTGCTCCTGCTCAGGAGGCATTTTGGGGCTGAGGGTGTGAGGGGTTCAGTGCAAACCCTTCCAGCCCCCTCCTCCACTTTTTGAGTTTTTCTTTCTTTTTTTTTTTTTTTTTTTTCTTTTCCAAGGCATCCAAAGCACATCTCTGCAGGCAAAGGTGAGAACTGCCTGCTCTGTGGAGCTCCAGGACCCGAGAGATCTGGGCCAACAGATGCAATTCCCTCCCCTACACCCAAAGCACAACAGTCATTCGTGGGAAGGACATGAAGACAATCCTCAGCCTCTCAGTAATTCAGCCTGTGCCCCCATGTTGCTGGGTTTGAGCCCATTTGGCAGCAGGTAGAGCAGCTCTGAGTGGAGGAGCTCGAGTGGGTGGGGGGGGGGGAGGGGGGGGGGGGGGGCACTGGGACAGATTTAACCCCTACCTCTGTGTGTCTGTGTGTGTGTGCACAGAGCTGCACCAGCTGTGAAGTCACACATGGATGCTTTGCTCCAGGGTTCCGTGAGGGTTTGACGTGGCTCCGTGCTCCTGTATACTGAGTTTGTGCTCCACAGACTGAGAGCTGCATCTTAATTTGGGGTATTGAAACGTACTCAGAGTGCCTGTTCCTCTTATCCACTCTCCTTGGCATGGATGTGCACGGGGCTTCGATTAGAAACTGCTGGAGCTTTGATCTTTGGAGCTCCGTGCTCTCATCCTGCACCCACCTGGAGGAACTGGGGGTGGGCACACCCACACACTCACACTCACACCCACACACTCACACCCACACACTCACACTCACACTCACACACTCACGCTTTCTGTCGCACCAAACAAACACCTCAGCCAAAACCCCACTCATCCAGAGCAAGATTTTACAATGATGTTTGCCATTGCCAGAAAGCAGCAAACTTTACAACCCAGATGTGCTTGTTTGGGGGGGGGGGGGGGCGGGGGTCAGAGCAGTGCACTGCTGCTGTGTTTATGGTGAGACCCAACACGAGTGCAGTGGTTTATAAGCTGAGGGCATCCAGCCTCACCAAGAATGCAGGTTGCTCTTTGCTTTCTACCTATCTAAGCCAGATGCTGCGGGTATCTCCCACTGCTGACAGCCGCTTTCTTCAAAGGCTTGTCCTCAGCCATCCATCCATTAGGATAAAAAATGAGCTCTGGTTCCCCTGCATTTGTTTTGGGAAGAGGGAAATTATTTAAACAACTGTATCTCCATTAAGTGAGGGTGGGGTGCGGACCCCTTTTGCTTTCTGAAATGGAGAGAAGTGCTGCTTCACAAAACATCTGCTCCCTGCTCTCCCCCCCCCCTCCCCACCCCCCCTCCCCAGTCCCAGCTATCAGCTCACAGTGTGTGCTGAAAGAAGCCTCATTTCGGGGGAGGAGGGGATGATTTCCCCTTCATTCCCTCCCTGAGGAAGACAAAGGGGCAATATCAGCACTGATATCTGCCCAAACCTTTTTTTGTTTCATCCATCCATGATTGCACCTCCCAAGGCCTCCCTTCCCCAGGCTGTACGGTGCACGTGGATGGGGACAGAGGGGAGAACCACTGCTTTTCTCTGCCCTCCTCCTTCAGAGGGGCTTCAGCCTCAGCCTGAAGCTTGCACGGTCAGATGCCCCCCAGGCAGGGAGGAGGGCTGGCAGAACATCAGCCCTCCCTTCCATTGCCACCAGTAAGGAGGGCTGCAGGGCTTCCCATAGCGGAGACGGCCACGCTCCTTTAGGACACGTCCCTTTAAGCAGCCCCTTTGCCTTTTTATTTACAATAAACACATCTCTGGCAATGAAACCCTCGCCCACTCGCAGCCTCCCCCTCCTCAAAGCCCATAAAGCTCCAGCTTTGCATATCTGAGCGCTGTTCTGCAGGGCTGGGTCCTGCGGGGGTCCCAGGGTCACGCTGGGGGCAGCGGGGTCATTGTATAGCCATCATGGGTCAATAAGCAACTGGTCAGGCTCTCAATCCACATCAGGCCTTGAAGAGGACTGGGAAATGGGAGAATCCATTCATAATAATAATAAACTTGTCAATCAATAGCGGGCAGGAGGAATACTTTGTAAAAGGTAAAAGAAAAAACCCACCACACAACACCCCGAAAACCAGAAACCAAAAGGAGGTTTTCCTTTTCAGCTTTGCCAACACGAAACGTTGGGAGGTTTAAAAACGCTGTTCATCTTTTTTTTTTGGGAGGGGGGGGGGGGGAATTGCAAATGATAATGGATTTCATACAGAGCCCTTCCAGGTGAAGGGAGGCAGGCAGGTGTGGGGTGTGCTGTGCTGCCTATGTCAGAACTGAGAAATGATTTTACATCCGTTTGGAATAGGTAGAAAAAACGCTCTTGGAGAGAAACGATGATCCCATGGAACGATGGGATGGACACCTCGGGCCCTTCCCTGCTCCTCCCAGCAGCAGCGCTATGGGATGGTGAGGAATCCTTTGGTTTAAGCTCATCTCAGCCACCAAAATATATATTTTCATTCCAGCATTCTTTGAAGAGCTTTGAAGATGGTATCACAGTAAAGCGGTGCGTGGTGCACAACAAGAGGCTTTCCCTGCCTTCTCTGGGCTGAAATGAAAACAAACCAAGGAGCAAACAAAGAGGGTGGATTTCTTGCACTGAAATTTGTTGGAGGGAAAAGGTTCTGTGTTTATCCTTGGATCATCTCTTCATTGTCCACTCGTTTTTTTTTGGAAAGCAAAGAACCCAAAAGTTCCACTGTCAGGGGATGCTGCAATGTGGTTTGCTGGGAGAAAAGTAACGCAGAGGGTGCAACGAGTGACCTTGGGATGGCGAAGGGAGTGCAAGGAAGGACTGCACTTTCCCTCTTCCTTTCCCTTTCCTTTTTTCCCCCCACATACAGTTCCTCCCCAGCAGGATCAGCCCAAACCCATCTGCAGTTTTCTGGAGTTCCTGCTCTGCCTTTGCCTCCCCCCCGGCCCGTGGTTGCCCCTAAGAGTCCAACAGCGAAGGGGTGGGAGGTGTGTGTGGGGGGGTCCCGCTGCACCTTGGGGACCCCCAGGAAATGGAGGATCCCAGCAGCCCATCACTGCTTCCTGCAGGAACTGCAACCCAGTGGATATTAGGGAGAAATCCACCTGAAAGGGAGGAATCACAGCAGGAACCCCAGGTTCTCAGCCCCAACCCCTATGAGCAGGAACTGGGCTGTGACAGCAATGTGTGCCCACTTCCCAGGGCTTGGTGCATCCCATGCAAGCCATGCAGCCCATGCAACACATGCAGCTCTTGCAACCCACGCAACCCTTGTCACTCATGCAACCCATGCAGTCCAGTGCACCCCATGCAACCCACATAACCCACGCAGCCCGTGCAACCTATGCAGCCCAGTGCAGCCCTTGCTACGCACGCAGTTCATGACCCCCAGCAGGAGCAGCACAGAGCAGTCGTGGTGCTGGTGAAACACTCAGGAAGCAGCACCCCGTTGCAAGCACCCAGCACTCTGCCACGCACCTATGGGGTTTGCAAAGTGCCCGTGCATCTCACACCGAGCTGAGTCTGCACAAATCACCGCACACACACACACAGCACCCGAGTCCATGTTGAACTTTATTCACAACCAAAACACTGCTGGTTTGGGTTCCCGTTGACGGAGGTTTACAGGGAAACGCCGCAGCCTTCGGAGCCCGTTTCCCCCTGCTTTGTGCTCAGGGGTCCCAGTGCCCCCTCTGCAGCCCCACACACCATTAAGGAGCCGTTTCTTGCACAGCCCCAACTCCTGTTTTCTTTACCGGAGCCCCTCGTCAAACCCACGGCCGCATCAGCCTCATCGGACGGGGCTACGAATGCCAGCTCCCCTCCTCCAGTCTGGCAGGCAGCAGAGCTCGGCTATAGGTAAAATGGCTCTGCTTTGGGCTGCAAACAAACAGAGCCGGGATCTCCCTTCGTCTGCTCACGGGGCAGCCGCAGCCCGGCAGCAAGAGGGACCCTCCGCGGCCGCCCAGCTCCGTCCATCTCGATGCAAACTTCCCCTCCCCTCTGCCCAAACAAAGAGAGAATTTCGTGTTTGTGTTGGAAGCGGACCCTTTACTCACAGGAAACTCTGCCTGTGGAAAAACGAAGGAGAAACGTACCGCAATCCCGCGGCCGCAGCTGCAGGAACGGGAGAGTTTTCTCCTCCCGGTGAGGCCGCGGGGTGCGCTCACACGTGTGGCTGGGAAGGGGAGAAATCCGGCCCGGCCGTTCGTGCCGCGGAGGAACCCATCTCCCCGAGCAGCCAGAAGGTGGATGCGAATCAGGTGATCCCCGCTCCCAAATCGCGGCCGACGGCGGAGTTATTTTACATATATATTTTTTTACACACGTCCTCAGGAATGCGCTTCCTCCTCCTCCTCCTCCTCCTCCTCCGGGACTGTTTCTAAATCGGGATCGTTTGCGGTCGATCGGACGCGGAGTTGAACAAATCGTTATTATCAAATTACTCCGATTTCGCCCTTCAGAACCACACACACACACACACACAAAAAGCCGCGGAGGACCGACGGTGACTTTGCATGTGGGAGACAGACGAAGCTCGAGAGGGAGCGGCGTGCAATGCGGAGCTGCAGCCTCCCTTCCCCCCAAAAAAAGGTTTCCGAGGTAACTTCAGCCCCCAAATCAGCCCCGCACTACAGCTCCTTGCAGGGACCTCCGCATTTGGGAAGGAATAGATGGGATGGGACGGCGGAGCGCCGGGCCGGGTAAGGGCTGTTTTATAGGTTTGGGGTTTGTTTTCCTCTCGGAGACGGAATTCTGCCATCCCCTCTTTGGTTTGTGGGGCTGAGAGCGAGAGCCCAACTTCGAGCTGAAGTTACAGCGGCGCAACGGCACGCAAAAGGGATCCTTTAGTTTTGTTTTAATTATTGTTATTCCTTTTCCTTTTGAGGGGGGGGGGGTGGTGGTGGTGGTGGTGTCTTTTTTTGCCCTTAATTTATTATTTTTCAAGGGGGTTTGTGAGATAAAGGTGAGATGTGAAGAAGGGCCACGAGTGAGTAGAAAGGGATCGAAGGGTCTTTGAGCGGCTTTGCTCTGCTCTGCTGCCGGAGTTACCTCCAGCCCGTGCTCCTTCCAGATCACAAATACAGTAATTGGCAATGAATAAGGGTTCCTCTCCGGGCTGAGGGATGAATGGGCTCGGAGTCAGTCGCAGCTCGCAGCGGAGCCCGGAGCCCTCACGGTGCGTCCCAGGGGGACGTTTTGGGAAGGGCTGCGTTATGTGAAAGGGCCGAAATTTCGCCCCCCCCGCCCCCTTCCCCTCCCCAGGGCTGAAACAAAGCGCCCGGAGAGCTGAGCTGGGACACGAGGAGCCTGATGAGATTTTTAAATTCATTTCTTATTCTTTTTTTTTTTTTTTTAATTTAATATATTTTTAATATTTTTTAATTTTTTTTTTATTTTTTTTTTAATAGAGAAAAAGCGCGGTGCCCATTGTGTGCGCGGGGCCGTGCGTGTGAAATGTTGGGGTTGGTGACATCACGGCGAGCCGGGACCCAATCAGCCATCGGGCCGCGGGGGGTCCGATTGCTCCGGGACGAACCGAACGCGGAGCGCGGAGCCCGAAACCCGGAGAGGCTGCAGCGATCGGAGCGGATCCCCCCCTCCCCGACCCCCGGCCCTCCGAGCAGCTTTGTGCGCTCCGATATCTCAGTGGCTGTGAGCGGCGGAGGGCTCTGTGCTTGTTGATCCCCCCCCCCTCCCCACACACACACACACACACACACACACACACACACTCCCTCTCCCGCCCCCCTCCCGCCCCCCAGAGGGATTATTTTGGGAGTGGAAGGTGGGCTGGGACCTGGCTGGGGGAGCTGCAGGACGCGAGATGTTTGACTTCTTTTTTTTTCCTTCTTTTTTTCATGCTGGGGAGGGGGAAGACGAGGAGTGCGGCTCCAGTGCGGGAGGAGCGGGGTGTTGGGAAGATGTTGCACACCGTTGACTGGAACGTTTGAAGGGGCGATCGACTGCTTTGGCTTCCCCCCCCCCCTCCCCCTTTTTTTTTTCCCCCTATTTTTTTTTCCCCCTGCCCCCTCCCCCACCTCTCCGGAGGGGCAGCGATGTGTGATCACGGAGTGGAAACAAATATGTCCTTACTTTCAATGCCCCCTTTGAAAGAGACAAAGTAAACGCTCCTTGCAAAATGTTCCTGACCTGCGAAGGGACCTTCGGGATTGTTCCAGCCACCATGGATTACAATGGAGACGCCGGGCCGGGGCATTTCCACGCCGGCTATCAAGAAATCGAAGGGATAAACTTGGGATACTTACAGATCAATGGCACCCAGATGTTTGCTCTGGCCCAGGTCCTCAGCGACCTGTTCAAGGATATTCCCAGGACGACCATCAGCAAGAAGATGGAAACCTTAAAGATCAAGAGCCGCCGCTGCGATCTCCAGGAGCTCCGCACCCTCAAAGCCATCAACTCGGTGCCCACCCGCGCCGTGAAGTGCTCGCTCATCTCCAAGGCGGACCTGGAAGCTCTCTGCACCTCCTGCAAAAGCCTCAGCCCCCGGCGGAGGAAGAGGAAAAGGAAGAGCAAGAGGAGGGAGCAGCTGCTGTTGCCGGACCCCGGGGAGCTCTTCTCCTGCCCCCGGCCCCAACTGCTGCCGCCCTACAGAGCCGGCGGCTGCTGCTCGGCCCCGACCCCCTCCCGCCCCAAGCTGCCCCCCGGCCTCAAGCCTCGCCCGCCGCCCGCAGCTCTCCTCCAGCAGCCTTTCCCCCGGGGCTGCCCCGGCCTCGAGAGGACCCCGCGGGGCCGCAGGGGCTGTGCGCTGCCCGAGAGCGGGGGGCTGCTGGCCGGAGCGCTGGGCGCGTACCCCCGGGACCTGGCGCTGCTGCACGCCGCAGCCCCCGCCCCCCATCCCGGCCTCGGCCCCCGCTGTGCCAAAGGGCTCTTCCCTGCCGAGAAGGGCCCCTCGGTGGGGAGAAAAAGCCGCTCGTCCACCTTCCCTGGCTGCAAGCGGCAGGGCACATCGGCCGGGTATTCCAGCGACTCGGACTCCAGCCTGGACTTCGGGGGGTCCAGCCCCGCCACCTCCAGCGACTCGTCTGAGGAGGAGGAGGAGGAGGAGGAGGAGGAGGAAGGGGACACGTCGTGCAGCAGCGAGGAGGGCAGCTCCTCGGAGTCGGAGAGCAGCTCGCTGTGCAGCGGGGACTCGGTGCAGAGCACCCGGTACAGGCAGGCGGCTCTGCCCCGCTTCCAGCCGCAGCCCCTCCGGGAGCCCCTCGGCGACGAGCGGCCCTCGGAGCCCCCCCCGGGTGCGGGCAAAGCCCTGCGGGCAGAGCCCGACCTCCTCTTCCTCTCGCAGCAGCTCTGGGCCAGGACTTTGCGAGCGTCAACTTCGGAAAGTTTGTGCCCGGCTCCGACCCTGGGCTCGGGGTCACAGCCGGAGCTGTACGCGAAGCAGGAGGCCTCCCTTTCCTCCTCCTCTTCCTCCTCCTCCTCCTCCTCTCCCCCCCCCTCACCGAGCAGCACCCCTGGAGGGGACCAGCCACAAAAGGAGGGCGGCTTTGGGGGAGCGGAGCCCTGCGCCAAAGGGAAGGATTTGCACAAAGATGCCTCGAACAATAGAGCCTCGTTAGGCCACGGCGACGGAGCGGAGAGGCAGAGCGGAGCCGCAGCCGGGCCGGCGGCTTCCCAAGGGCCGCCCCCGGAGCTCCCAGCCCCATCCCCGGCGCTGGCGGGGGGCCTCGGCCCAGACCCCCCCGGGGAAGCGGCGGAGCCCCGGCGGGAGCACTTCGACCGCCTGATCCGGCAGTCCAAGCTGTGGTGCTACGCCAAAGGGTTCAACGTGGACGGGAAAAGTTTGCGGCACGGAGGGAGGACGGAGCCCTGCAAAGCTGCAGAGCTCAAATCCCCCGGCTCCAAAAGAGCAGAGAGCCCCGGCACCTTGTCAAACAAAGCTTTGAGAGGCAATGGCTCGGAAAGGAATGCCAAGCGCAGACGCCTTGCCAGAGGCGCTGAGGCAGAAAGGCAACAGAGCTCCTCCAAAGGGAGGCCACAAAAGACTCAAAGGAGGAATGCCAAAAAGGGAAACACTCATTGCAAACGCCTCGGCAGCGCCGGGCCAACCCCGCCTCGGAATTCCTTCAGCCTCATGGGCAACTTCCCGTGTATTCCCTCCCTGGTCGTGGGGGAAGACGGGGATCTGTGCCCTGCCTCCTCCTTGGGGGGCAAAAACTCCTGGGCCCTCTCCAAAACCCACCCGCTGTGGAGATGGCACCTGGGGGGCAACGCCATCCCGGTGCCCCCCAGCCTCAAATTCCGGGGCTATAGCTTGGAGGATCTCTAAGGACAGCGGACGGCCCCGCACGAAAGGTTGCGCGCAGCAAGATGCGGGAGGGGAGCGGAACAGGGGGGAGGGAGGGGGGGGGACGGAGCGGGGCTGAGTGGGGCCGGGGGAGGGAGGAGGAGGAGAAGAGCTCCCCGCTGGGGTTGGGGTCGGTTCCGCGTTCCCCGGGAGTGTCGCGATCCTGAGTTGGTTTAGCGGAGGTTTAACGCGCTCAGAGCCCCCCTCCTATTCACCCCCCTCCCCCCTTTGCACCACGGGGCTTTGGGGCAGAACGGGGAGTGGAGGTGGGGGGTCCGGGCCCGCAGCATCGCCCCATCAATTCTCCTCCCCACTTCCACATGCCAAAAAGAAAAGAAAAAGAAAAAAACAAAAAGCCGAAATGAGGAAAGAATAGATCCAATTTCTCCCTTTTCCTCCATAAATGCATTGGATTAAACCCATAATAATCACACGCAGAGAGAACCAATGATGTCACGCAGCAGAAACGCGCGTTTCGGCCCCGCTCCGTCCCGACGAAACCGACGGCGGCGATCCCAAATGGCTGCGTTAATCGCGACGTAATGTTTTCTGTCTGCTTAAGGGACGGGAAGAAAACACCGACTTTAAAAAGAGCAGGAAAAGCTGTTTGCTAAAAGAAAACGCCAGGCTTTGAGGGGAGGTTATTTGAGACCGTTGCGTGTGTATTAAAAAGAAAGGAAAGGAAAGGAAAAGCCGTGGGTTGTTCGCTGGATAACAACCCGCTCCGACAGCCCGAAGGTAGCAGGCCTGTAAAAGCTTTACGGGCACGAGAAATAGGATCCAGGAGCATTAGCAATAGAGCACAGATGGACAATTTGATCCTTCCCGAGCTCCGGGGTGGAATGCGGGGAAGAATGCGGAGGGAATGCGTCGCTCTGTGCAGAGGAAATCAAACCCCGCTTTAACTTTCCTTGCAAAGCAGCGTCTTTGTGACGGCCCCTTTGGACCGCTGCTCTGCGAAGCCCTCTCGTTTGGGGAGCGCTGAGCGAAGCCGAGAGATGCGGCTTTACGGGGCGGAGAGGTGGAGCTGGGGGGGGGGGGGGGGGGGGGGTTCCCTTTCTTTTCCATTCGCAGCTCCGGCTCGGGGTGGGAGCCGTTCCGCGACCCCCGGCTGGGAGCCCATCGCAGAGCCGTGCCCGGGGAAGGGGAATGGGAAGGGAAGAGGGAGAGGAAGGGAGAAGAGCACAGAACCCACCCGGAGCCGGCACGGCACGGCACGGCCCGCTTCTTTCTTTCTTTCTTTCTTTCTTTCTTTCTTTCTTTCTTTCTTTCTTTCTTTCTTTCTTTCTTTTTTTTTACTTCTCTTTTTTTTTTGGTGGGGTGGGGAGGGGAGCGGCTTGGGGGTTTTAATCCCATCAGCGAGTTAAAGAAAAAAAAAAGAAAAAGAAAGAAAAGAAAGAAAGAAACAGGCATTTTTTCACGTCGAAACGCATTTCGTCTCTGCTGTTCGCGTTGGAGACAGGCGAATTGTTGCTAAAAACGGTGTTTGTTTTACTCGGGTTCGGAGCGGGTTTGTTGGTTTGTTTACACCCCCCCACCCCCCCTCCCTCCCCCCCCCCTTCTCCCCATCGTTTCTCTCTCGCAGAGCAGAAGGGGTTTTTTTCTCTCGGATCGCGATTCCCTCCTCCTCGGTCGGCTCCGGCCCCGCACACCGCGCTCAGACGCGGCCGGGACGCGACTGCTCAAATCTTCGCCCCCCCCCCGGCTCGGGTTAAAACCGCGATTTTATATACTTTTTTTTTACGGAAAGGAAAACAATTCATAGGAATTAAGAAAAAGAGGCCGAGTTGGGGATGGAAAGAAGGGAGAGGGAGGACAAAGGAGCCGGGTGAAAAGAAAAACGAACGGGGAAAAAAAAAGCAGCAGCAGCAGCGAACAGAGCGCGCCGCTCCGCGTGCAGAGGGTGGTGGTGACGGGATGGAGGAGGGGGGGGGGGGGGGGGAACACATCAAATAACTCAGGAACGTTTTCTCTCCGGGATGTGAACACCTCGCCCCGCTGCTGCCCACCTCGGGGGCTGGGTGTGTGTCGGTGCACGGAGCTGTGCGCGGTGCAGGTGGGAGGCAGCAGGGCTGGGAATTCAGCGTGAAGATACCTCAGAAGTTTCCACGCTTCGAGCAGCAGAAACAGCCCCCTTTCGAGGAGCAATAATAATGGCAACGATAGGAAGCAAGCCCTCCGTTTGTTTGTTTAAACGTTGCCAAGAAAACCGGGAGATGCAGAAAAATAACCCCCCACCCTCAAGTCTCCTGATAGGAGAAGGGAACCCAAGGCGTTAAACGGCTTTTTTTTTTTTATGCGGAGCTCAGAACCCAGAGAGCTGCATTGGGAGCACAGAGCGGGGAGGAGGGGAAGCTCCGGGTGTAACCAACCCCCTCTGGTTGGGAGCAGAGATTTCATCTGCGTGGCCAGGATGGCATCAAGGACAGGAGGGCACCTTCCCGGCCGTCCCACCATCGCTTGAGTTCCAAACGGGTGCAGAAGAAGCAAAACTTGAGTTATGATTTGGTGGTCGTCGTTCCATTTTTCTCATTTTCCTTCGGGGAGGAGCAAAAAGCAGAAAAAGAAGAGCATTTTCCTCTTCTTGTGAAAAAAAAAAATATCAAGAAAACTTTAAGGAAAGGGCGTTGCTGCTTCCAAAAACAAACGCAGCAAGCTTTAAGACTCAGGAAAATCTCAGCTTGGATCCGATGTGGTGCTGTGGAATTGCAGTTCGGGAGGGTTTTTGTCGGGCCGGGCCTTTCAGGGACCTTTGCTCTCACTGTGAGTCGTTGGGTGGAAAATCCCCACCGTTCTGCCCCTATTAATGGGCTGAAAAATGCCCCGCTTTGGTACAGGGAGTGCCTGTGGGGGGTGGGTACAGCCGGAGGGGGGGGGTGGGGGGGGCGGGGGGTGAAGGGGGAACGGAGCTTTGCCAGCCACGCATCGTTTGTTCTCTTTAGATTGACCGTACCTTTATTTATTTGAAGCTGTTGTAAGTGGATGACGATGAAAGTGTTAATTCCTGCGTGCAATATGGAATCTAGGCTGAGAAATAAATACCTTCTTCTACCACCCTGCTTGTGGGTGTTGGGTGTGGGGATGCTGGGATGCTGCTGCCCTGGAGGTGGGGGTGCTCGGGGTGGGGTTGGGGGCTGGTGGTTGTGAACCCATCCCAATGCATGCGTTGTCCCGCACTGTTTCTCCCTGTGCAGCTGCACATCTGGCTGCCCACACTCCATATTCAAGGGCTTTGTGGGTGTGGGGTTGGGCTGTTGCGTGTGCAAGCGTGCAGCTCACGGTGCACGCACGTGTTTGGCTTCACCGTGAGTCTCCGGATCGATTTTGCCCCCCCCCCCCCCCCCCAGTGAAATGTTTTCCATCGATGTATAATAGGAAATCGATAGCTGCTTCCATCTACTTTGTAGCCCCATGCATGTGGTTTGGTTCAGAGGGCCTCAGGATGCAGCGCCCCACATGGAAGGAGCACTTCGGGGTGCGTTCGTAGTTCTCGTTGAAGCACTTAAGGAGATTCAGAGCCAAACAAACCCAAGGCGGAGCAGAACCCGGGGCTGAGGGGCAGCTCCCATCTGTGCGATGTGCTTTGGGAAGGGACCGAGGAAGGCGGTTCGGGGGCCGGGCAGGCTGAGATCCGACCCACGCTGAGGAAAACGGGAGCAGTAAAACGGACCCCCGCTCAGAGCCTCGTTAGTGCTAATTAAGAGTTGGGCGTTATTCT
The DNA here is from genome assembly GCA_030625065.1 of Alectoris magna. Lineage (NCBI taxonomy): Eukaryota > Metazoa > Chordata > Aves > Galliformes > Phasianidae > Alectoris > Alectoris magna. Next base: position 1,300,344 of record CM060588.1, read on the forward strand.
TCTGCCGTGGAATACCGATGGGCGGCCAGGTAAACCCGCGTTGCAAGAGGAGGCCGGAGCGTTAGAAACCTATTTGCAGTGTTTTATGCCTTTTTTGTTTGTTATTTTTTTCCTGCTCCTGGTCTGGCGTGGAGGGAAGGAATCCGAGCTGCAACGCCTTCCGCTTCCCAACATGTCACGTTTCTAAAGGAAATTCGGCCCAAATCTAACAGCCCCCCCACCCCTCCCTACCCCCCAGCAGAGAGCAGGAAGACGCGGCGCAGGACGGGCTGCGATGGGGCGGGGGGGGGAAGAGCTCTGATTGCAGCCAAATGACCCCGCTATTATCATGATTATCTTTTAAAGAAGGTAATTTAATAATTACGTTAATTATCTGCAGGGATCGGCGTGGGAGAGAGCTCGGAGCCCCCATTTTGGGGGGCTCTTTGGTGCCCCAAAGCAGGGACAGGCATAGAGCAAGGTGCGGGGCGAGGTTGGGGGGGGGGGGGGGGGGCTGCCTTTATTTAGCTTCGTGTCAGGGCGTTAATGATGAATTGGGGGGGGGGGTTCGGTGGCACCGAGGGCTGTGAGAAAGAAGCAGTGAAGCCCCACTCCGGGCGGGCGGACGGGGGGAGGGGGTTTGGGGGGGGGGGGGGGGTGAGGGATTAAGTGTCACTAAAGGCCTTTCATTTACCGTGTTTACACGCAGTCAATAGGGGAGAATGGACAAGGGTTGATTGTGAGTTACGGGGCTGTCGCTACCTCCCGTGTTATCAATATCTCCCTCTTAAAAAGAAAAGGGGGGGAAAAAAAAGAAAGAGGACCCCCCCCACCCCACAAAAAAAAAAAAAAAAAAAAAAGGTCCTTAAAAAGAAAGAAAAAGAAAAAGAAAGCAAAAATTATTCTTTTAAAAACGAAGATAATGATCTGCAAACCCTTCCGGAAGGTGGGAGCCCCTCCCCTTCCCCACCCCACACTTCTCAGGGTCCTTCAGCCTCTCCGTATCAACCCACGGGGCTCCAGAGGTCGGGTTTGTGCTCTGAGCAATTGAAAGAAAATGACCCTCAGTGAGGCCATATGGGAAACAGCGCTCATCCTCCCCCCGCCCCAACCCTCGGGGGGTGGTTTGGAGGGGGGGGGGGGCGGCTTCTCCTGCCCTTTGTCATTAGGGAACTGCTGGGGCCGGGCAGAGGAGCTGTGGGGTTGGTGTTGGGGCTGTGAGCCTTCCCCCAGTACCCCCCCCCCCCAACTCCCCCCCAGTGCCATTCTTTTCCTCCAGTTTGGCACACCGGGATCCATCTCAGCTGGAAATACCAACGACAGCCTGGACGACCTCTGGCAATTAGCCATTCGTTACAGCTGTTAACCCCCCCCCCTCCCTCCCCCCCGAGTATAACTGTAGGAAATTTGGGATCGGGCTCGAAAAGGGCAGCGTCGTAAAGGAGCACAGACTGATGGGATCCGCTCTGAAATCCACACCTTGAAATGGATCCCAGTGCTTCGGGATGTGCCCCAAAGCCCTCAGCCCACAGCCGGGGTCTGAGGTTGGGGTTCCTCTGCTTCCCATCGGCGCTGATTTTGGGGTGGGGAAAAAAGGGGAAATGTGGAAAGGCAGCTCTTGGGTTTGCCATGCTGTACCCTCAGCTCTGATGGGTTTTGTATCTTCCCCGCTGCCTGACCCGCAGGTTTGGGGTGATTTCCCTCCTGGCTTCATACACAGAACCATCAGCAACGAGGAGAGGTGTGACAGAGGCCTCATTTGGGAGCACAGAGCTCCCAGAACGTGGGACTCACCTGGGTGTGCTGCCCCCCCGCCTCCCACCCATAGCCCTTCACCCCCCCGCACAGGGCTGCCCCTCCCCGGCTGCTATGGGGTCGAATTCTGAGCACAGAAACAGACGAGGATACAAACACCCCCTGCATCCCCCATGGGAACGCCGTGGGACCACATGTGGGGCTGCTCTGCTCCCTCCCTTCCACCCCATGTGTAAACCCCGCTCATTATTTGCACGGTTGTATATTTCCCTGCTGATCCAACCCCCACCCCCCCCCCCCAACACGTTCACCCAGGTGGGACTCCCAGCCCTGGGAGGTGCTGCAGAGCACAGCAATACACGTGTGCCCCCCCCCCCCCCCCCCAAATCTCACCCGGGGACAGCGGGTAGCTCTGAGTGACCGACCCGGGGGGGTGGCGGAGGGGGAGGGCTGCCACCCCTGGGGTGCGTGGGCTCTGCCCATGGGGTCTCCCCGGGTGTCAGTTTTCCCCCCTCTATCTCTCTCCCAATCTCGGCGCGGTTGAACTCTGTGAACCCAGCACAGAGCAGCTGTGCTCCTCCAGCTGTGCTCCTCCAGCTGTGCCGCCCGGTGGGGGGGGAGGAGGAGAAGGGGGGGGGGGGGGGAGCCCCTTTCAGTTGGTAATGGGGCTGCGAACGAAGTCCTCCCTCTGCACCCCTTCCCCACCCCCACCCCCCACACATCCTCGTGCGTGGCAGAGTTCGGGATGCGGGACACGGGGTGCGGGTCGGGACCCAAACGGGGGGGGAGGGGGGGGTGGCGGTGCGGGGGCATCGCTGCGGCTTTCAGGAGTTTACATTTGTGTTTGAATCGTGCGTTTGCAGCCCGACTCCTCCCTCTCCATCAGGAGCAGCGACGGCACCGAGAGGGAAACCCTTTGGTGGAGGAGAGCTACAAATCCGTTCAGGGGAGTTTGGGACAGAAAATCGTTCGGGTTCTGTTAATTACTGAATCATTAATGCCGCCCTTTGTGTTTCTTTACCCCCCCCCCCACCCCCCCCCCCTTTTTCTTCAAACATTGAAATATTGGGATCTTTGTGGGAAGGGAACGCCGCTCCTTGGAATTAATTGCCGGTAAAGATAAGGAGAGGAGCAACAAAACGCATCGATTTGTGTTGAAATGAAAGAAAATGCGGGCAGGAAAAGGAAAGGAAAAAAAAAAGAGAAGCAAAAGGACACACCGTGCGTGTGTTTCCTGCACCACAAACCTGTTGCACGCACGGCGTGTGCACTGCAAAGCTGTGCTAGTGCCTGGGGGGGGGGGGGGGGGATGCACGCACTGCATGCACGGGGTCTGTGTGTGCAGCCGTGTGTGCCTGCAGCCTGGTGCTGGGGGCTCTGCTTTGGATGGGGGGGGGGGGGGGGGGGGAGCGTCTGCAGCGTGGTGATGGGGGCTGTAAGGCTTGGGGGGGGGGGGGGGGGGATGATGCATGGGTCCCCTCTGCATCTGGGGGCCAACTCTAGTTCTGCTCTGGGGGAAGCAGAGAGGCTTCCCACCCCCCCACCCCCCCCTCCATCCCTCAGGATCTGTATTGATAACATCCCATGGGTGCAGCGCTGTCTCTCTCAGTTTAAACCAAAACCAGACTGAGTCCTGAGGGTCAAAAGGGAGGAGGGGGAGGGCTTCTCCCTACCTACCCCCAGACAAAGATCCCTTTGAATCTAATCAAGCAGAAAAGAAACCCCTTTCCTGTGTGTTTTCTTGCTAGGGGAGCGGGGTTAGGGCTGCCCTGGAAGGTAAAAGGAAAGGAGATCCAATTTTGCCTTTCAACAATGAGATCTTTATAAAGGTTCTCCAAACCCCACGGCTGCGGAAGGGGAAGGACACAGAGGTGTTTTCCCATTGGGAGGGGGGAAGGTGGGGCTGGGGTTGCACCGAGGGGGTGGTGGTGGTGGTGTGGGGGGGGGGGGGGCCCAGGGGAAGGGAACCCTGACTATAAGCCATCCCTTTGCACCCTATGCGGGTTCCTGCAGGGGCTGATGCAAGGGGTGGCCACCAGCACTGGGGTGACTGCAGCCCCACAGTGCTGTGTGTGTCCCTCTATCCCTGGCTTCACTCTGCAGGGCAGAAATGGCCCTTTCCATCCTTCTAGCCAATGGCACATGACAGTGATTTAAGCTAATCAAGGCAGGAATACTCATAACTCCATGTTTACATTTAAGTGCAGCGATGTTTCAGCTATAAAAGCACTTTCAAACTGACATTAACTGCAGAGTAACGATGTCGGATTGACTGGAGTTGGGTCAGATGCTGACAAAAGGGCTGCAAGGAAGAGCTGCCATTGCATTTAGTGCAACAGCATCAGTATGGGGCTGTGCCCTTGGCATATAGGCACCACTGCTTTGCATCGTGTCCCTCGCTGATTCCCATTGATTTTGATGAGACAGTGCCCCAGGTGTGGGGCAGTGAGATGGGGCGGGGGGGGGGGAGGTCACAGCAGAGCTCTGCCTTGGGGCACCTTATGGGTTTGGTTGTACACTCAGCAGCCACGCAGTGGTGGTTTGTAGGTTCCCTGCTCCTTTCTCAGCCCAACCTGGGGGGTGGGGGGGGGATGAATGGGGGTACAGCCTGAACGGAGCACCTCTGAGTGCACCCTGTGCTGCCCCTCATCCCTCACCCTCTGCCAAGCTCTGTGCTGACCCCGCTGGTTGACACAGGGGAGGGGTTTTCTGGTTCATCCCAGGTGTTGTTGGGATGCAGATGGGGTCAGGGCATTCCCTGCTCTGCCTTCAAGTGGCCCCAACCCCCCCAGTTTTGGGAGCACGTTGTAACCTTCACACTGCATCCATCCTCACTGCAGAGCTCCCACCTGCACAGTGCATGGAGCCAGCAGCAACCCTCACCTCCCACCCCATGCTGTGCTGGGGGCAGCGGTTCCAGAGCCCCTCTGGAGCACCCCTCGATGCCCCTGGGATGTTCCCTGTCTGTGGCAGGGATGGGTTTCCTCATTACCCTGCTGGGGGGAGCCCCACTCTGCCCCATATCCACATCTACGAGTGCTTCCATGGCACTGCGTGGACAGAGGGGGGGCTCCCAGCGCTTCTCAGTCCCTGGGGCCGTTTTCTGTCTCTGGAAGACCCCGATAGAGGGCAGGGTTGGGGGGGGGGGGGAATGGGCTGAGGTTTTCAGTGCGGTTCTTGCGGGCCGTGCCCACACGGTGGCAATGTCCGCCCGCAGCGGGGGCTGCGCTGCGCTGGGGAGGGGGTGAGCCCGCAGGCGTCGCTACCCAGGAATGCGAGGATTATTAATATCATCATCATCACCGCTATCATTATTAGCATCATTATCATGATCGTTATCATTTTTCCCTCTCGCTTTCCCCACGGTGCTGTCCCTGTGGACACGAGGGATGCCCATAAGGGCTGCGGGGTTTGGGGGCTGCCCATCCAATGGTTCCGAGGTTCTGAAGTGCTTTTCTGTTTCCTGGTCAAGGCAAAACTCGATCTCCTTCTCTCCTGCAGCAGGGAGAGGCCCGCAGAGCCGTCCTGGTCATGAAGCATTTCTGTTCCCAGCCTTCAAGAGCTTCCCTTGATCTGTCTTAGCATTTATTTTTCCCTTTAAACTACGGAATAAAAGGTACCGTAGCTCACAGGAAGTCGAATTCCAACACGTTCATCTTCAGCCCTTCTCCTTCAGCTGGAGAAAACGTATCCAGACCAATTATTTCAGGCAAAAATGAGTTCGATCTCAGGCTGTTGGAATTTTCTACGAGGGGAAAAAAAAAAAGAAAAAAAAAGGAAAAAAAAATGTTTAATCAAAACATTCCCAAACAGCCCAACTGTTAGCAACCAACAGATGTGTGCTCGTTCATTAGCCCGAATGCTCAGAACGAGTGGGTGGCAGCCGGGAGCTGAGCACACAGCCCTGCTCTGCGTGTGGGTATGGCAGCTCCTGCAGGAGGGGCTGGGGTGGGGATGATGGGATGGTTGGGTTGGAAGGGACCTCAAGGGTCATAGAGCCATCGAATGTCTTTGGTTGGAAGGGATCTTAGAGATCAGAGGATCACTGAATGGTTTGGGTTGGAAAGGACCTGAAAGATCATAGGGCCATAGAATGACTTTGGTTGGAAGGGGACTTAAAGGTCATGGGATCATTGGATGGCTTGGGTTGGAAAGGACCTGAAAGATCATAGAACTATAGAATGGTTTGAATTGGGTGGAACCTTAAAGATCATAGAATTGCCAAATGGTTTGGGTTGGAAGGGACCTCAAAGATCATAGAACCATAGAATGGTTTGGATTGGAAGGAAGGTACGTACCATCCTATGATCCTATGATCCTATGATAAGGAAGGGACCTTAAAGACCATAGAACTGCCTAATAGTTTGAGCTGGAAGAGACCTGAAAGATCACAGAACCATAGTATGACTTTGGTTGGAAGAGACCTGAAAGATCACAGGGTCAGTGAGTGATTTGGGTTGGAAGGGACCTGAAAGATCATAGTATTGCCAACTGATTTGGGTTGGAAGGAAGCTTAAAACTTGCCCCAGCCCGACCCGACCCCCAGCACTTGGCTTTGTTGAACCTCATTTGGTTCACGTAGGCTCGCTTTTAATCTTGTCCATGTCCCTCTGGGTGCCATCCCTTCCTTCTGTTCCTTCCACTTGATGTCACCATCAAACCTGCTGAGGGTGCATTCGGTCCAACTGTTGTGTCATTGATAAAGATGTCAGAGAGCATCAGTCCCAAGAACGACCCCTGGGGGACATCACTCATCACCAGCCCCCACCTGGGCATGGAGCTGCTGCAACCTTCCAACCAATTCTTTATCCACCAAATAGCCCCCCCTCTTCAAATCTGTATCTTTGCAATTTATAGATAAGGACGTGGTGCAGGACTGTGCCAAATGCCCTGCACAAACCCAGGCAGACAAAGCCCAGGAATACATTGTGAAGGTGAAGGGATGCTCTGCGCTGGTTCACCTGGCTGTGCTGGCTGCATTTTGGGCTTTGCAGCTCCCAGCCCATCCCTGTATGGGTTCTACTGGAGGGGTTTGGTGCAGACACGGGGCTGCAGCCCTCACGTTGGCTCCTTGCATCAGGGTATGTGTGTACGTGTCCCCACTTGATGGCTGTGAGCTGGGTCCTGGGTGTTCATGTCTGTGAATTCTGGGTGCAAGGCTGAAAGCTGAGCTGGGTCCTGGGGTGCTCCCAAGGTGGAGAGCACAGGGGTGGGACCCATCTTCATCCTGTCGCCTCCACAGGATGAGCCCACCCTGTGTCTCACCACCCCACTCCATGGGTCCCCAGTGTGCCCAGTGTCACTCCCAGAGGTGGCATCAGGGAGCGGGGCGGGGTTCCCCTTCCCCTCTGCAGCCCCTCCACGTGAGCTGATGCCCTCTCTTCTCCCCCACGAGGCTCTCGAGACAAAAGCCATATCAACCACTTTTATTTCAAAACATGAAATAAAATTAACTGGGGGGAAAGGGGGGCAGGGGGGAGAGCGTGCTCTTCTAAAGAGCACCAAATTGTGTTGCCATGGAAACGGGAGGAGAAGCCCAGTAGCTGATGCTCTCCTGGGGCTCGGGGGCCGGCTGTACCAGCCAAGATGTTTTCTCATCTATCAGCCTCCCTGCTTCCCCCCCCCACCACCACCCCACCCCCCATTTTGATATTTTCTCAGTGACTTTGCAGCTCTCTGCACCCACTGCCCTCTGCCAGCACCCATCTGGAGGTGATGGGAGGGGTTTTGTCTCCAGAAATGAATGGGGAGAATGCAGGAGCTTGAGGAAGCAGCCCCCCCCCCCCCCCCAATTCTCCTGGCTCTCCACCAGATAGGGACTGCATCGTCCAGCCCTGTTGTAGCTTTTGAGATCAAAATGTGCTTTTTCATTTAAAAAAAAAAAAAAAAACATTATTTTTTTTTTTTAAAGCATCTTTGCAAACCCCACTTTCAGCATTGCAGGGAGCTGAGTGTCCCCGTGCAGCCTTTCCTCCTTTGGCTTCCGTTTTATTTGCAAAGGGACCCTGAGGTGCTGCTTTTGGGGTGTGCTGGCACCTTGCTGTGCCCTCTGATCTCCCACCTGATCCTCCTTGACAGGTTGGTGGGAAGGGGTTTTGTTGCTGCTGCTGTTGCAGGGCAGCACCCCAGGGGTCTCCTGTGTTGCTGTACGGTTGGTGCTTGGCCCCACAGCTAGGTCACAGAGCATAACACCACCATAGAATGGATGGCTCAGGGCTACAGGTGCAGCACAGGGACCAGCGTTGCCACCTGCTTCTGCAGGCAGGGGAGGGTAACCCATCACCCAGCCCTCCCCCATCGTTTCTAGGCTCCAATAACTCTCACCTGGTGAAGAGCAGAAGGAATTGCACTCCTTTGCCTTCAGGGAAGCGGCAATTGAAATCCTTGCAAGGCCAATTTGCTCTGCAATCAAATGGCTTCAGCACATGTTATAACAAGGAAAGGCATGGAGGGGGAACAGAGAAAGGTGTGGAGGGGTGGGGGGTCCTCATGTGCCCCCCGTGCTGTCACTGCTGCCTGCTCCCATGCAGCTGCACTGCGTCGGGGCTGGGAGAGGTTGGTGAAGTATGGAGGGGAGGGGAGAAATACGATGGGATGTAATATTTAATTAGCCCCAAGAGAACCGTTAATTGGCAGTCTTAATTTGAAGCCTTGCCAGGGCCTGTTGTATTCCTACACTATTTAGCATAAAATGGGTCCTGAAGCTGATCTGTAGGTTGTGCTGATTGCAGCGCAGGTGTGGGGCTGCCGAGGGGAGGCAGTAATGGGATGGGATGGGGGCACCTGACCCATGAGCTTCCCTTGCCCTCTTTCCTCTCTTATAAGGGGACATCAGCATCTCCCTGCTCCTGGCTTTGCCTCTGAGGGCTCATGAAGCGCCGGGGTTCCTGGCTGAGCACAGAACAACCAAGAGGTGCTGAGGTTCCTGGCTCCCCACCTGTGGAAGCTGTGGCAGTGGGGGAGGGCTCTGCAGCCCATCTCCCTCCTCCCAAGCCTCTGGTTTCCATGGCAACCAGGTATCTGTCCCTGATTCCCATCACCCTCCAGAAGCATCACCCCCCCCTCCCCCCCCATCCCCTCCCCAACCTGGGGCTGTGGGTGCTGAAGGGGCTGCATTGGGGCATAACTCACTGGTTTGGTGTATCCTGAGCTGGTGATGTGAGGAAAGCTCATCTCTGAAAGGGGAGATCCTGATGCTGTTAGCGTGGTTTGAGCTCAGAACTGGCAGCTTCCAGGTGGCTCCATCCCACATTTGGGTCCCTCTCAGAGCTCATCCATAGCTTTGGGATGCTCCGGAGCTCAGAAATGGCATTACTGAAGGCAGCGAGAGCCAAATGGGTCCTTCAAAAGTGGTCATGTGAAAAGAAATCTTACCTTTGCATTTTCCCCATCCAAAATACTTCACCAACCCAACAGGAGCTGCACCAGCAGCTCGCTCTCACCCCACTTTCTCCTTCCACCACCTTTGCAGGGTGCTGCAGCCCAGCCCTGCAGAACCCATCCATCCCATGCCCCAGCACCTGGCTTCATGGGGCTTCACCCTCTGCACAGCTCCACGCACCGCCCTCGTTAGCACTGCTAATGACTGGCACTTTTCTGATGACAGATGTGCTTGTTTTCCAGGGGAGATGGCTCTCCCTTAAAGGCATACAGCCTTGGGTGACAGCAAACATGGAACCACAGGAAGGGAGAGCTGGGAGGGACTGCATGAGAGCTAATTTAATTCATCCCTCGCCCCAAGGCAGGATCAAGTATTCCTATGTAACTTCTGGCAGATATTTGTCTGCCTTGTTCTTAAAAGCCTCCAGTGATGGAGATCCCACTGTGTCCCCGGGCTGTCTATTGCATGCCTCTAATAGTCCTTATTATTAGAAAGTTCCTTTTGCCATCCAGACAAAATCTCCCTCGCCGCAGTCTGAGCCCATTATTCCTTGTCTTATCCGCAGCAGACACGAAGAACAGACAATTCCTTCCCTCCTCCACCTCTCTGTCTGTGTTTGAGGGTTTGCATGGATCCTTCCCTTGGCTCTTGCTCCCTCGGACAGGCCGTGCTCTGGCTGCAGGCACGGGGCAGCAGCAGAGCTCCAGACCCACGGGCAGAGCTGCGACAGCATCCTGCAGGGAGCTGTGAGGCCAGGCTTGTCCATATCCCACCCACCTGCCCATTTACTGAGAGCTCCATCCCCTCTCTGTCCATTGCACTCCCAGGTCCTGGCTCTGCCCTTCGGTAGGCTGCAGCTCCCTATTTGCATGTTCAATATTTAATGGCAAAGCAGGCTGACGGATCTCTTCCTCCCGTCAGCAGTCGGTGGTGTAATGATTGTTTTGTTTCAGGCTGTCAGCTCTGCAGGAGGTGGTTTGCTGATAATCCGGGAGAAGGAATTTGGAGTTTTTCCACACCCACCCCTCTATTCTAAGCCTGTGTATGCAGGGTGTATTTTGCAGGCACGTAATTATTGATATTTAAGGGGGATGCCATCCCCGCCCCTTCTCCCTGAGTCCTGGTTGGGGATCCATTCGCTTTACCAGGATTTGGGGACCTCCAGATGCTGCATTTCAGGTGTTTTGATCAACACATCAGGTGGAGGGGTGACAACTCTTGGTTCTCCTACAGTTTGCACCGTGGGGTGGGAAAAACCCCCTTAAAGTCCCACAGCACAGGGGATGCTGCATGTCCCAGCAGCAGGGATGAGGCCCAGCTGTGCTCTGGCTCTGTGTGCAGGTGGGTAGATGCTCTCCACCCCTCTGACCCACCCAGCAGCTCCCCCTTGGTTTCTGTGATTCACAGCTGCACTGCAGGCCGGCATTACGGTTCACCAAGGTTTTCAATTAGGGAAATTGATGAGCCATATCATCCCGGTGCTGTTTTGGTCATCGGAAAAGCATAAATAACAGTGAGACCCATTGGTGTCTCCAGGGTAACATCCGCCATCCAACAGGTTCGTGTGCACAGTGCCCTCAATCTGCCATCCCTGCAAGCTCTCTGCCTTCCCCGCTCACCCCATCACTGCTCCCCACACACCCCGAGCACTGTGGGTGCATTTGGGACTGCGTTGGGGAAATCCTCCTGTTTTCCAGGTGCAGAGTGCCCAGGACAAACGCACTGCGATGGGTGGCAGCCCCCAGCCCTGCTCCCCCCCCCCCCCCCCGGCTCTGTTTCCTCAGGATTCACACAAATTGTTCTTGTTTTTTTTTTTTTTTTCTACAGCAAAATTGCCAGCAATTCTACTCAGTGTGAGCCCAGCAGAGCAGCATCCTGGGATTCCTGCCCTGCCTCCTCCTTCCCCTCCCTCCATCCCTGCTCTTTGCACCCCCCTTTTCCTCTTATCAGCAATGAGAGGTTCTGTGTCCTGCTTCCCCCCCCTCCCTGCCTTGAGCTGTGCGTGTCTCAGGTGAGGTTTCCCCTCTCCCACCTGCACCCTTCCCCCCCACCCAGTGCTCCTTGTTCCTACACAGACCCCACTGCACTGCCTTGGCGCAACCAGGTCACCCCATCCAATTTACCCAGCATCACTTCTTTTTTTTTTTCTAAGGATGCTAAAAAAGGCCCCATGGAGCACAAACAGCTTGAGGTATCCTCCCCACCACCCACCTTCCCTCCGAGGCAGGCAGGCACGAGCTGCCCAGAAATAGAGGCGGAGAGTCCCGCAGGAAGCAGATGGTGGATGGGAGCAGAGCCTGGCTATCGGGTTCTCTGTTGGCTTCTGTAGCCCATGCAGTCGTGCCGTTGTCTCAGCCACAGAGCCCTGACTGAGCTGGGCTCGTGTTGGGGTTCTGTGGGATGATGAGGGCTTTGCAAAGTGGAAGGTGGGTTGGGAAGGTTTCCCCAACGGTTTGAAGCTGTGGTGCTGCCTGAAAGCAGCTCTGTGGGAGAGAAGCAGGTGGGAACAGCAGGAGGAAACCAGGAGGGGAGAATTGCAGCACTGCTCCAGAGCATGGCTGGATTTCAAGCTTGGTTAAATCCCTGTCCTGTGGTCAAGAGTCAGCAGGGCGCAGCGGGGTCCTGAAAGTTGGGGTGGTGGGGCTGGGATGGCTCCCACAGCCCTGCTGGAGCCCGCATCTCCCCTTTGCATTTCTTCCATCTCCCTGCCTCAGCTCCTGCTGTAAAGCAGTGGGTTGTGGGGTGGAAGTGCTGTCCTGGCTGCACCCTCCCCGAGATGGAAAGCAAAGGGAAGTTTCTCCTGCAGGGCTGCAAGCGCAGCCCAAGGTCTGCATGGGAACCAAGAGCCCTGTGCTGCAGCCAGGCTGCAATCTCCTGCCGCAGCCAATGCTTTTGGGTTCCCAGTTATATCTGCAGTCCCTGCACTGGGGAAGGGGCTGAGGAGCTGCATGCAGTCGTGCAGCATCAGGAGCAGCATGGAAGGTGCTCCTGCTGGATGCAGGAGACCATGGGCTGCCCGCATCCTTGCCTCTGTCATTGCAGGAAACCAACTCTCAGTTAAGCAGTGACTGCATGCAGGGTTTAATTAGCTCTGGCTGATGAGCCCAGCCCTGATGAGAGCACACCGATGGGAGATGTGTCTGGTATTTCTGTCCTAAACAGCATCTTATTGGGAAGGTCTTTGTGGCTCAGCTGTGTGCAGGGGGCAGCAGGGTCAGGAGCACTGTGAGCACCCATCCTCCTGCCCTGCTGCATTCCTGCATTCATTTTGGGGTGCTTTTCAGTTTGGCTTCCAGCTCAGCTCCTCTGCACTGAGCTGAAGGACCTGCAGGCTCTGGGCATCGCTCCCTGCGGCCACGTCTGCCAAGTCCCAGCTCTCATCCCTGCAGAGCTCTTCATCTGCCCCTTCCAGCTGCTGTCCTGGGGATCAGCCTGCCTTGCTGAGAGGCACAGCCCACCAACCCATGCAGCACAGCATGGGAACAAAGGAGAGAAAGGGCTGTTGGGGCCATTCTCCCCACCAGCTCCGTCTGAACCCCTCCCATAGAAGTGCTCACACCTTTTGCCTGCTGTCCTCTTACAAAGCTAACGGGCTTATCTGCAGCATGAGGAGGGCAGGCAGGCAGGGGCATGGCACCATGCAAAAGAAATGGAGGATGTGCCATACTTCAGCTTTTCAGGAACAGATATTTCTCCCCCCCCCCCTCCTCCCCCCCCCAGTCTTTGTACATTTTTGACTTTTGAAAAGTTTTCCTCGTCTGTACTGGGATGAACCCAAGTTTTCTAGAAATCTTTGCCAAGAACCTTCTTTTGTATGGCAGGAGAGATAATCAACAGCGTTTGGATTGCCAAGTCCGGATCAGGGAGTCAGTGGGAAGCAGCAGAAAGCCACATGCGCTGCTCCTGCTCCTCATAGAGTGCTGCAGAGCTCATCAGCCCCAACTGCTGCTGCCTCGTCCTCCTGGAGCCACGCTGTGCCTGGGGACAAGGGCATGGGGACAAGGGTGGAGGTGAAGGGCGTGGGGACAAGGGTATGGGGACAAGGGCGCAGGAAAAGAGGATGGGGCCAAAGGGTATGGGGACAAGGGCTTGTGGACCACCTGGTGCTGAGCAGTGCACACATCCCCCAGCCTGGGTGGAAGGCACAGCCCAGTAAACCCCTTCAGTCTTTCCTATGCTCAGCCCCTGGGTGCCATGGAAGTGGCCCTGTGTCTGTGGTCCCTCCTGGGGAGCTGTGCTATGCTTGGGGATGGCAGAGCTGCTGGTGATGGGGACCTTAACCCCACTCCTCTGTTTGGAGCAGTGCCGTGTTCTTACCCCGCACACTGCTGACGTTCCCCTATCTTTTCTGACCCAGATTCCTGGTTCCTTCTGCTGCAGATTTAGCCTTCAAACTCACTCCTTTCAGACAACCCCACCCCCTAAGCTGCCCAGTGCAAGCGCGTGGTTCACAGGCACACCCCACCCTCCCCATTGAGTGAGCCCTGGTGGGAGCCCTGGGCAGCAGAGACCCCCACCCTGGAGTGGGAGGTCCTGGGTAACCCATCTGCCCTCTGCCTCACTGCCACCCCCTCCGCTGGGAGCAGAGGAGCTGAGGTCTCACGGCACCTCCACTGATGGATGGGGGTTGCCTGTGTGCTGCCTCCTGGCCATCGGCTCAAACCCAGCCATGCTCAATAACATTTAATCCTCCCCTCTGAGTCCTCCACCCCTCTCCTTTCCCTTTCTTCTTCGGTTGCTGCAGACAGCCCCGTTCTGCTGCTCTGAGCAGAGCTGTGGCATTTACCCATCAGCAAGGTGTTAGCCATGACTCAGCCTGCTCCTTGCGCTTCCCCATCCACAGAGCCTCAATCTTAACAACCCCTCTTTTTTTTTTCCTTTGCTCACAATATGCCACAGTTCCTCTCTTTCCCACCCCTCTGGAACCCAACTCGAGGTCCTGCCCAACTTGTCCCCAGCAGCACAAGGCCATCCCTGACCTCAACAAACATCATTTTTACCCCCATTGCAACCGTGCTGGATGCTGTGCCAAGCTGGCTCTTCTGGCCCAGCAATTTTGCTGCATTGCTCTTCCCTTTGTGCCTCTCTGCTGTTGTTCCTCCTCCCAGCACACACACACACCAAATAGATCAGCTGCTTCTCGTGGCTTTCCATGACCTCCCCCTGCTCACCCCAGCTCTTCTCCTCTTTTAACTGTCAGCTGCTGCCTCAGATCAACCCCTGATAATGCGTCTCTGCTGGCTGATGGCTGAACCTTCCTCAGCTTTCTCCTGAGCTGGTGGGGCTTTGGAGAGTCCCAGCACTGTGTGAAGGGCAGCAGGGGTTCCTCCACTGCACACAGCCCTCCCAGACACAGCGACTGCTACGATACTGGGGAGCTGAGGTCACCTCCATCATCCCCCATCAAGCATCCGGGTGCCAGGAGGCCCCTGGCTGTCCTCCCCCAAGATCCATGCAAAATCTCCTGTCTGGTCAGTACAAATATCGGTCATCTCCACCATCCGCAGAGCTGCTGCTTCTAATGAGAAAAATCCTCTTAAAGCTGCACAAAGAAATGAAGCCTCGGGGTTTCTCCCCAGCCTAGGATGGCTGCTGGGCTCAGCGGGATGGGTGAGGATCCCATCCCGTGAGGATGCTGAGCTGGGTGCCTCCTGGCTGCTGGTGGCACTGGGGGCTCTGGGGGGGGGTCACACACTGCGGGAGGGTTGATGTCGGGAGTGAGAGACCTGGAAGGAGAGGAGGAGTGGTGGGGGGAGGAGCTGGCTTGGAGGGGCTGGGGCAACGGAGGAGCACCAGGCAGGGCAGGGAGTTCTGGGGAGCAGAGGACCCCCAGAAAGCACAGAAAGATACTAAATCCAGGGTGTGGAGGGAGGACACCTGCCCATCTCAACCTCTTTTCCTCTCCTTTCCTTTCCTCTACTGTTTCCTCTCCTCCTGCTCGGATGCCTATGCATCATGCATCGACAATCCTTTGCCCACGCAGCACTGGTGAGGAGCAGCTTGGCTACTGGCTGATGGGAGATGGTGCCTCCTGTGTGGCCACCTGCAGAGATCCAGCATGAGCAGCACACAGAGCAGAGCGCAGCCCCACGTAGGACCAGGGCTGAGGACACGGGATCTGGACCCAACTGTCCCTTATTTAAGTTCCTTACTGTAAAACCTGGGCAGCTCTGAGTCCCCCCCACCTTTGCAGTGTGGTGCCATGCTCAGCCCCAAAATGCTCAGCCCCAAAACAAGCCCGGTGGTGTGCAATTACAACTCACGGTCACAGCTGTCCTCAGTTGCTATGGAGACTTTTCCTCATCCCGATGCCCAGAGGAAAGCAGTGCACACACAGTGATGGGGGCTGGATGGGGGCTGCTGCTTGGTCTTATGGGGTGGGCAGCACCTGTGGGGCAGGGCCTGGGCCCAGATCTGCTTCCTGAGGGGTTTCTATGGTGGAGCAGAAGTCTTTGCTTCCCTAATAGCAAAAGGGATCCCGATGCGTTGCTCCAGGCTGCTCTTCTCCTTTGGGTTTTGCACTTCTGCAGCTTCAACCCCATTGAGGTGGGGTGTTGGGGTGCAGGATGAGGCGGTCCCCTCCGTGCCCTCTGTTTGCTGCACCCACAGGGCTGCAGGAAGGGGGAGGGGGCTGAGCACACACCAGCTCTGCAGCACAGTTCCCAGCAGAAATCGGGTGCAGACAGGCTCTGAGCAGCACTGCCACTTCCCTGCATGCTCCAGATGGGAAGGGACGTGGAGGCTGCAAAGGGCCCCGTTCTGAGACAGCACAATCTATTTGCTTTGCTCACACGTCTGCCAAATGCATGTATTATTTAGCTGTTATTAAGCCCTCACCCATCACTGCGAAGCTGGGCAGCCAGCTCCTCCTGTTTGCATCCCACGTGGAGCGGGTTGGGGAGATCCTTCAGGTTCTGCAGTGTTTCCCCTCCACGAAGCACTTTCTACTGCCCACCCAGCTCCTTCCTGCAGCACTCCAGCCTCTCCCTGTGCTCCCAGAGGGTCACTGCTGGGACATTGCAAAGCCCCATCACGGAGGGACCCGGCACAGCCCTGCACCCTTGAACTGGAGGGAGATAACACGGACCATATTTACACTTAATGTGCACAACGGGGTGCATTATAAATGGAAACGTGGTGCAGCATGGCCAACGTGGGCAGCACCGGGCAGCAGGAGGCTGAGATCACGTGCAGTGGGGGGACAGATGTGTGTGGGATGGCTCTGCAAAGCAGTGTTAAAAATACAAGCAAGGCAGACACCGATGCTTGGGATGCTCAGAGTTTGCTTTAAGATCCCCCCAACCCAGGGAGCACCTGGAGATCCTTATGCCCTCCTTCTCCTCCCAGCCCATGCCCAGCTGGTGTTCATCAGTGCTGCTTTCCTCACCTACAGAGGAGATGGCAAGCTTGAAAGATGGGAGCACAGACACGTGGGGCTGCTTCTTTGGGGTGGGTTTGGTGTTGCCGTCCCTGAAGCTCCCTGTTTAATAGGGCTGTGTGTCCATCCCTTTCCCCCAGGTGAAGTGACAGTGGGACAGGTAAGAGGAAAACATTTGATATACCTAAGAAATGGGGGTTAGGTGCTGGGGGAGCTTGCTGTGACCAAGAGGGGTTTTGTAGAGCAGATAGGAACATCCTATCAGCATCGAGGTGTTAAACCCCTTGGGACAACT
This sequence comes from Alectoris magna, assembly GCA_030625065.1. Taxonomy (NCBI): domain Eukaryota; kingdom Metazoa; phylum Chordata; class Aves; order Galliformes; family Phasianidae; genus Alectoris; species Alectoris magna. The sequence continues at coordinate 1,317,132 of CM060588.1, forward strand.
TGGGGACTGTGGCACTGACCCCCACCTGTTGAGGGGGGCACCTGTGGGGCTCCTGCTCCCCAAAGCCTTCCTGATGCACTGCAGCAGGAGGTGCACGCTTGTGGGAGAGTGTAGGGTTGCTAATTGAAGGCAAAGCGTGCCCAAATTTCAGCCTGGGGCCTTGGTCCTGGCCCCACAGAATGCCTTGGGGTCTCTTCACTGCTGGGATGGATGGGATGGATGGGAGGAACACGAAGGCTGAGCTTCAGCCCTCAGTTATTTATGGCACGTTTCTTTTTTAGTCCGATTGGTCCTAAAACCTCCTTTGGATCCCCCAGTCCCTCCCCAGACACAAAACAGCCTTCTGTCTATCACTGCAGCCCCTTCTCTGTGCCTTTCATGGAGGGAGCTGTGCAGATTCACCCTCCAGCTGCCCATTGCCTGTGCAGGGGTGGGCAGGGGGCTTAGGGGCAGCCCAGCTTCTCTTTCATCTGGGAGGAGAAGAGCTGCAGCTCTGCAGGGTTTGCTGCTGGGAGCATCTTGGGGCGCAGAGCTGCCCCTGATGGGATCCCATCCCCACAGCTCAGTGTGAGTCGTGGCTGTCGGCCGCATGGTTACCCACAATCTCTGCTTTCCTCTTTCAATTAAATCCCTGTCCTTTGTGGCTGCAAGACCTTCCCTCTGCAAAGCCTTGGATGACAGGAAGAAATAAACTCATGATCTATCAGGCTTCCTTCCCTGGGCTGCTCCCACAACGTTGTTGGCTCCTGGTGCTGCTGCGTCTCACACTGCCCGTCCCCACGTGCCTTAACAGCTTTGGAGGTGGCCTCATGCTACCCGGAGTGCAAGCTGGTAACAAGGAGACCGTCGAAGGTCCATAACCTCTCTGCTGATGAGGATGAAGTGCTTGTTTAATACATTTTAGCTTTCAGATATTTCTCCTTAACGTGTTTTTGAAACGACTGCAGCTCTGAAGGGAATATGTAACTTGTTAGAGAATAGATGTGCCGATTAGGCTGCTTTTCAGCTCGTTTAGAGACGTCTCAGCACCTCCCTTGGATCTGCTGTGATCAAAACTGCTGCCTCCCTACGAGCCAGCAGCTGTCAGTGCTGCCCTGGGGGGGCTGGCATCGCTGTGGGGGTCCTGGGGGGGCAGCTTTGGGCATTGCTGGGGCTGTGCAGGTTGTCCTCGCTGTTTCCAGCTGCTGGGTTTGATGTCTGTTCTGGATCCGAGCGGCTCTTGGTGGCCCTGCATGGTCAACTCCTGTGTTGCAAGGGAGCATTTTACACTTCTTGAATTTTGCCCTGATGTTCTGCATCTCCCACCCCATGGCGACCCATCCAGCAGCAGCGTGGGGTCTGCAGTGGGGAACAGTGGGGAGGGGGTTGGGGGGGGTTCTGTCCCGTGCAGGGTATCTGCTCCCCAAAATGCAGGGAGGTTCGGGCCTTCCTGGCAGCATCTCCACACGCAGCAGATCAGGACCAGGTCCTCACTGAGATATTTAATGCCAGGGGGAACACGAGTTCCTCTTGTCTGACTGCCAGTGTGACACAAACCAGACCATTTCACTCCGCATTATAAGCACTTCACCTCTTATTACATCTCCGAAGCGCTCCCAGGTCTAACAGCAGCTCGGGATCTCTTTCCATCTGGATTTTCATTCATGATTTTTCTCCCTCTTTCCCCAACCTGCACACAGAGCTCCCTCTCTCCTTTCTCCCCCCGTGGCAGGACGCTGTTTCAGGGCTGCAAATCGAGGCTGTGTTGGCATGGAGTGCATCACCAAGCAGGGACAGCCTGCACGTTGCACCCCCTGGCCTCTGCTGCCGCCAGCAGCACGTCAGTCAGCCCCATCAAGATGCACTTTGCTGCTGCTGCAAAAAGGCTTTTGCCCCACGGACGTGCTCTAATGGAGCAGCTCTCCCTGTGCCACTGGGCAGCAGCTCTCCCTTAATGCAGGGCTGCAGGGGAAGGTGCTGCTGGGGTGAGCTGGGGTCTCCCCACTGCTATCCCCAGGCTGGGAAGAGCTGGTGGTCCCACAGCCCCCAGGGATGGGAACCACGCTGGTTTGGGGGGAGTGGAATCTGTGAGCCCACCTTGTCAGTCCTGGAAACTGTGCAAATCAAAGCGCTGCTTGCCTTTATTGTTCCTGCTCTGTCCCTGCCGTTACCTTCTGGACTGCAGGGTGGGGTTTGGGGTTTTGTTTTGACCAGGAGGTGCCAATCAAGGCGATGTGCCAAAGGAGCCCTCCGTGCACCCATTGCACGGTGACTGGGCAGGGGCTGCTCTGCTCTGCTCTGCTCTGCAGCACCGCTGGACGCGGGCTGAGCCTCCGCATGGATACCCCCATGCAATCACAGCGCTTTGCTGCAGAGGGTCTTTGGCTGCTCGTGGGGAATTGGCAGCTGTCGTGCAACGGGGAGGTCGCGCTGGACGCATGATTTGGGAGCTGCTGGTCCTTCGGTTCCGTCGCTGGCAGCACCCCACCCCATTTTTTCCTGCCCCCCCCCCCCCCACCTCCCTTTACAACAAAATCGACACCGTGCAGCCAGGCAGCTCGCTGCCCACCACGCCCCTCTCCCAGGAGGTGGGCAGCCGCCGTTCCTACTGTCCCCTCCTGTGGCTGTTCCTCCCTCACCTCACCCGTGGCCGCGTCCCCCTCGCATCGCCGCGGCTCCTACTCCCTTACCCCCTGCCCCGACACCCGTTCGCTCAGCAGCCGTTCTGGTCACCCATCGCCAAATCCAACGGCGGGGGACCTTTAAGAGGGAACGGAGAGGGGGAGCGTCTCCCCTCACATTAATCTATCATGAGCTAATGTGTTTTTCCCATTTGTTCCTTTGTACAGCGCCGGGCTGCGCGCTCCCACGCGCACACACCCGGCGCGCTCCCGTTCGCTCGCGCTCCGTCTCCGTCTCCCATGCGTGGCCGGGCCTGAGCCGGCGGCGGACGGCAAGGAGCGATCGGAGGGAGCGAGCGGCGGAGCAGGATGGGGAATACACCCTCTCAAGGCATGTCACTCTCACTATGTGCATCCATTCTTAAGTAGCAGGTATTTTTTTTTTATTTGTGTGGTTTTTTTTCCTCCTCCTCCCTCCAACGTCGCCCCGGTGCAGCGTTGCCGATGCGCGCGGGGTTGTGCGCTGTGCCGGTTGCGGGGCCGTGCCGGTTGCGGGGCTCGGCGTTGCGGGGGTCGGGGTCGGGGTGTGGGCTCAACTCGGGGCCGGGCGTTGAGGGGCTGGATGGGATGCTCGCAACGATCCGCTTTGTGCCGACGGCTCCGCAGCGCTGTGTTGGACCCGGACCGGGCTTCGGGTTCCATTCCCCGGCAGACCCCACCTGCTCCTCGCCCCTCGTTCGCTGCCCGATGGGCACAAGGGCAGGACGAGCCGCTGCGGGTCGCCCCTCGGAGCTATTTTCAGCATCCTTTCAGGAGGAGGAAAAATCTGGCGCATCCCGGGCTGGGCTCGGGCGTGGGGGGAGGTGGCGGGGAGGGAAACTTAAAATAACTCCAAAGGCTGCCTGCCTCCCCCCTCCCCCCACCGCGCCGTGCAGCGGGTCCACCCCCCGCTTTCGGGGCTGAAGGGGGGGGTTGGGGTCGAGGCGTGGGGCTGCTGTGCCCGTGGGTGGGGGTCCCTTTGTCTGCCCTCGCCGCGGGCAGCGCCCAGCCCTCGCCCCGCAGCCTCTCCCCTCTTTGTTCTCTGCGATTTTGCTCTGGCTGCGGTGAAGCGGGTGGGGAGGGCGACGCTGTGCCTCCCTCCACCCCCCCCTTCGTGTGCACCCAACTCGTGGGGAAGTTGGGTTGGGTTATGCGTGGCCGTAGGATCGCGCCCTGCACTGGGGGCAGAGCTCTGGGGGGGGGGGGGGGAGGGGGGGAGCAGGGGGCTGCATCCAGCCGGCTCCTATCTGGGGATGGGAGGGAGGGGACTCCGGGCTGGGCTGATACCTGCGATATCTGCGTGCCCCCTCCCCTGGCATCAGGGGAATTCACGAGCAGGGACCCCGGTCTTCCTCATGATCTCCCTGCCCAGATCTGGGGACACCGATGTTTCTCAGCCCCTCCGCGACTTTCGTGCTGGTGTGGGGGCTGCTGTGTAGGATTCAAGCTGCCCGAAGCCTCCTGATCGCTCCCACCCCAGCGGTGGCTCTTCCCTCATTTTAATGAGGAACGCATTTCCAATGTGCTAATTATTTCCCACCAGACTGCCCCTGTAGCCTCCAGCATTTGCATGCCTATGGAAACGGCTCCGTTCGCTCCTGACTGGCACCTGGGGACAGCGGGTGGTCTGCAGACCCCCTGGCCACTGCAGGGCTGCCTTTGTGCCAACGGGCCTTTATTTACTAGCAGCCAATCCACCTGCCCTGCTCGTGGCCGAGGAAATGCCGCTGTGCACTGGACTGGGTGGGCAGCGTGTTTGACTCCAGCTGTGGGGGTGATGCTGGGTCCCAGTGTGGCCATCACCCTGGGCTGGTGTTCGTGGTTGGGTTGGTGTCAAAGCTCCCTGTGTGACCTTGGGGGTGCTACTTGGCACACCAGTGCTTCAGAGGTGGGGATTTGGCTGTGCCCCCTCCCCCAAATCCTCCTCCTCCCTTCTCCCATGCAAGCATCAGCCTCACAGCCAAGGCCCAGCTGGCAGGAAACACCCACCCATGCCTTTGCTTTCTTTTTCCTCTAAGAAATTTTCCTTGCTGATGCCTTGCCATGGGAGCAGGGGTGCCCTGAGTGGGAGCTGCTTTGGCATCGACCAGAAGCTCTGGTCCCCATGGGCTGTTGCCATGGGGCTGGACCAGCCCTCTACCATAGGGAGTGGGGAGGGAAGATGCAGCCCAGCGGTGCAGGCTTTAATTATAGAAATTGATTCCCCTCTTTGCCATGCATCGATCCCAGTCGGGGTGCACAGCAGCTCCCCATGCCCCAGGGATGCTGCCTGGCATGCATGGATATGCACGTACTGTGCCCATGGTGTGGAGCAGGGATGGGGCTGTGGGGCACATCCCCACACAGCCAGGGAGAGGATCTCAGGGTTCTGAGAGGTGTTGAGCCCATAGAGGTGCCCCCAAGGGTGCTCAGTGCACACAAAAGCCTGCCGAGGCTCCTGCTGTCAGAGTGTTATTTCAAGCTGTGCTGGGAAGAAGCGGAGGGAGGCTGCAGGCAGGTTTGGAGAGGCCCTTGGGTGTGAATGGAGAGGAGAAAGGATGCAGCTCACCTCCAGCTCTGTAGGGATCCTCTTGCTCTGCCCCATGCTGGGGATGTGTACCCAGACCATCCATCCCAGCTGGGTGCGAGCTGCTGGCCCCAGCTCAGACCTCTGACAAAGCAATGTAGTGCAGGCTGGCACCCCTTGCCCGGGGGTCTGCACACAGGAAGGGAAAGCATGAACACAGTGCTGGGCAGGGAGAGCTGTAGGGAGGCCAGCTCTGTGGCTACGAGGTGCTCACACCCCCGGTGTTTCTCCATGGGCTCTTTCCCAGCAGCTGCATTCACAACCTGGGGCAGTTCTGCTGGGGGAGGTGGGCAGTGCCCACTTGGAGATCCCCAGGGTGCAGAGCTGAGGCCACCCAGCATTGCAGAATGATTGGGGCCACAAAGCAGCAAGCAACGCTGTTGGCATCACTTGGGGAGCAGCAGCTCAGAGGGGGGAGCACACTGCCACCCATCAGCTGTGCCTGCTCCCATCAGAGCCCTCGTTAACCCCCCCCCCCCCAGTTATGCCAAGGCTGCAGGTGCACCGAGCCTCAAAGAGGCACTCAGAAAAAGGAGCTTAAATGCTTGTTAAAACATTACTGATTTGCTCCTCGCCGCCCAATGGGGATAATAAAACTTTGCTGTCAGCTGTTTTTATTTTGTTTTCCCCTCCCCCTGCACGGTTTCCACTTTCAGGGGAAAAAAAAATATATATATATATATATATAAATGCAAATGAAGGGTTTAAATTCTATGTATTTATTTATTTTAAATTCATCTCCAACAGAAGGACTGATGGAGAGGGCCGGGTGGGGGCGGGAGGAAGAGGAAGGCAGGGGGACAAACACTTCTGGTTTGTTTGTTTTTCTCTTTTCCCTGTGCTGAAATGTTCTGATTGCAAAGGGGGGGAGGAAGGGAAGGGGGTGGGTTTGGGCTCCTTGCACAGCTCACAGCTCTGCGTCGGGAAACGGAGCTTCTGCTCTCCATCCCCAAAGAGGGAACTGGTGTCACGGCCCCAATAGAGGGGGGTGACATGGACAGAAGCTGCTTCTTGTGTCAGCCCCACCCCGCAGCCCTTTGTTGGGGTCATCCCATCCTGCTCAGCCCCTGGGGAGGGATGGCCAGAGGAGCTGTGAGCAGAGCTCACGTTCCCATCCTGCTCCTCCTGGGCTGCAGCAGAGCCTGCGAGTGGCCGCTTTGGATGCCGGTGTAGGATCTGCTCCTGCTCGGGTTGGCACGTTTCAGTTACAGCCCATTAAAAGCTTCCACGTCTCGGGAGCTGCCCAGATTTACGGCTGCCATCCCATAGCTCAGGGCTCCGGCTGTGCCCTGTGGTGCAGCTCTGGCTCAGGGCTGAGCTGGCGGCGTTTTCCTGGAGAGCACCTTGGAGGCAGAGACATCCAAATCTTCAGGCCGGTGGCTCTCATTTGTCGTCCTCATTACCACGGAGGCAGGGATGCTCGAGGTGCAGAGGGGAGGCTGTAACCCCCGACCCAGAAGTGAGACTCAGGGAGGCGGTGTTGAACAGTGGCTGTGGCATCTGCCTTGGGTTTTGTGGTTTGGTTTTTAAATGGGATGCTTGGGGCTGAAATGGGACTGGAGGCAGCACGGCTGAGGCTCGCGTGGACCCGGCAGCGTGGCGTGGGGGGCAACGGGATGGGGATTCAAAGCAATGCTTTTCCCCATGTGGGATCCCCCCTGTTCACCGTGCCCCCTTCTGAGAGTGGGGGGACCGGGTGGGGGCAGAAGGGATGGAAGGGAGAGGCACATCCAGGGCCGCGCAGCGGGAGCTGTGCTGGGCTGTGGCTCAGGGCAGTGCGACCCATCCTCGCCGGAGGGCAGATCTGCTCTCCTCCTCCTGCAGCGCCATCTCTCGCTGCCATCTGCACGGGCTCAGCCGGGGCTCAGAGCCCACGGAGCCGAGGCGGTGCGGGTGTGAAGCACCACCTGTCAGCAGCTCCTGCTGCGGCTGCCGGAGCGCTTGGCAAGGGCAGAGCTGGAGACGGATGGCGCTCCTCTCCCGTGTTATTTGGAGGGATGCTGTCACGGCACTCAGGGCTCCTATTTGGCTCGGTGGTTTTATGGTAATGAACGAGCTCTGAAAAGAGAAGGGGAAAAAGTGTCACTTTGGATCTTCATGCATGGAAAAATACAGCACCTCCCTCCTGCAATTAGAGCTGGATCTCGGGGAAAGCACATTGCAGGCACGGACAGCCAACCTGCAGTGGCACTGCCGGCCCCCACCCCTCTTTTTCAGCCCCAACCCCTCTCCACCCACCCCTGCCCTCTCCTGCCTTCCCCATCCCACCCCCAGCAGTGTGCCGTTCCCCAGTGAGGGTCATCCAGCACTGCCTGCACTCCTCTTTGCCCATCGCTGCATCGCAGTGCCCACAGCACAGGCTCCTGCCAGCCCTGTGGGGATTCCCCTCTGGATGTGGGGTTGTGGCACTTAGGGTCACTCCTACATGTCCCCCGACGCCACCAGGAAGTGGCAGAGCAGAGGCAGCACTGCCAGCTCGGCCGTTCAACAGGTGTTACCCCGGCACTGCCTGAGGATGCGGAATCTGTCTCATTTTGGGAGGATTAATGATTCCGACATCGTTTGAAAAACATTATATGGCTCATTAAAAGCACATTGCCCAGACCAAACAGAGCGGGTGAGTGTTCCCACACCGCCAGCCGCCTCCCGGTGCCAGTCTGTGCCATCTCCCTGCACCCGCTGGGCTGTGAAGATGATGGTGAGGCCAAAGGCTGCGCTCAAACCATGCCCACAGGGCACACAGAGGCAGCCTTTACCCTTCTCCCTCCTCCTGTTGCTCCTGCAGGGAACCAGCTCAGGCTGTGCCTCCCTTTGGGGGTTTGTGGCGGTGCTGAGGTGTGGATGCTCTTTGGGAACAGCCAGGGGTGTGCATGTTGGCTGCGTGCTCTGCCTGCACTCCCACAACAGGTGGGAGCTCCCATGGAGCCCTTATTGCCCCATCCCAGGGCACTGATCCTGGGCTGGGATGGAGGGGAGCAGTGTGTCCTCATCTCCCTTCTCTCTCCCCCCCTCCCACACACCTTCTCCTCCCTGTCTGCTTCCTTTTAACTCTCTTTGTGATGGGGGGAGGGGGAGAAATCAAAGAGGAGAGCAGTTTGGGATTTTCAGTCCTTCCTTGTCTGCTGTGCTGTGAGAGAGGCAAAGCCTCTGAAGGACACTCAAGGGCACTGCGTGGCACTCCCACTGCTCCCTGCTCTCCTTCTCCTGCCCCAGCCACGTGCAGGGCACGCGGTGCAGGGCAGCTCCATCTCCTCACACTGGGTGACGGTGACAGCCCGGATGGGTGACAGGGACCTGTGCTCCCCCCTTGAATGTTCTCAGGTTGTTCACTCTAACATCATCCTGCTGCCACGTCTTCTCACTGGGGAGCAAAGGAAACAGGAATGGGTTGGGGCGTTGGCACTGCAGTTTGGCTGCTGCTCAGGTCCCTGTCCCCAGGATTTGGGGACCTTGTGGGAACTGCCTGGCAGCGCAGCATCCCAGCCAAAGCATCCTTGGGAAGATTGCGGTGCTCCACAAGTGATGTCGGGCTCTTCCCATCTCCCAGTCCCAAGAAAGCAATCCATCATCCCCCTTCCACCCTGAGGGGCTCAGGAGGCCAATCCTTGGCATGAGCTCTCCTGGGGCAAAGCAGGGTCCAAACCACAGAGCAGACCTGCAGCAGCATCTCGGCTTGGGGGGCTTCACGACTGGGCCAAACCCCCTCCTTTTTCCCTCTCCGGGTGCCCCTCGTCCCATCCTCACATGGGCTGCTCCGTCCCATGGCTGCCAACCACCACAGATTCACCTCTCAACATTTCCCGGCTCATTCCAAAACACGGCATCGATAATTAAACCCAAAGCTCCGTTATCACAACAAATGAACAAAGCCCATTTCGGAAGGATTTTCCACTTTGGCGTTCCATCGTTTCTCTCCCATTACGCCTTTAGGATTATTTAATCACTCTGGGTGTGAAATCCATTCACGGACCACGAGGCTTTGGATGAGCACCACGGGGCGCACGGCCCCTCCCTGTGCCCATCTCAGCTCTCCCATATGTGTGTGGGGGGGGGGGGGCGATGCTGTTGTCCCTATCCATGGGGTGCAGCCCAGCTCCCCGCCGCACCCCACGCTGCCATCCTCAGATCCTTGCTGCTGCTGCTCTTTTGTTTCAGACTCATTTTGTGTTTGCTTGCTCTGATGTATTTATTTATTCCCCTCCATCCCTGGCGAACTTTTCCGCCCTGATCGCCTTCATTCATGAATCTCCTCCTTTCCTGTCCCTAACCAGGGCTCGATCGCATTGCAGGAGGGAAGAAGCCAGGACTCTGTTCCCTTTGTTTAAAGTCACCAGGTTAGTACCGGGGACGGGGGCCAGCACTGTGCTCCTGCCCACCCTCCTTGTCTCGTCTTCCATGTCCGCTCCCCTCAGGCCCCCCAGCAGGAAGGCATCGTGCCCTGCTACCCACAGTGAGTCCGATGGAGATATTGACTCCCACCCTCTCTGCAGGATGGGGGGGCTTTGTGCTGGGACCATACCTCCAGACAGTGGAGTTGCTCCCCCCCCCCGCCCCCCCTCCAGCACAGCCCTCATCCTGCAGGGTTTGGGCTTTCCTTGCTGGGATGGGAGGGGAGGTTCCTGCAGGGAGAAGAGGCAGCGCGGGCTCTGCGGGGGTGATGTGAGGAGGCAGGTGCCTTCCTTGGGAGCCAGCTGTGCAAGTGTGGATGGCTTAGGAGGAACTGTGAGAGGGAAACGAGGTGGAATCTTTTCAGTAGCAACCCCTGCTGGGTCTGTCCTAATAATAGATTTTCTTTCTGTGGCATCTGTTGGCCTCTGATGGGCTGGGTGGTGTTTGCATCTCCAGAGATTTCAGCAGCTGGGGGGCTGAGGGTGCACCAAAGAGCTGCCAGTCGGCTCCTAAAACAGCAGCACCCATCAGTCCCAGCCCAGGAGATGGGGGAACTGCAGGGATCTCCTGAGCTGAGAGCCCCTTCCCCTCTGCCACATGGGTGCACCATCCCATCCCTGTGCCTCCCATTTTGCTTTCCCACACCTATGGCCAACCCCATGCCCTGGAGCTGGTGGGTTTCTGGTGCTGGTTTGAAGCTGCACATCTGAGGGATGTGCTGTGTGAGCAGGGAGGTGCCCGGAGCTGGAGAATGCCCAGCTCACAGTGCAACTTGGAGTCCTTAAAGCTGGAAAAGGACACAGAGGTCATCTAGACTGAGCATCTTGTCACCACAGCTCCCACTGTGTTGGGATGTGTGCTCTGGAGTGGGGCTGGGCTGTGCCTGGAGGTGCTTCAGCATCGAGGGGTGAAGGGAAATGCTGCAGTCTGTGGGTTCAGTGTGGTCTGTGGGCTCTGTAGGGTCTAATGGATAAGTAAGGTCTGTAGGCTTTGTAGGGTCTGTAGGCTCTGAAGGGTTTGTGGGCTCTATAGGGTCTGATTGATAAGTAGAGTCCATAGGCTCTGTAGGGTCTGAGGGCTCTAAGGGGACTGAGAGCTCTATAGGGACTGAGGGCTCTATAGGGCCTGTGAGCTATATACGATCTGAGGGCTCTATAGGAACTGGTGGCTCTATAGGGTCTGAGGGCTCTGTAGGGTCTGTGGGCTCTTTCCATGACCGCAGAAGACCCTTCCCATACCCAGTTTGACCCCAGCTGTGCTGTGCAGTCCCAACAGTGACTCTTGCAGTAACACCACCACCTGTGGATGAGCTGGGGGTTGTCTTTCCTATCATCCTGCCTTGATGTAAAGGTGGGAAGTGATGGCTGCCCTTTGGTGCAGGCTGTTCCGGCCCTGTTAGCACATCTGCTGTCTCCTGTCTGTGTTTCTGACGCTCCAGCTTCCAACTATCAGATCTTGTTCTGCCTTTGTCTGAACAAGATTAAAGGCCCCCCCCGCTCCCAGAAGCTGCATCCTCACGGGGATGAGCACACAAGCAGCACTGAGGTCACCCTGTGGCTGTTTAACGACGCCCACTAATGAGCTCGTCTCATGGGAAGAAAGGCAGCTTCACCCCTTCCCAAAAGCTGTGAGTCCTGGCTGGGAGCTGCCCAAAAAAACCCAGCAGAAAGCAGACGGTCCTTTTGTCCCACCTTGTGTCCGGTGTGGCCCGGGGTCACCCTCAGCGGGGTCACCCTCAGTGGGGCCACCCCTCCCCGTGTTGCTCTCTCCATCCCACTGCTCCTTGCAGAGGATGCTGGAGCAGCCCATACTGAGTGCTCACTCCCCATCACAGCTCCCCCCAAAGAGGAATCATTCACAGAGTCAACGGCTTTTTAATATCTCCGAGCTTTAAGTCAATTTTCAGTGCACTCGTTTGCCTTTTAATTAAAATTATTGCTTCTCCCTCGCATGCATTTCCCTCCTGCTTCTCCAACCTGCAGCTTCCCCCGTTCCCCAGTGCTGGATGCACTTCCCAACTGCTGGCTGCTCCTGGGCTGGAGCCACTCTGCTGCCCCTGCTCACTGCTCTGCCCTCTGCATGAGCAAAGCACAGGGTTAGCAGGCCATGCAGGGCTGGGTGCTTCCCTGCTTATCTTGGGCTGGTGGAGTTCAGAACCCGCTTGCAGCTGTTTGAATGCAACCCAGCATGGGATGGAGCAACCCTGCAGCCTGGGGCGGGGGGGCACGTGACCTTTCCCCACCCAGTGCTGAGAACCCCAAGCCCCCAGGAGCAGCCTCTGAGCTGGTGGGGGATGCTGGTGGGGTGGGGGTCCTGGAGCCGTCCCTACAGCCGAACTGGGAGCGCCGCTGCCCCGCTCCTTGTGCACTGTCTGCAGCTCAGCACTGACAGGTGCTGTGCTGACGAGCTGCAGACTTGTCAGTGCTGGTGATGCACCTATAATTACTGTCTGACGTGCCAGAATTAGACCGGGAGCCGAGCGGTTTGATGCAGACATGAGTGTCCTTGGCTGCCAGCGGGCAGATGGAGATACGTGAGGCTGCGGGCAGAGCCCACCCGGGGGCTGGCACTGCTGGGGGGGCTGCGTCCCACCCCCTGGGCTTGGATCCTGGGGGTGCACTCCCAGGGCTGAGGCACAAACCCGGACCCCATTGCCCTGGCTGAGACTCGCCGTAGGGCAGGGCACGGTGCTGCCAAGACCCAACCAAACAGGGATGATTCAGAATCATTTAGAGGCTTCTGCTTGGGAAGAGAGAGACCAGGACCTCAATTAAGCTATTTGTAAATTGTTAATTTAAACTTTTCACTCAGATGCCTTAAATTGTTCCCTCCTGCAGTTTACAAATGGGTAAAGAGCACAGAAATAGAAGTGGAGCAGTGGGGAAATGCCATTTAGTTCTCGTTTTAGGTGGTGGTAATAGCACTGTAGCTAACAGCACTCTGGCTTAAATCAGAGCCAACAATGGCACTCCGTAGGGACGGGGCAGGGGGAGGTGTGCAGGGCCCTGAGGGACACTTGGACATTGAGGATATGGGACACAGGGCTGCCAACCCTCCGTGTGCTGCTCTGTCACAGCTCTGTCACTTCTGTCCCTCCGCTGGGCCCCTTCTTTCCCAGGGAAGGACAAACGCTCTCCTGTTGTGCTGATAAGATCGCTCTTTGCCGTGCTGGCAGCGTGTCACATCCCATGTCACCAGCACTGCATGGCCACCGACGGGCTGCAGGCACTGAGTGCCACCAAGCACGTGGTGTGTGACATGTGTCCAAGTGTCTCTGGGAGCGGGGATGTGCCACAGCCCCGGGGCTGCTCTCGGATGGGGACTGAGCTTGGAAAAGCAAGGAAGGTGGAGGCAGCAAAGGGCGCGTCTAGTGTGTGCTACCCCCCCCCCCATCCCCATCCCCACCAGCACTGGGGCTCAGCTCATCCCTCCCGTCTCGCAGAGCAGGGTTGGCAGCATCTGTGCTCAGCAAACTGAGCAAAGGGAGCCGAGCTGCAGGGCTTGGTGCCGAGCCACCGCGCCGGCTGGGAGCTGCGCCACAGGAGACAGCAGGACGGGGCCGAGCTCCTGCTCGCCGCTTCCCCAGGTGGCTCTGGCTGTCGTGAACAGCTTGGGCTCTTCCAGCAGAGCTGTGCACAACGGGGCCCGTGGGAGGTTGCACCCACCCGGTGCCAAGTCCTCCCTGAGCCCCACCTGGCAGCGCTTGGCAGAGCCCTGCGCCCATCGGTGCGCCCGTGGCAGCGCAGTGCCAGCCCCGCAGATGTTATCGGCGGTGCAGCCCCACGGATTCACTCCTTTGGGGATGCGGAGCCACCTGAGAGCCTCCGGTTCTCAGTGGGGTGGAAGGAGTATTTATTTCTCAAGGACTTATCAGCTATCAGCTGGCTGAGTTTAATAAGAAATTACACTCCCCGGCCCTTCAGCTGTGAGAATGCGTTGAGCCGCGTGATGGCAAAGAGGTCTCCGATGGATTTTTTTTTCTTTATTCTTTTTCTCTTCTCCTTAATCTGGCTTCCTCCCCGTTTCTGTGAGCAGCAGGCTTGACACATCCGCTGGTATGATGCCTCCAAAGAAGAAAAGGCATTTCTGCCCCTCAAGCACCCACCTGCCCCGTAGGGTGGGTGAAGTCTGGACGCGTGGTCAATCCCCGCAGCTGGGAACATCTCCCTCTCCGGTTTGGGCACAGCTCCTACCCTCATGTGGGCTTTTCTGGCATTTTTGGGGGCATTGCTGCGTGCTGAGCTTCACTTCTGTCCGTGCACCAGGAAGGGAATTCAGACGTGGCAAAAGATTTCCTGGTGGGATGTGGAGGTCTCATTGCCCACCACGTCCCCTCACCCTGCTGAGCAGTTCTGCCTTGCTGAGGAGCGAACGGATGAGGGCTGTCCACCTCCACTCACCCACCCCTCCATGCCTGTCTGCCCATGCAGCCTGTTTGCTCCAGGGAAAAGCTGGAACCTCTCGTTCACCCCAGCAGTGGGTCACATCCTCTCCCATGGGCAGAAATGCTGTTCCACAGCCCAGCACGGCACGCAGGCAGTGCTGAGCAAAGGCCACGCACGGGCATCAAACTGCCTGCAGTTTTCTCCTTGTGTTTTTTTTTGCAAGGCTTTCTGTGTGGTTCCCCACTGGTTAACCCTTCTTTGCTGATGGATGGGGGCAAGTCCTGCTCCTCCTCGAGCTCTGGAACACTCGCTCAGCCCCTGATATCTGGACGTTGCATGACATACAATAAGCTCACTGTGCTGGGTGTGTTAGGGCACTGCATGCACGAATATTGCTGGATAGACTGCGAGCTCAGTGCCGCCCTTGTGCTGTGTGTCAGCAGACACAAAGCTGTGCTGTCTCACTCCCAGCATGGGGTGAAAGGGGCTGCAGAGCCCAAGGAGCACTGCGCTGTTTGTGCCACGGCCAGCAGTGTCAGAGCAGAGCAGGGCTTCATTGTGCCGGGGCTGTGCGTGGGCATTGTGTGGTGCAGGCGTGGGTCTGCAGAGCAGAAAGATGGCAGGGACCAGGAAGGGGAGCACAGGGAGTCACTACCCAGGCCCCTTTGCACCCAGACCCCATTGCACCCTTTGAACCCAGACCCCTGGTCTCCGCTGCACCCTGACCCTTCTCCACGCAGACTCTGTTATGATCAGACCCCACTGCTCCCACACTCCACTGCACACAGACCCCGCTGTGCTCAGACCCCACTGTGCCCGGCCCCCACTCCTCCCAACCCTGGTGGCTGCTGTAGTGCTCACATCCGTCCCCTGTCCCCATCCAGGTGTTGGTGTCAGCTCCTGGGAGAGCCCCTGATTGCAAATCCGTGTCTGGCATCGCATGTGCAAATGCAGGAGCCTTGCCCAGAGGTGTGAGCTGCTTTTACCAGCCTCCCCCCGGGAGCTGCCTTGCTGCATGCAGCTGCTCACAGCCCTGGTGAGGCCGAGGTGTCACGCAGCCATAGGATCTTTGTGCACACAACAGCTCATGCCACCAAGCTGCCAGCTCAGGGTTGTGCTGCAGAGAAATCGTGGCTTTGGGAAGTCCCCAAATGGGAAACTTTGAGTTTCAGATTGGGCACCCACCCTCACTGCAGGCAGCCCTTCCGAGCAGCTCTCCAGCTGCACTAATGCTTATTTGCTTCTCATTAGCAGAGCAATCAGAATCCAAAGGTCACCCCTTCCTCTGGCCCTCCCTGCAGCACGGCTGCGGGTGTGAGCCAGGATTCAGGGATCAGTGGGAAGAACAATTAATCCTCACTGCAAGCAGTGACCGGTTTTGCCTTTCCAGCACAGCATCCTCCCACCTCTGCACCCTCCTGGTACCCCCACACCTTCAGCTTTGTGTCTCTGTGCTGTGTCCAGGACACTTCCCCATAGGGAGGGGGCAGCAGGACCCCCTGGGATGGAGGCAGTGAGGGGTATCTCATCCCAGAGGCTGGGATTCTCACACCTGGTTGTGCCCAGGCTCTGGGCAGTGCTGCACCCTCCATCCATGCCTCAGTTTCCCCATCTGCAAAATGGGATAAAGCCCCGCTGTGTGTCTTTGGTGAAGGGTTTCCTGTTTGCTGTAGCCCCCATCAGCTGGCTTTGCCTCTTGGGTTGTGTGGGATGAGTTTTGAAGGCGTGAGCAATGATAAGTTCATGAGAGTCTTTGGGATGCTGAAATGCACCAGGACCGACGGGGAGAAGCATTGGGAATGGGGGAAGGAGGAAAAAGGGTGAGTTTGGAAAGCAGCTTCTGTGCCCTGGAAAAGCCATGGGATAGGAGGAGAGGAGGGAGAAGCTGAGGGGGATCCTGCCCAGCTCTGGTCCCATATGCACATGCTGCTGGCTGCCACATCCCCGCCGTGTCCCCACTGTGGAGGTCAGGAGCAATCCCATGCACCACGGCTGCCCAGGGGCTGTGCAGAACACAGCTGTGCGGCGGTGGGTAGCAGCCTGGGGCTGGTTTCTATGGGCTGATCCGCACAGTGCCCACGGGTGGGTGTCAGATCCGTGCCAGGCACTCTGCTTGCAGCCGTGCTGGGGGCACAGCGTTTGCTGCTGGATGGTTCGTGCTCTGGCAGGTGGCAAACGCGGCTTTCGGGAACGGGTGGTGCTGGAGCGCAGCACGCACTGCTGCTACCGCTGCCTGGGGGCTGCAGGGCTCTGCCTTTAATCACTGGTAATCGGTGTTCGGATGTTGCTCGGTGGCTGTTGGAGGCTCTGTCGGTGTCCCCCCACGCCGGGGGTGCAGACCGTGCGCGCAGGGAGGGGCACACCGCGGGCTGACGGCGTCGGCGCTGCGCACGGATGTGCAGCGGCTGCTGGCTGCAGCCCATGTGATGCATCTGAGGGGGCACGCTGACATTTCGAGAGGGAAAAAAAAATAATAATAATAATACCCAGAGACCCACGGGGAGCTTTGAAGTGCCTGAGCCAGAAAAGAGAGCAAGAGAGACAGACAGACAGACAGACATCAGCACGGAGAAGAGGAACGGAACCGGGCAGGGGGGCAAATTCCCGGTGCAGGAGAGGATGTGAGCGCAGCGCTGGCACGGAGCCGGGGAGGATGCGATGGCCGCTGGCACCGAAAGTGGGGCAGCGATTGTCAGCCACCGAGATGGCGCGGGGACAGCAGTGTGGGGACCGGCGGGGACGGCAGCGTGGTGGCAGCTGAGCGCTGTACGGGAGCGGTGACACCGCGGCGGCTCCTCTCCATCGCGCCGATGTGACGCGGCGGCGCCGAGCGGTGGCTGCGCGGTGCTCCTCGAGGTCAGTGCCGTGGCTGGGGTTGGTGACAGCGCAGCCCGCTGCTCGCCTTCGCTGCGTGCGCGTTTCGTAATGAGCCGCTCCTGTATTTAATTAACGCGAGCAGCTAACGCGAGCCGATACGTCTCCCTAGATTTAACCTGACAGGGACGACGTGTTGCTTGAAATGCCGAGCGATTAGCAAAAGCGTGTTTGATTTGCTTTCAACGCGTGCCGTACGATGCATGTGTTTGTCGCACAGATTTGGGAGCCGTCTCCCGGTTCCTCCCTGCCCGGGTTGCCACCATGCTTCCTCGCTGGGCGAAGCATCCCATGGGCGCTTCCCCTCGGCTGCGGGAGCAGGACAGAGCCTCGGAGCCCGGGGACCGCAGGCTGACACCGCTGCTCGTGGGTACGGAGTGGGGACATGGGGGAGGGATGTGTGCCCGGAGGCGGTGCTGGGATGGGTCGGGCGGGATGCTGGGTGCCGCAGGCAGCTGCTGTGCCCTCCTTTTGCTTGACTACACTGCGCTGCGTGGACAGCTGCGGGCGGGCGCTGGTGGAAGGGCTCGGAGCGGCCGGGAGGGAGGGATGCGGCGCTGCTCTGGGTTGGGGATGGAGGAGGGATGGGTGGTATCTGCTGCGGGATGTGGGGATGCTCCTGGGGGGACATCGGGGTGCCTTCATCCCGTGGCTGGATGTGGTGTGCTGGGGGGTGGGGATGGCTCTGGGGAGCCCCACGGGGACCCCTGGCAGCAGGACGTGGCCCGGCTGTGTCCCTCCGTGTGCACAGGGCTCTGTTCTGGCAGAGCTCCCCTGGTTATTCAGATGATGGGTGAGCTTTCTGGCATCTACAAGGCTTTAGGCATAGATCTGTGTGTTTTTCCCAGCGTTTTTGACTTGTAGCTCGCTGTGACTAACCGGGCTGGCAGAGCAGGCTGTGACCAACCACCTACGTGCTACCTGCATGCTTATAAATAGGGGCTGTCCTCCCCTCCCCGTCTGGAGCATTGCTCCCGAGCCCCTCCACAACACAGAAATAGCTTCCCCAGCGTCCTCCCCCCACGCATCATCGCCCCAGCTCTGTGCAAAGCAACACAGGATCCCCAAATGCCCATTTCCCCTGTGGTGCTCTGAGCACGGCTGGGCTCCGGGCTGCGCTGCTGCCAGCACTGATCACAGCAGGAGCCAACTCCTCGAAGGAGCTGCGTGCCCTTGTGCCAGCACAGGAGCTGTGCCAGGCCCTGGTCTCTCCCCCCCCCCCCCCCCCAGAGCTCAGAGCTTTGATGGCTCTGCCCCAAGGCTCCCAGCCTCTCAGGCAAAGACTGGGGGAGCTTTGGGTTTGATTGGAGTTTTTCCCCTTCGTGGCACCATCCAGAGCCCTGCTTCCCTGCAGGAGTGCGGGAGGGGTGCCCCCCCCCCCCCCCCTTGCTCCCGCTGTGCTCTTCCAGATGGATTTGCTTTTGATGAGGTGTAGCGTGCCATCGAAGCTCCTGTCAGGCAGCTCCGGCCTCCCATCAGCGAGCGAGCAGTTAGCATGACTGCACTAATGGCAGCAGATTAGAGGAAGTGATTAACTTGCCTGAAAAACTGCACTGAGTGCATTCTGCACAACCCCGGGGCTGGTGCTGTGCGTGGCCACTCTCCCCTTTGCAGGGCCTTTCTCCCATCATTTTGCCTCCCTCTACAGCAACCTGTTGCATTTCTTTTCCGCCTTTGGCTGCAAGCTCTCTGGTCAAATCCTGCCCCTCTACTTCCAAGCTGGAATGACAATGCTGCTCTTCCCATCTGCAGGACAAGGGTGCATCCCCACGCAGCAGAGCACTCTTGGCTGTCATCCACCACAGGGAGGTCCTGCAGCCACCCCGCTGCGTTGGCATGGGTGACACCAGGCTCTGCCATGTCCTGGAGCTGCCACCTCGCTGCTGCCCGTGTGCTGTTCATCCTCATTTCTGCTGTCACCAAAGCAATCACAGTGGCCTTGCTCTGCTCAACGGCTCGGTGTCTCATTAGAGGAAGGAGTGGTTCTGTTGGGAATTGATTTTTCATCTCCGTGTGTTTCCCTTCAGCTCCTTCTCCCCCCTGGGCTTGTGTTCCTGTCTGCCTCCAAAGCCACGCATCTGCCAGCAAGGAATGACCCCAAACCCTGACCACGGGGCTCAGCCGAGGTCCTGCATCTCCCACTGATTCCTTATGGGCAGCACTGCTTCTCTGCAGGTCTTTTTCGAGCAGCCTGTGCTGTTTGGGATTCCTTCCTTCCTCCTTTTCCCTTTCTCCTTCCGTACCTTAAAAGCTGCCTAACTGCTGGGAAAGGGGGATGCTGGGCAGGGGGGCAGGGATGTGCTGGTGCCAGGTGGGGCACGGATGGGGTGGGAGCTGCGTGCCTTACCCCTGCCCTCATTTTGAGTTCATTTCCCTCCGACCAGTTGGGCTGTTTCCTTGTCTCCTATTTGCAGCAGGACCCCGGCCCACCACTCCCCACCCCCTGCTCTGCTCTAGGCTAAGAGGAAGCATTGATTTGGTGTCTTGAGGGGCGGTTTATCGCTTTCCTGATGCCTGATGGATCGGAATTGATTTCCAGAGCAATTTGCCTGAGCAGCTGAAGTCGGAGCGGTGGGACCCATGCTGCGCCCTGACCCTGCAGCTCTCCTGCAGTGGTACAGATGCAAAGGGCTGATGGAGACAGCAGCTCTGCAGGGTTTTGTGCGCTCAGGTCCTGCACAACCTCGGGTTCATCACCCTGCTGTCTCTCTCCAGGCTGTGCATGGGGTCCCTGTGTGGAGAAGGGGTTTGGCAGCGCTTTGCTGCACGACGCAGTGAGTCACTGCCCCACGCCTGGCTCAGCATAGTGGTAGGAGTGAGACAGAGCTGCCGGGTGCTGGGAAGCTCAGGGTCCTTTCAGGAGATGTACATCTGAACCAAGTAGCTCTGCCTGTTCTTTCTCCTTCCTCCCACCTGGGGTTTGACCCCTCTACATCTCTGTATCCCTGCTGGCAGCAGGACCCTTGTGCTCTGCATTTGCCCCTTCCAGATGGGCCATTCCCTCTTCAGTCCCATGCCTCAGTTTCCCCCTCAGGTCTGATCCTGAGGGCGTCTCCCACGCTGCGATCTGGCTGCAGCCACGTGGGCTCATCCCATCCCCACTGCACCTCCTGGAGCTGCTGGGTGGGAGAGGAGATCAGCACACGCTGTGTGTTTGTGCCATGAGTGCCCCCTCCACCCCTGCTGTATTTTTATCCAGTCTCTGAGCTGCTGGCATCTCCCCCAGCCACAGTGCTGTGCCTCCCCACTTCCCCAGGCAGCGCTGCTCAGGGGATGCCGCCAGGTCCGGCCCACTGCCAGGGGTCAGGGAGGAAGCTGGCGGCAGAGGGAAGCTTTGCCCGCCTCTGCTGGCCGTGACTCATCCTTGTGCATCGCGCATCCTCCTTGAGCTCACCCTCCGTGCTTTTTTTTCCCTCTCCACCAAAGCAAAGGCAGCTCCGTGCGGGCTGTGAGGAGCACTGGGATGAGGATGGGAGCAGCTCGAGGGGAGATGCCGAGCCAGTGAGACAGCGCAGGAAGGAGGAGGGCTGGGAGGGTGGCTGCGGACAGGGCTGGGGGCTGCAGGGGGCTGTGTCCCCATAGCCCAGCTCACAGCCCTGATGGGCGGAGGGATGCGTTGCTGCTGCTGGTACCAACATGAAGTTCATGGTTGGGTGAGTGGGGTGCACTCGCTTCCCATCTCCGTGTGTGTGTGTGGGTGTGATGACACCCGGTGAAGGGGGAAGGAGCTGCTGCTTTTCACGGGGCCGGGCCAGATGGGCTCTCTCCTTCAGCTCAGGGTTTGAGACGTGGGAATTGAGCCGCTCGTGTCCTCACTTCCAGAGCAAAGTGCTGTGTGCCAGCACGGCGCTGGATGCCAGCCTGAGACGGGGCATGGCTGCTGCCATCGTACCCCTACGTGTCCGGATGGATCCTGTGCTGCTTCCTGGCTTCTTGGCGGTGGTGGTGGCCAGGGCACATCATGGCTGGGGACAGGCAGGGCTGGGTCTACAGAGACACATCCGGCACTGTGGGCACCGAGCGCTGCCAGCCCATGGGGTGTCCTGGCATGGCCCCAGAAGAGTGGGGCTGGGAACGTCCCAATGAAGCGACCAGTGGTTGGTGTTTTGTCTCCCTTGGATCCTCTTTAATGGAGAGAGAAAGGCCCAGTGGGGCCCCGCGCTGTGTGGGGGCACGCCTGGGGATGGGAGAGTGGCATTAGCACTGCTGAGACAGCTGTGCCACAGGCAGGGGTTGTGTCGGGGTGGGCACTCTCAGCCCCACGCTGGGTCTCCATCAGCCCAGGAGTGAGCAGATCACATAGAAGCTTTCAGCACAGCCGTCCGTGAGCTTTCACTCCTCATATTGCTCTGCACGAGGCTGCTGGGAGGCACGGGGTGGGCACTCAGTGTTCCTGCTGTGATGTTCATGTGCCAGGACAGCCCCACCGAGCAGTGCCACATGGGCATACAGAACCCTCATCTCACGCTTTGGCACTGGGTGAGCTGCTGCCAAACCCCCCCACATCCCCCAGCCATGCAGAGGTGCTCCTGGCAGGCACAGCTTTGTTAGCTGGGGCTGAGGCTCAGTGGGTGCACAGTGCCAAACTGGGGCCAAGGGTTGTTGTAGGGGGTGTCCCTTCTGATCAGCACCCTGGCAGCAAAATGCCAAACATGGAATGACTGCTGGAGAGAAGCCAGAGTGTGTCCTGGATGGAGCTGTGCCCCGAGTTTTGTGCTCTGTGGGACACCAGCACCCAGTGCAGCTCGTAGTGCACCTTGGCTGCGTTCACCAGGTCCCATAGCTTGGTCCTTGTGCCAGCTTACCACCACAGCCCCATCCTAACACAGGTGCTTGGCTGAACACAGCGCAGCCCCACAGACCCCCGTAGGTCCTGGTTTGACACAAACCAAGCTGAGTGCATCCCAATGAGCATCACCTCCCACTGCCCTTCCCCCATGGCCGCATCCCAGAGCCCTGCAGCAGCGTGGCAGAGAAGGGGTTACTGCAGCACGGGGCTCTCCAGGCCGTGTCCTCACGTGCTGCACACAGCAGCAGTTTGCAGCTCAGCGGCTGCGGCGTTTCGGGGAAGGCAAAACGCATCTCCGAGCTGCCCTAATGGCCGGGTGTGGGGATCTGCATAGCTCCAAGGGCTTCTATTCTTCTGCCTCCCTTTCTCCCCAAACGTAATCTCTCTTTCCCCTCCCCTTCTCCCCATTTGGTACAATTGCTTTCTCGGACTATTTTTCATGCTCTGCTAACTGTCACGGCTTTCACGGCCCGCGTGAGCCTGGCTGCTTCATGAAGATTTATGAAACTGCAGTAATAAACTGTGTTTGAAAGATCCTCTTTCTGATAAACCCCCGCCACGTTGCAGGCAGGGGGGAGGGGGGGGGGGAAATCGGGGTGGACCACCCTGCCGGACACCCACCCTGGTGTGACTCTTACAGAGCACAGGGCAGGATTTTGGGATCCTCTCCCACCCACAGCACCCGGTAAGGAGGATGGATGGACGATCCCTGCTGCCCAGAAGGGGATTTCTAGGATTTCCCATTGGATTCTGGCTGCTGTGGGAGCACACCTGGAGGATGCTCATCCCATCCCACTGATGGAACCAGAGGGGTGAAGTGGGGGGAAGGGTTCACGAGGGGTCTGCAGCATCTCCTCCTTCGTGATGCTTGCTCCTGTTCTTGAGCCCAGTGAGGAGTACAGGAGTGGATGCAGAGCAGCCAGAGGTGGAAGAGCCTCTGTCGGTTCCCAGCTCTGCTCTGACCCCGATGCTGATTGTGCAGGGCTTTTCAAATCATCCTCTTTAGCAGTCGCAGAGAGACAGAGAGCTGGCGCGTTCCGCTCCCGGAGCGTGTAATTAGGGAGCAGAGAGCTGCATGCTGATGTGTGGCTCAGCACCGGGAGGAGGGTGGGAAGGAGTCAGGAGTGTGGCTGGGATGGGTGCTGGGCTCTGGGTTCTGGGTGCTGAGTTCTGGAAGCTGAGTTCTGGATGCTTGATTTTGGGTGCTGGGTTCTGGGTGCTGGGTTCTGGTGGTTGGGTTCTGGATGCTCGATTCTGGGTGCTGGGTTCTGGTGGTTGGGTTCTGGATGCTCGATTCTGGGTGCTGGGTTCTGGTGGTTGGGTTCTGGATGCTCGATTCTGGGTGCTGGGTTCTGGTGGTTGGGTTCTGGATGCTCGATTCTGGGTGCTGGGTTCTGGTGGTTGGGTTCTGGATGCTCGATTCTGGATGCTGGGTTCTGGTGGTTGGGTTCTGGATGCTTGATTTGGGTGCTGGGTTCTGGTGGTTGGGTTCTGGATGCTCGATTCTGGGTGCTGGGTTCTGGTGGTTGGGTTCTGGACGCTCGATTCTGGGTGCTGGGTTCGTGGGTTCTGATTGTCAGGTTCTGAATGCTGGGTTAGTAGTGCTGAGTTCTGGGTGTTGGGTTCTGGAAGCTGAGTTCCAGAACTGGTGAGTTCTGGGCACTGGGTTCTCAGTGTTGGGTTCTTGATGCTCAATTCTGAGTGTTGGGTTCCGGGTTCTGGGTTCTGAGCGTTGGGTTCTGGATGCTGAGTTCTGAATGTTGAGTTCTGGGCACTGGGTTCTGGGTGTTGGGTTCTGGGTGCTGAGTTCTGAGCACTGGGTTCTGGGTTCCAGGTGCTGGCCCCTGGGTGCAGCCCCTGCACATCTCCACTGCTCTGCCCTCCCCTGACCAGCTGAGGGCAGGAGGGGCGTGCAGCCCCATAGCACCCCATAGCAAGCAGCGTGGGTTGGGGGCTGTCATACAAAGGGAGAGGCACACACAGGTAGTGCCATACCCAGCGGTCACCTCCCTGGTGACATCATCTTTCGGGGGGTCTGAGGGCATTTTGCACCTGATCACTGCGCAAGGGTGACACGGGGATCAGGCTGAGTGTGCTGGGATGGATCAGGGGTTGCAGTGCTTGCTCAGACACTGCTGTCATGCAAGGAAGGGTGTCCTGGGGCCTTGGTGTCCGTGAGGCTTTTGCTGGAGGCTGCATTGATGTCATCACCCAGCTCACAGCAAACCCCTCTGTATGACCTTGAGCAGCCGAGTGGTGTCGGCAGCACAGACAGGAATCCTGTCCTACATTAATAACACAATCACTCGATATAAAGCTGATATGTTGAGCTGATAAATAATTAAGGGAAAAGGAAAAGCTCTCTATGATTTGCTTAGCGGGAGCTGGGGGAAGGAAGGGGGAAAAGGAAGGAGATGAATAATGAATCAAGGTTAAACGGGAGTGAAAGGAAAGCCTTACGGTGGTGAATTCCAGCAGCAGGAGTGCTGCAGGTTGCCAAACAGTTGGCCGTGGTGGAGCTGGTGGCTGTGGGGTGACGTGGGCTGGGCAGCACGAGGTCCTCGAGCTCACCAGCAGCCTTGGGACGGATGGGGCTGAGTGCCACGGGGTCGGGAAGCCACTGTGTGGGTGATGGGTGTTGGCAGCACGCAGGGACTTCCAGGCATGAGTTACACTCGTGGTTTGTGAGCACTCGGCACGGCTTCCCTGGGAATTAAAGTCCCGGTGTGATGCTAATGAATGGCCGTGGTGGTGAAGGGATGAGCGCTGCCGGCACCCGCTGCCCGGGATTGCGCTCCGCGAGGGCTTGAATGAGTCTGGGGGCGGAGGGGGGGGTCCCCGGCCGCAGGCAGCAGCAGCACGGTGCAGCACTGATGGGACGATGCAAGCCTCCCCAGCCCACCTTTCATTTTCTTTTTTTTTGGTCTGTCCGTGTGTCTGTGTCCCTCTGTCTGTCTGTGCTGGGGGGCGGTGCTCGGCTCATGTGTCTCGTCTGTGCCGTTTTGGTGCTTTAGCGCTATTCATTCCATGTTTCAGCCCTAATGTTGGGGTCTCGGAAGCACCCCGGCCCCTCTATTCCTCCCTCAGCCCTGCCTGACCCCCCACCCCACCCCACCCACAGGGGGACAAACCCCGTACCCCTCCCACCCCCACCGCTTGCATCCCACCAAGGGATGGCCCCACACTCGGCTGGGCTCAGCCACACTTAACACCACCCCGTGCCCCGCCCCCACACCACAGCGCCCCAAACCCACCAGGGGGCCACCCCTCACCCTGCTCTGCTCTCCCTCCCCGTGCAGATCCCGACAGGACCAGCGCCCACATGATCTCGGCCGACGATGCCGAGTACCCGCGGGAGTACCGCACTTTGGGCAACGGCACACGGCGCTTCTCCAACGTAGGGTTGGTGCACACCTCGGAGCGCCGGCACACCGTCATCGCCGCCCAGAGCCTCGAGGCCCTCACCGGCCTCCAGAAGTCGGAGATGGAGCGCAAACGGGACGCTTTCATGGACCACCTGAAGAATAAATACCCGCAGCACGCACTGGCGCTGCGCGGGCAGCAGGAGCGCATGCGGGACCAGGTAAGGCGGTGTCTGAAGGGGGGGGGGAGGGAACAGGACCCACCTCATTTGGAGAAGTGGGGGGGGGGGCCTCGTAGGGGGCGTGGTATGGGCAGAAGCAGCCCCTTTCCTCAGGCTGGGGGTCTCCAGGTGGATTTTTTTCCTTGGCTGAGATGAAGGCAGTGTTCTCTGTGCATGCGGGTGGAGGGATGGATGTGCCGGCCATGAGGTGTGTGGCTTCGCTCCCCTAAAGGGGGGGGGGGGGGGTGACATTGTGGGGACCCCCTCCCTGCTCTCTGCAGCTTGCTGCTGTAATGGGAGAGGCTGGTGCTCAGCTACGGCCGGCCCTGAGCTGAGTGGGATGGGGATGCTCAGATCCAAGGTGATGTGGGGAAGCTGCTGGGGAGGGGGGTCTCCCACTGTCGCCTGGGTGAGGGCTGGGAAGGGGAGGGTTGTGGGGCAGCAGGAGGGAAGGCAGCGAGGGGCTGAGTCTGTCCCAGTGCACACAACAGTGCTGCACAGGGCAGGGGCTGCACGTGGGTCAGGTGCTCCCAGAGCTCAGGGCTCCCTGTGTTTGGTGCTCCCAGAGCTCAGGGCTCCCTGTGTTTGGTGCTCCCAGAGTTCAGTGCTATCGGGTTTGGTGCCCACATCCCCGCAGGGATGTCCCTTGGCTGTGCATTCCCAGGGACTCCATTCTCCCCCAAAGGCAAAGGGATCTGCAGAAGGGACACCTAATTTCATGCCCCTACGGTGTGGCAATGGGGAGGAGTGACCCCCAGCCTGGGGTCTGCCTGAGCAGCCATACATTCCCACCAAAACTGTCACCTATATGGAGAAAAGGCACAGGGGAGGGCAAGCACAGAGCAGCTGCAGGATGAAATCCTATATCATCTCCAACCAGACACCTCCCTGTGGGGTGGAGGCAAAGGCTCCCAGACTATCCCAGCAGAAATAGAGAAAGAAACCGAGCTGTGTAAGGAAAAGCAGCAGCTCCCACACTGCAACACCCATGCTGGCTTTTTGGGGCCGGGAGGGCAGCACCGGGGGGTCCCACTCTGCAACCCCCCTCCGTGCCAAGGGTCATTGGCTCAGGGCTGGATGCAAAGGGGGGAGCAGTGCAGCCCAACTGTTGCAATGAGGCGAGGGCTTCTGTGACTTTCCTTGCAGCAAAGTGCACCCTGCTCCTCTCTCTCCCTGCAGAAGCAATGCTGGGTGCTGGTGCAACCCGAGCAGGGTGTGCACGAGGTGTGCACGAGGTGTGCACGAGGTGTGCACGAGGTGCAAGGTGCTGCAGCCCCCCCCCCCCCCCCCTTCTGCTCATGGGACTCCGCAGCAACGTTTGTCATTGCAGAGCAGTACCTCTCAGTAAATAACCAGGAATCTTCCCCTCGTTATTACAGTGGTTTAAAGACTTTTCTCATTTAGGCAGCAGCTGCGAAAGGCAAATCTGCCCCGGTGTTGGCTCAGGTTGGGAGGCTTTAGAGGATTTTTAGAAAGCAAATGGAAAACTTTGGGGTTTGGAGCATCCTCTGTGCTTGGGGATGGCTGCGGGGCTGAGGGCGGCGCATTTCCAGCAGGTAGCAAGATGGGAGGATGAGAATAAAAGCAGAGGGAAGCTGGCTGTCCACCTTTAGATGGCATCGTGTGACAGCACTGAAATGAGCAGAGCCGTGCCCTGTAATCACACCGTCACCCCTCGGTGCGCTGCAGAGGGGCAAGAGGCAGCAGCTGCTGCAAAACCCACATTGGAAAACGATGTTCAGCGGGTACAGTAACAGCAGGGAGGGGGCTGGGGGTGGGACGCGTGCAGATCTGCGGCTGTGCTGCTTCACTTTGGAACCGATAACCCCCAACCAGGGGCAGATACGTGCATCCCCAGCTCCCCCCCCCCTCCATGCACCATCCCTCCTCCTCCACCACCCCCCCTTCCCCCCCCGGGGGTCCCTGCGGGGCCTTTTGGAGAGCAAAAATCGTAGCAGAGGGAAAAACCCGGCGAAAGCAGCAGCGCTGCGATGGGTGCGCGGCGGGGGGGTGGGGAGGGTACAAGCATGGGTGCGCGTGCATGAGTGCGCGTGCACGCCTGCCTGCCTGCGCGTGCGCGCAGCGTGCGGGCGTGCGTTTGCGTGCACGTGCTTGCGCACAGGTGCGGGCACACGTGTGTGTGTGTGTGTGCGTGCGTGTGTGTGCATGCTCGCGCCTCCACGTGCACGCGCGCGCTCCTCCTCCGCTGCCGGGAGCGCGCGCCGCCGCGTGGCGGCCCCGCGACAGGTGGAGTCGCGGTTGTCATGGGAACCGCACCCCGCGGGAGGGGCGGGCGGCGCGGCCGGCGGAGGCCGCAGCGGCGGCGGAGGAGGCGGCGGTCGCTGCTCCGCGCAGCGCTGCGCTCCCGGGCCCCGCCCGCCCCCGGGCCGCGCTGCGCCTCGGAAAGGAACGGAGGCGGTCGGGGCTGAGCGGAGCACCTGGCGCAGGTACCGGTGATGTCCGTCCGTCCGTTCTCCCGTTCCTCCCCCGGTCTCCCTTCCCTGTATCTTCTCCTTCTCCCGTACCGCTCCGTTCCGTTCGCCTCCGCCTTTCCCGCTGCTCCCCCACGTCTCGTCCCCCTCCATCCTTCTCCCCTCCATCTTTCCACACGCCCCCCATCCCGCTCTGCTTCACCCATCTCCTCCTTCCCCGGTGCTCCCCGTTCCTCCGGACCCTCTCGTGTTTCCCACCCCCCCCCTCCCCCCGCTTTGTACCCCGTCCCGGTGCGCGGAGTCCCGCAGCTCCGCACCGATCGCCCCCGGCCCCGCTCGGCCTCGGGAGGGTGAACGCTGCGGGCGCTGCAGTGGCGGAGGAGCGGCCGAGGAGCGGCGCACGGTGCGGCCCCGCGGGGCTCTGCGCGTTCCCCCCCCGGTTCGTTCAAAGAGGGGGCTGTGGGGAAGGGGGGGGGGTTCAGCCCCGCTCCGGTTGGGGTTTTTGCGGGGAAGAAACGGCTGCGGAGCGGCGCTGAATGCGGCAGTGCGGGCAGCGGCGGCAGCAGCTCCCCCCCCGGGTTGTGAACAGGGAAGGGGCACCGCTCGTCATCCCAACCCACTCCTCCCTCCCCATAACCCGGAGCGCTCCCGGCCCGATACCGCGGGACCTCCCGGTGCCCATCACGCGGCCCCGCACCCCTGGGAACACCCGGGACTGGGGGGGGAGGAGGAGGAGGAGGGCCGGCTCCAGGTGCTGCCCGGATCGCATCCCCAGTGCAGGAGCGCGCCCGGCGCTGCCCCCGCGGGGCTGTCGGTGGATGCCCGCGGATCTCCTTCCTCCCTTACCTCGCACGTCCCCATTGTGCCCGTCCACCTACGCGTGCCGTTGCTATCGTTACCCCGCAATTCGAGCTGCCCAACTTCTCCCGGGCTTCCTGCCTAACCCCCCCCCCCCCCAAAACCCTGCCCCACACCAAAGCCCGACCCCCGGCCACGCTCTCCGGCTGGGGGGGGGGGGGGGGCACCTTTCTGCCTCCCCCTTCTCCTATGGGACCGGGATTCCCGCAGCGTAACCCCCCATCCCCGACCTTTCTGCATAGGGCTGTTGCAGCTCCCCGTGGAGCCCCCGGTCCCGGAAGGATGCCTGAGCTTGGAGGCTGCGTTGTAAGCAGGGGGGTTGCACGGCTTATCCTCAGCAGCGCTCTCCCCCCCCACCCCCCCCCGATGCATCGGTGCGTTTTTGCAAACAGCCGTCGTTGCTGCTTTGCTCTGGATTGATGTGGTGAAAGGGGAGGGCTTGGGGAAGAGCCAGGAGCACAAACCCGATGGTGTCTGAGTGCGTTCCTGCTCTGACAGCACCTGAGCTGCTCCAGAGGGAGCTGAGGGCTGGAACTGCTGCTTACGGTGGGGCTCTGTGCTGTGGGTGCAGGCAGGAGCTGCACGCAGAGCCCTGAGCCCTCCTGGCTCACCCCGTACTGCCGTACCCAGCTTGCAGAGTCCTTTTGCAATAATTACGGGACCTCAGATAACAGTATCTGCAATGCACAGCCTCGGTGTCTCCCTCGGCTGCTTCTGGTTGCTGTTTGCATTCGGTTCTACGTGGTCGTTTGGCTGCTTCGCTTTCAGCTCCTCTCGCGCTGAAAAAGCATGAGAAACTTTAACGCGGAGAAAACCGGCTTCGATCCACTTTGCTGGTGTATTTCGGGGAGGGTTTTTGTTTGTCAAGACGTTGTGCCTGAGGGGGGGGGACTCTCTCAGAAACCGCAACTCCTGGAAATGAGTTAAATTAAAAAGCCAATGGGAGCTCTGCCGTCCCGTCCCCCCCCCCCCCCCCCCCCCCCGGCGCGGCGTGCTGGGATGCTGCTGCTGCCCGTTTCAAGAGGGACACGTTGGTGTTGCCTTGTTAATCAGTAACAGATCTGTGCCGTAATTGCTAACCAGGCTCAGTCTGCCTTGGTCGGAGAGGTGACTTGCTTGGATTTCATTCACCTGGGACGGCTCTTCTACCCGGACAGCCACAAGGACTGTCGGGTTTTAACTGTGTGATGTTCTTTGCTGCGTCCCCCAGCTCTGGCTTTCCTCTCATCAGCAGTGTTTGCTGGTGCAGCTCTGCGAGCGCTGCTGTGGCCGTGGGTTCCAGCAGATCTGTGGTTTGCGTGGCTTCTCTGGCCCTGAACCGCATGGCCGTGTTGGGGAGGGCCCGAATCCTCCTCAGTCCCTCATTTAGCAGCTCCTTGTACATGACTTTCATTGTAATTATAATCTCAGCCTTTGTAATTCTCCCTACCGTCTGCACGGCTCGAGCTGCCCGTTTTATCGCGTGGAACGAGGCTGTCGTTTCCAATCCTCTCTCAGACCATTATCTCCCTTTGATGCTTTTGAAGAGTCGGGGATGTGTTAATTCTACCTCGGCCTCCTCCTCTCCCCTTCCTTCCCTTCGTGCAAACCCCCGGCAGGGCAGCATGCAGAGTGCTGGGACCATCCCAGCCCTGTCCCCATAGCGCGGGGTGTTCCACGGAGGTGGCTTTTTGCTTTGGGAGAGGCCGGGTTGGTAGAAAATGAGCTCAACCGGGCGCAGTGCCTGCGAGGACAGATGGAGCCTGAGGTGCCTGTGGGGATCTCTGCCCTCAGTGCATGGCACCGGATCGGTAGCCCTGGGCCAGCATAGGGCAAGTCCCCCCCCTCCCCACACCTTACAACCCAATGGGGCTTTGGCTCCTGTGCGCACTGGGGCAGCACAGAGCCGTGCAGCCACCTGCAGAGGTGCCTTCCCAGTTCTGGAGATGCCTTTGGGCAAGGATTTGGGTTTTGTGCTCTGTGACTGTCAGCATCACTTTGGGGTCACAGAGCCGTCGTTGTGGGGCAGTCTGGTTGCCTGTGGTCATTTCCAGAACATTCCCCATCTGCTGCCCTGGCACTGGGGGGGGGGGGGGGGGGGGGTTCAGGTGCCCTGGCTGCAGCAGGGATGTGAAGGACGGGCTTTGTGATAAGCCTGTCCAGTCATCCTAAAATAATAAATAAAATGCGTACCAAGGGCTGCTGTGAGATAGGATCAGCAATATCGGGGCTGGGGAAAATTACTGCAGCTCTTCAGCAGCAAAACGAAGGGAAAGGGCAGAAGGAGCCATTCGGGAGCATCGCCTCCCAGTTTGGGGGTGGGTCCTTTGGGGCCGGGGGGCTGCGGCCAACATCCCTGTGCTGTGGGCTGCCCTGCTCAGCACTGGGTCCGTCCACTACCTGAAGGTATTTGGAGGCAGCTCCTTGCTCTCTTTTGGGCAAGTTCTGTGCCCGGGATGGGTCCCGTAGCTGCTCTCTGTGGGCTTCTGTTCCTAGTGCTGCTTCTGAGTCACAGCGTGCCCTTGGAAAAGACCTTTGTGCCTCCAGGCTTGGCTGTGTGAGCAAACGGCAGCTCTGGGTTTGAATCACTCCCAAAGCAGCCTCGGTTTGTTTGATGCAGAACTTGTGGGCCTGCTCGTGTCTGGTGGAATATTAATGTCAGTGCATCGATGAGGACGCTGCGTTGGGTTAAGAGCATCTTGCTGAGGCTGTAGGTGTGTCTAAAAGGGGATTTAGGATGAGGTTTGTGTTTGTACAGCAGACCTCTGTTCACACCTGGTCAGGGAAGGGTTAATGGCCCGGGTGGTGGTGGTGCTTAAAGCTGTGGATGGAAGTGAAGCTTTGCCATGGTCCAACCTGATGGGAGCTCCTGCGTGCTCCCCAGAGCACAGCAATGGGGATGGCAGCAATGGGGATGGGCGATGCAGGATGCTGGCAGGGGAACCTGCTTTGTGCTGATCCCTCTGCATAGCTGAGAACTTTGATCCCAATAAAAGATGGGAAGAAGCCGCCCTGCAGGTGTTCTTCCCACCCCACCCGTTCGAGGCACATCCTCAGCCCCATCCTGGGCAGCTGCCCTCAGTGAGGCTTTGCTGTGAGCATCCTCGGGAGCTTCACATCCATTTCTGACTCTCATCAGCGGGTGTTTGGGGAGAGCTTTGCAGCGTGCCGGGCTGCAACCGATGCCAGCTCCCATCACTCACTGCAGCACATTGCAATGACACCAGCGGAGACGCTGCAAAGAAGCACCAGAGGGAGGTAGCAGGGGCAAGCAGGGTTGAAAAGCGGGGTGAGGAAGGGGGGGGGGGGGTGGATTTTAAGGTGCTTTTAAAACTGTAAGCCGTTTTGGCTCCCTGGCAGCACATGCTGGGTGGTGTCAGCATGGGGCTGAGCCCCACTCCCTTTGCACTCAGCTGCACGCCTCACTGCCTTGCACAGCCCCCCCCCACACACACACACATCCCCCCATCCTCAGCCCTTGCCTGCAGGGAGGGGGATGCCGAGCAGGAAGGAGAGCAGGTTGAACGTAGTCAGTAGATCTCAAAAGGAAAACGAAACTCAAACCAGAATCTTAATGGTATTTTTTTGTTTGTTTGTTTTCTTTTCTTTTTGTTTGTTTTTCCTTCGTTTTGTCACTCTATTGTCGTTAGCAGCCCAACTACTGGAGCTTTAAGGTCAGTATTTCTGATTCTTTTGTCATGCTTTGGTTTGACTGCATGCATTTCTCCACCTGTGCCTCATCTGTGTCCATGCAGGGGGTGGGAGCTGGGGGCTGTGCTCAGGGTTCCTGTGCCAAAGAGGTGTGTTCTCAGCTTCTGCTGGTGAGGAAGCTCTGATGCTTTGGGTTGAGGTGTTGTGTGGAGGTGAAACTGTTCCCTGAGAGAGAGGAATCCATGCCTTGCCCTCACTGGGGCTGCAGGCAATCCGGGCTGCTTTGCGGTCACCTCGCCGCTGCAGGGATGAGGGACCACGGCCCCTTATGAGTGGGGGAAAAGGACAGAGCAGAGCCCATTGCAGATGGGTTCTGTGCTCATCGGGAAAGCTGCCCCTGTGCTGTTATGGCTTATTATGGCTGTCGATAGGGTTGCTGTGGTTCCCAGCCTCGGTCGGTCGGGGCCGAGCGCTGCTGAGGGGCACTGAGGGCTGCGGTGATCACCAATGCTGCACCCAGCATTGCACAGAACAGACCCAGAGCTCACTGCCAGCGCCTTGCAGGCAGCCACCCCATTGTCTGGGGGTGCAGCACGCGTGGCCCAGGGCTGCCTTCCTCCCTCCTCCTCTTCCTCCTCGCGGGGCTGCAATGGCAGCACTTCAAGGCCAGCCATGTTGCTGGGTGACCTTGGCACGCCGTCCCTGGTGGGTCTGCTCTTCCTGTGGAAAAAACAGGCTCTGCGCTCGGCTGGCAGCTCGGAGCTGAGGAGTCATCAAACACATAATATGAGCACTTGTTCTGAGTGCTCATTCCTGAAGTGCTCACAGTGCGAAATGCGTGCGAGCGGCGGCTCTGTGCACATCCAGCTGTCTGCGTCCTCCCTGCTCTGACATTTCCTGGGCCTGAAGGGGTGGCACAAAAGCTCTGATTTTCATTATTATTATTAATATTATTATTTTCCTTGTAAGGAATGAAATGGGGATGAGCTCTGAGCACCAGCTGTCCCGGGAGCAGCAGCAGTTGGGTGTATGCAGGGTGCATTGCACGGCTGTGCGTTGCTTCACCCAGCAGTGCTTTGCGTTGCAGGCATCACTACCTCCCACGTGGGAATGCATGGACTTAAATCTGCCCTGTGCTCCCCACGTGGAGACCCCCAGCTGCTGACCTGGGGTGTCAAGGGAGTCCTGTGCTAGGCTGATGTGTGGAGCAGGTGCTGGAAGCTGCCTCGTGGCCACTTGTGTCCTGGGGGTCTGCTGGCTGTGCCCCCCTCCTTGGCCATGGAGCTGCCATCCTATGAGGAAGAGCCACAAAGGGTCCCAGGCAGGACCTGCTCCCCTCGTGCCCGCTGTCCCCTGGTGTGTCCCTGGTGTGTCCCCCCTTCCACCCACAGACAGCTTCTGGCTGCAGATTTAGTGATCTCCAAGCATGGGTTTTGGTTTGTTACGCTCAGGATGGAGATGAGGAGATACTCCTGGTTGTTGGTCTCACTGTGGAGAGGGTACGCTCCCAGCCATGGGGTCTTCTGCATCCTGTTGTGTCTGCCCCCCCCCAAAGCAGCACTAGAGCATCCCTGGGCCTTCTGCGCTGGCATCTCGTTGGCCACTGTCACTCTGCTGTTGGTCCCCAAGCCCCCTGCCCCATGTTGTGTCAGCAGCAACAACCAGAGTGTGATCTCCATCGCATTTCTGGGTTGCTCAGGTCTCTGCTCCCGGGGTCTGCAGGCTGGAATGGCTCCCAGAGCCCAGCCCTGGTGCTGACTGGTGTACATTGAGGGTACCTGTGTGTGTGTGAGCACAGCCCCATGCAATTCCTTGTCCCCTTCACCCCCGTCCCCTTCCTGCTGCTTTCTCGTGCCTGGTGTCCCTGAAGGATGCAGTAATTTGCTTATTTTTGGAAGATGCTGTCACACGAGGCAGCACCACCAGAGAGCAGAGGATTGGATGCAGCAGTGGGGAGGGGGGGATGTGGGGTAAGCAGCCCCAAGGTGGCAGGACGCTGCCCTTCACCCCAAATCCATCTCCTGTCACACATCCCCAGCACAGCCCCGTCAGCGGGCACAGCTCAGAGGGATGGATCAGACTCATCTCTGCTGTTTTCCCCTTGATTTTCTCCTGGATGAGCCTCTCTGAGGCTTGGGAGGAACAAGCACAGGAAAAGCAGTAAGGCTGCCTCTGTGGGGTTATCCTCCCTACCCCAGAACCAGGAGGTGGGGTGTCCCTGTCCCAGCTCTGCCTGTACTGGGTTGGCACGGCTCTCTGGGGTTCCTTTGGAGCACCTTCTGCTCCATCCCATCCTTTTGGGCAGCAAGCAGCAGTTTTGGGGGCTGATGCTGCGGGGGAACCCCGCTCCATCCCGTGCACATCTGGCGGCTGCGCACATCTGGTGGGACAGCCCCTTCCTTTAGTCAAGGGGTCTGGTTTAAAAAACTAATCCGATTGGAACGCTAATCCTGTTAACATTGAGATCGGGATTAATTCTGGGTTAATCGGGATAATCCTGACAAAATGTTGAGCATTAGGCACTGGGTGAATTGTTGTTGTGCCGTAAGCAGGGCGCTTTTGATTCGGGGGTGAGATGCAGGTGGGGTGGGAGGGGTTACCCCATGGGTGGCTGCACCCTGACCACCTTCGCTTGGTGCTCAGTGCAACCCAGAGCTGCACCCTGGGCCTGTGGTTTCTTCCACCTTTGGTGCACAGCCCCGCTTTCCTCCAGTTCTCGTTCCTCCTCATCCCTGTTGTGCACCTTCTGTGTCTCAGGCGGCTCACAATCCCATCTTGAACTGATTTTTTTCAGCACTCCGGGCTGCACTGGAGCAGTGAGTGGAGCTCAGCGTGGCCATTCACATGCAGTAAGCAGGCATGGAGCTGGGGGTGCAGGAGGGGCTGTCACACTGTGTGCTGCCCCACGGTGCTGCCCAGTGCTGTGGCTCTGCCCCCAGGATGCTCCCCGAGGGCTGTGCAGCCAAAGGAACCCGCGGGGGCCGTGTCCCATTACCTGGGCTCTGCCAGCAGATCGTGCTGCCTTCCACTCCTGGCACATCAATAATGAAGGATGAGTAGAGTTTGTTAGCAATGAATGACTGAAGCAGTTTGTGACGCAGAGCATCGGTTTCGTGTTTCCTTCCTCTGTTTGCAGACGGGTGGGAACTGCTCTGGGTGGCAGCAGTGCTCCCAGTGCTGTGCTTCAGGGCACCCTGCCCGACCCCAAGCACCCCAGTGATGGATGCAGGCTGGCCCGTCTGCACTGCAGCATCTATGGGCTGGGATGAGGCAGGCAGCACTGCAGGCAGAACATGTCCAGAAATCCCCACGCCCCCCCCCACCCCCCCCCCCCAGCTTCTGTTCCTGCTTCAGGAAAAAAAAAAAGTTCACATTTTCAATTAAATTTTCCTTGGAAGCATTGACAGCAGCAGAGCTGCGGGAGGCACAGATGTTGTTTTGCTCCCAGCTTTGCTAACAGCTTTGCTTGCCTGCTGACCCTCTGCTGGCAACGTGGGGATGGGTGGCTGCAGCCCTGCACGTCCCGAGGGGTCCCTATCCCAGCTCTGTATCCCCGTGCCATGGAAGCTCTCCGAGGGGTGCATCACAGAAGGATGAAGCGGGGCTCTGAGCAGCAGTGAGTGTTGGGGATTACAGCTGCAGTGTCGATGCAAAGGCTTTTGCAGGTGCGTGGGGTGGAGGGGCTGTGTCAGCTGGGTTGATCCATCCCTTTGGTGCTGAGGTCTGCTCACCTGGGAGCAGAGATGCTCTTGGCAGCTCTGCCCCATGCACTCTTTGCTTTGCCCATCCCTGGCCTTGACTGATGGAGGCGGTGCTGCGGTGTTGTGGTCTCAGCACTGCACCTCTAATTCAGGTGACCGAAGTGTGGGATTTTAGGGCAGAGCTGTAACAGCATCCCCAAGGGCTGTGTCTATGGATAGGGATGGGCCAGAGGATGGAGCATGGTGAGAGACCTCAGTCCATGTAAGGGGTCCAATTGCCCCCATCCTGCCCTCACCTGTGCCTGTGGTGTTCCCCATACACCCCATGGCTTGAGCAATGCCAACCTGTCCCGCTGGAGTGGGGGGGGGGGGGGGGGTCCCTTCCCAGCCCAGCCCCATCCAGCTCAGTGCTGAGCTCTGGTCCCTGCCCAGAGAGCACAGCGCTCCACCAGATGGGACTGCACTCAGATGCAGGATTAAGTGCTGAGAAGGGGATTACAGGGAGTTAATCCAGATCCATGTCCAACCAGGGGCTGCAGCTGGGCTGTGTGCGCGCGGTAAATAACCAGTTGTGATGCTTTGCTCAGGGCTGGGCTCACCAACTCCATGCCAGCTGCTGCCCAAGCTGGGTTGGATTTCAGAGACCTTCGCCTTTATCTCAAAGCAGAGGAAATGCAGAGGGGCTGGAGAAGCTGGGGGGGACCCCTCCAGGCTCTGTGCCCCCACAGCAGCAGAGCGATGCGCACTCAGCCCGGCTACCCCCAGAGCTTTGCAATGCATTATCCCTGCAAGAGAAGCATGATGCAGTGTGAGCAGGGCTGGGCTGGGGGCAGCTGCAGCCCCCCCATGCTGATGCCCAGCTTCAGCCCAACCCAGCCTGCAGGGTCCTCGGGAGGGGCTGCACTCAGGGCTGGATGCTGCCTGCAGCAGTAACACGGCGAGGGCTGATCCCAGCCCACTGCAAGGCCAGGTCGGTGCTGGTGGGGGGGGGATGGGGAGCTGGGTAGGGCTGGGCTGGCAGTGAGGTGGGCAGCAGGGGGAAGGAGGGAGCTGGGAGCTCCATCTCTGTGTTGCAAATGGTGTTCTTCCCGTGGCTGAGGTGATGCAGGGCACTGATGTGCTGAGGGGTCAGCAGAGGGCAAGTGGATGAGTTAAGGTGTGAGGTCGGTGCTGGTGGTTGTGAGTCTTGCATGGGAATGGCTCAGGGTGCTCTGCTCTGTCCCTGTGTTTTTCTCAGTGAGGCCATTCGTTGCTCCTCTGCCCCAGTTCTGCTCC
The DNA here is from genome assembly GCA_030625065.1 of Alectoris magna. Taxonomy (NCBI): domain Eukaryota; kingdom Metazoa; phylum Chordata; class Aves; order Galliformes; family Phasianidae; genus Alectoris; species Alectoris magna. Next base: position 1,354,253 of record CM060588.1, read on the forward strand.
CCTTCCCTGTTCCCTGCCTCCATCCCAGCTCTCCGTCAGTGGGATGGGATGGCTGTGGGTCCCATCGCTGCCCCCACCTCACCCCATCGTCTGACCGCAGCTGGAGCCACAGCTGGAACCTGGGAGTGGGGTGGGTGGGGGTGGGAGGAGGAGAGCAGCATCCTTGCCCAGCCAAGCAGACAGAATGGAGCTGCCTCAGTGCTGACAGGAAAGGGATTGTTGGAAGTTTTAAGAGCTGAAAGAATCACTTAATTGTAGCTTATTTTTAGCTCCAGGGAGATAAAAGACAACCCCTCCCCCCCCGCCCCGTCTCCCCCCCCCCGTCTCCCCCTTCCCCCATCCCACCTCTTTTACATAAGGCACAGAACCAAAGCAGCACCCAGGACGGGGTGGTCTGCACCCACACTTCCTCTGCTGCAGGGGGCTGCAGCCACCCCGACTTCAGTGCCCATCACCACACCACTCTATGGGTGCATATAGAGCTTCCTTTCCCCCACTCTGTGCCCGGAGCTGCAGTGTTACCATCCGCCCGTGGCCTTGGGCAGCTTTGTTTTGCTTTGGGCAGCTTTGTTTTGCTTTGGGCAGCAGCACTCCTCTGCTTTCCATTCACCTTCTGCCCCTGAACTCGTGGGAGCACGGGGCAGCTCCAGCTGCATTAACCCTGTGCTGCAATTTCAGGCAGAAATGGGTCATCTCCCAGCATGGCACCACGGGGACGGCTGGAGGGGCTCCTCCCCCTCCATCCTGCTGCTGGTGGGTTCAGGCATCACAGGAAGGGTCTCAGTGCCTGGGGTATGGGGGGATGTGGGGCTCTTTGGGGGGCAGAGCTGCGTCAAAGCTGCCCCTGGGGGACCCAATGCCTTTGCTTCACGGTCCATGGTGCTGCTGGAGCTGAGGTGCCCTCACCCTGCACCCAGCAGGGGATGCACGGCCACGAGCATCAGCCCCTTCCACAGCACAGCAACAGTGTGGAGGTAGATGAGGCTACTGGGATGAGAGGTGCTCTGCGAGGAAGAGGATATTCCGCTCGTTGTTGTGTGCTTTGATATCTCACTCCTCAGCTGCAGTGTGTGATAGGGGATGGGGCCGAGAGGGGGAATCAGGTTTCCATTCTGGAGTCGCTGTGTGGGTTTGATGTCGGGTTTCAATGAATGCTCCATGCCAACACCCTGCACACAGCCCCGGGCAGTGCTTGGCCGGGTGAGATGATCCCCACAAGGGCTCTGTGGGGCTGTGGGTGCCCCCTACCCTGGTACCTGGCCATCCCAGGCTTTACTCTGACTCCCAGCAAGGCAGGATTAGACCCCCCTGGGCATCTCCAGACTAGGAGAAACATGGGTCTGGATGCATGTTTGAGCCTTATTACCTGAGAGAGGGATAAGTCATTAGTGAGACAGAGCAATAAAATACAGTTTCCTGAAGTCAGCTCATTAATGGTGCACAGGAGGCCAAGGATGTGGCTGTGGTGCTCTGTGGGTGCCCCAACCCCATGGGTGCTTCCCCCTCATCAGCCCATGTGGCAGAAAGGGCAGAGCCCCCCCCATCCCTATAGCACTGGGGTCTGCTCACCCCTCTTACAGCAGCACAGGGCTGGGTCGAGGCACCCATCCTGCCCCACTGCCCATCACAGGGGCACTGCTGGGCTTTGGGGTCCTGGAGATGTGGGGTACCATGGAGGTGCCTGGCAGCGGGGGGTGCCAATGTGGGACTCTGGGGGTCCTGGGGACACAGGGGGATGTGTGCCACGGAGGTACCCTGCAGAGGGGTGTGCTGGGAGCTGTGCAGTGCTGCTGGTCCCTGCTTGGGCTGGGGGAGCTGCTCTCTGAGCACATGAGGCTGAGCATCAGGTTAACGATCAGAACAGTCCCTTCCGGGCTAAAAATCCATTAATTTTTATCTTGCCCTCTTTTTTTTTTTTTTTCTTTTTTCTTTTTTTGTGGATGCCATAATTAGCTCCAGCTGAGCAGCTTCGTTACTTGAGGTCAGCCAAAGCCGTGGGGCAGAGGGCAGGAGGGGTCCGGGTTCACCTGGGGGGGGGGGGGGGGGGGTGGGCAGCTCTCTCTGCAGAGTGCAGCGGGGTGCAGAGCTGTGATGCTCACGCACTGCATCCCATAGCAACAGCGATGCTACATGGCAACTGCAATCCCCACCATCCCGCTGTGCTGAGGAGACAGAGAGCCAGAGAGAGCCCCCCACCTCACCCCCAGGGTGAGGGACAGAGCACTGGGGATGGGCTTCAGCCCTGAGCCCCCCCATCTTTGGCTGCCGCAGGGCCCCCCATGTGCAGTGCTGGTGATGCACGGCGCTGCTTTGCTCCGGCCCCGCTCCCCTCCTGCAGGAAACCTCTCCTAATGGCAGCATGCAAAGCATCTGTGCTGCCTGCAAGCTCTGCCTTCAAACAGCACCACCAAAACGAAGCAGTCAATTTTCCAGCAATTAGCTACAGTGAGAACATTTCAAGTCCTAGAAAACCCCGCCCCGCAGGATTAATTAAATCCTCCAATTAATGTCTAATTTAAATGATGATGATGGCTGTTATCGTTTCGTATTGATTTTTCTTTTGGCTTTTAGAATAGAGCTGTTGTCCCTTCCACGCCGCCTTTTCCACACCCCGGGAGCTGTTTGTTCTCCTGGGTTCATTTGCCAACGTTAAATGCTTGTCTGGAAAATGGAGCTGTGATGGGCTGGGTGTTGGGCTGGGTGCTGAGCTGGTTCCTGGGTGCTCAGCTGGTTCCTGGGTGCTCAGCTGGGTGCTCAGCTGGGTCCTGGGTGCTCAGCTGGGTGCTGGGCTGCGTGCTGATCTCAGGGGCTGTCCAGGCCCTCCTCCCAATGCACTTTGCTTTACTTAACCCACAGCCTTCAAATATCAGCTCACAACACCCATGTCTGCACCCTCAGCTTTTATGCAGAGGAAATACGTTTGGCCGTATGAAATTGGACTCCTGGCATATTAAATTTTTACTGCTGTAAACCCAAACCCATTACTTTCCCTTAGCTCAGGCAGCCATAAACCTCACCGCTGCTTTGCTTCCAGGAGAAGCTGGGCATTTATGTTTCCCGGGAGCTGGTTCATTGGTGTAATGGATGTGTAACCTCCTGTAATTGCTAAGGTTATTCCTGTGCTCGCGTGTAGACTCCTGGCTCTGTAACCAGCCAGCCATCGCTGGGTTTATTTGCAATGGGTTGGCTTGGAATGGCTTTTGAAATGTGGAAAACACATGTGAGCACTGCGGGGATGTGGGGTTAGGGGGATGTGGCCATACACGTGGGTGCAGGGCACGGATTGGTGCCGAGCTCTCACCTCCCCGCTCCCCTTGCAGACCAGGAGCTCCCGGCACTCTCAGGGCTCCCAGCCCGGCCTGGCAGACCAAGCCAAGCTCTCCTTTGCTTCTGCTGAATCCCTGGAAACCATGTCGGAAGCGGAGCTGCCCCTGGGCTTCAATAGGATGAACCGGTTTCGGCAGAGCCTGCCTCTGTCCCGTTCCACCAGCCAGACGAAGCTGCGCTCCCCAGGTACTCCAGCTCTGCCCCAGCCTTATCACATCCGTGCGTTGGGAAATGCAACCCCTACCCGTGGTGCAGCATCACACCAAGGACGTGTGAGCCCAGCAGCTGTCGGGATGTGGGCTCACCACGCTTGCTCTCTGCTCGCTTTGCTTCCAGGGGTCCTCTTCCTGCAGTTTGGGGATGAGACGAGGCGCGTGCACATCACCCACGAGATCAGCAGCATGGACACCCTGCACGCCCTCATCGTCCACATGTTCCCTCAGAAGCTCACCATGGGGATGCTGAAGTCTCCCAACACCGCCATCCTCATCAAGGACGAGTCCCGCAACGTCTTCTATGAGCTGGAAGATGTCCGGTGAGGGGCAGACAGACCTGGGGGCGGGGGGGAGGGGGAGCTCAGGAGCACGCAGACCCCGATTGCTGGCACGGAGGGCTGAGCACATCCATCTCAGGGGCATGCTGGTTCCATGCAGTCCCCATCAATGGGGGTGGGAGGACCCTTGCAATGGGAAAGGGTTTCCTTGGAGATGGTGGAAGGCTTTGGGTTGGTGTTAATGCCCTGAAAAGACTCCACAGCAGGTGGTGCTCATTTATCTCTGCAGAGCCGAAGCAGCCCCTGGTGCTGCTGTGTTTGTGCCTCCCACCCAGGTAGGGCCACCAGACCCTTCCTTGGGACCACTGACGTTGGTTGGGGCTCTGCAAGCAGCACAGGTGCAGCCCTGTGTGACTGCTGGGGCTCCCCTCATGGCTCTGCCTCTCCTTCCAGTGACATCCAGGACAGAAGCATCATTAAAATATACCGAAAAGAGCCGCTCTATGCCTCATTCCCCGCCTCGCACATCACCAACGGCGACCTGAGGGTAAGGGGCTGGGGGTCGGGGGGGGGTGGGCAGCACCTCAGTGTGGGGCTGGGGTCTGTGCAAGGTGGGAGGGCGATGAGGAGGGCACGGTAATTGCATGTGTTTGTGGAAGGAGTAATGGCTGCCATTCGTTTTCCCCAGTCCTGGCATTGTTAAGCATTGCTTTAAAAGAATGGATGTTTGGGGCCTGGCAGCGGGGTGTAATAAACGTGATAATTAGGGGATTCATCACAATGAATCATCCCGCTCTGCGAGGAGAAGGAGGGAGCTGCCATTTGCCAAAGCCAGGGGGTGACGCGTGGGCTGCTGGTCCTTAGGGCTGCCACCCCTGAGGTGGGGAGAAGGGGACGTGGCGCAGCAGGACGCGGTGCTGACCATCCCTTCTCCTTTCCGCAGCGGGAGATGGTTTACACCTCCAGGGAATCCTCCCCCACCCGCCGCCTGAACAACATGTCCCCAGCCCCCCACCTGGCCTCGGGCTCCCCCCCACCCGTCCTGCAGTCCTCATCCCCTTCCCGCTCCCGCATGTCCTACAGCGGCGGCCGCCCACCCTCCTACGCCGGCAGCCCGGTGCACCACGGCGAGCGCCTGGCCAGCCTTCCCCCAGCACCCGGCGTCTCTCCCAGCCCCAGCGCCATCCTGGAACGCCGTGACGTCAAACCCGATGAGGACCTGGCAGGGAAGAACATGGTGCTGGTGAAGAACGAGGGGCTGTACGCCGACCCCTACGGCATGGTGCACGAGGGACGGCTCAGCATCACCTCCACGCAGTCTCTGGCCGGCATGGGGGACCCTTTTGGTTACTCGGGGGGGCTGTACAAGCGGGGCTCGGTGCGCTCGCTCAGCACCTACTCGGCGGCCGCGCTGCAGACGGAGCTGGAGGACAGCCTGTACAAACCCAACACGCAGATCTACAGCGATACATACGGACCCGGCCTGGGCTTCCGCATGCCCCCCTCCTCCCCACAGAAGATGGTGGAGGGGCAGAGCCCACACAGCCCCTACTCGGGGCCGCCCAGCCGCTCCTCACCCGTCCGGCAGTCCTTCCGCAAGGATTCCTGCTCCTCTGTCTTCATGGAGAGCCCGGTCAGCAAGCCACGCAACCCCAGTGCTGCGGGACCCCCTGAGCTGTTCCCCGGCCCTGGGGACCGTCCGCTCTCGGGGTTCAGCTCCCCAGTGCCAGCCAAGGACACGGAAACGAGGTGAGAAAGGGCCCTGCAGGGGTTTCCCAGTGGAAGTGGGCTCTGCCGGGTGGGTTGTCCTTGGGTATGTCTGGGGAGCAGGGGAAGGGTTCTCTATTGCCAGCCCCACAAAAGCACAGGGTTGGGTGGTGAAGCTCTGCCTCTAACCCTAACTGTGCCACTACCCCTAACCCTCACCCCCTGTCTTTGCAGGGAGCGGATGGAGGCCATGGAGAAGCAGATTGCCAGCCTGACGGGACTGGTGCAGAGTGCGTTGCTCCGCGGCTCCGAGGCTGAGACCCCCAGGTAAGGAGCTGGGGGGAAAGGGGACAGGAATGAGATCCAGGGGGGAGCCTCTGGACAGCACCAGAGGGGACAGAGGAGCTGCTTTGTGCTCCATGTTCACCCCTTCCTCTCTTTTGTTGCAGTGAGAAGACCGAAGCCACCAATGGCGGGACTCCCCCATCAGCATGTAAGTGGCTGGGGAGAGGTTTTGGAAATCCCCCACCCAGTGGTCATCCCCACATCCTGGGGGCTGTTGTGGGTCCCTGACCCCAGGGACTGGAGCTCTGCTGCCTCATCCCATACTGGGAGCTCCGGGCTCACCTTTGTGCCAAAACAGAGGTGGTAGCAGTTCTGGGGATGAAGCAGCAACACTGCTGGGCTGGGACACCGTGGGGAAGGAGAGGGTTTGTGGGGAACCCTCCCACCCAGGATGAAGTTCCACATCCCAGCATCTTCCTCTTGTCTCCTCCACCCCACAGCAACCAGCCGCAGCGGGATGGGGACCCCAGTGCCCGCACCCCCCCCACCTTCCACCACCAGCACACCAGCAGGGCAGCCCACGGCCATCACCCGCCTGCACATGCAGCTGCACCTCCACGACCTGCAGCAGAACGCCAGCGACCTCCGCAACCAGCTGCAGCAGCTCAAGAAACTACAGGTGGGTACCGGAGGGGGGACCCAACCCAACCTCGGGGGCAGAGAATGTCCCTTTCCTGGTGACTTCATGCAGGGCAGCCCACCCAGCCCTGCTTTGCCCCCGACTCTCCCATCCCAGCTGCAGAACCAGGAGACGGTGAAGACGATGCTGAGGCGGACGGAGACGGAGATCAGCGTGCGGGTGACGGACACCATGCGCAAACACGAGGACCCGCTGCAGCGCCAGCGCAGCCTGGTGGAGGAGGAGAGGCTGCGGTACCTGAACGAGGAGGAGCTCATCACCCAGCAACTGAAGTGAGCACAGAGAGGGGTCCTGCTGCCCCCATCCCCCCCCCCCCCCCCCCCTTCCATGGCCCTAAAAATCCTCCACCGGTGCCATCCCCATCGCTGGTGCTATCGTGGTCCCCAACGCGGCTCTCGTTTCCCCACCCTCCATGGGGACCTGGTGCCATCCCGCCCCGCTTTGTGCTCACAGTGACCTGGAGAAGTCGGTGGAGAAGATCCAGAAGGATCTGGCGCACAACCACCGCCTCATCCCAGTGCAGGAGCTGGAGGAGAAGGCTGTGGTGCTCAAGCAGCTCGGGGAGACGCTGACAGACCTCAAGGGTGAGCGGGGGCCATGGGGCTGTGCTGGTGTCCCCAGTGCTCCACCAACTACCAGAATCAACATGAGTCCCCCCAGCAGCTTGCTTGTGCTTGGCACTGCTGCCCCTTCCCCATGCTGTCCCCCACCCTGTGCACGCTGCTGTTATTTTGCTGCTCCTGCAGCTTTCTCCATTCCATGCCTCAGTGTAGAGTGGCAGAACTCCGGATCTGGCAGCAGTCATTGAGGCTGCAAGAGGACATGGGGACAGTGGGGACGTGGGGAGGGCACAGGACAGCGGTGGCAGCAGCTCTGCTCTCCTGAAATGAGATTGCCTGATGCTGAGCAAGGGGAGAGAGCTGCTCTGTGTGTCCTGGTGACCGAGTGCCCACCTCCAGGGCAGCGTTGTGCCCACGGGCTGCGGTCTGTGCCAATGGGAGGTGGGTTGGTGACGGGATGCTGAGCACAGGGAGGTGAAGGGGCAGCAGCCCAGTCTTTCTGGGACCCTTCCATCCGGACACGATGGCAGCGGTGCTCTTCAGTGACCCCTCTGTCCCCTCAGCCCAGTTCCCCAGCCTGCAGAGCAAGATGCGGGTGGTGCTGAGGGTAGAGGTGGAAGCTGTGAAGTTCCTCAAGGAGGAGCCAAACCGCCTCGACGGGCTGCTCAAGCGCTGCAAGACGGTCACCGACACGCTCACCCAGATCCGCAGGTGAGCGCTGTGCCCGGCTGTCCTGCTTTGTGTCCTCCCCATCACATCACCCCATAGGAGGGTGTTCTGGGCGGACCTCGGGGCGCACGGCCTTCGGGTGCTCCTGTGCTGCTGTCCTCTCTGAGTTGCGGATGGAAATTCCCAGAGCCGTCGACGAAAGGTTCATTTTTATGCTTAGAAATGAGGGGGGGGGGGGGGGGGGAAAAAAGAATGGTCGAATCACCCGAAGTGGAACGGATCTATCAAGCCCAGCCCCAGCGGATTGCGTCCGATTCCTAATGACCCCAGAGCTGTTCAGTGCGTGTGTGGGAACCCCTCTTTGGAAACAGCTCCTTCCTTATCACCTTGGAAAAACCTGGCCATGCATCTGGGTACGATGGGAGCGTTGAACGTGGCTGGAAATCTCATTTCTTGAGGAGCAGAGCTGTTGGGGTGGAGGAAGCCGTCTCCGGAGCTCACCTGCCCATTCCCATTAGGAGACCTTACAGCAGAGCTCACTGCTGGGGCAGGCTCTGTCGCTGGGCTCGCCCCAGGCGCTGTTCTAGCCTGGTTTTATATGGAGATGAGCTCGTCTGATCGCACGGCGCACCGATCTGCCTACCTGTCACTCTCCTTCCCTAATAACTTCTGAGTCCAAAGGGCGATTTCAGGCAGATCTGACGGCGGGGTGGAATTTGGAGAGGGCTGCTTTCCTGCAAGGTTCGTGCAGAGGGACAGGGAGGTGGAGGAGCTCGTTGCCATGCGCTGCTGCAGGAGAGCAGACGTTGGGGATGCAGATCCATGCAGAGCTGTGTGCATTTGTAGAGGGCTCGGGGATGGTGCTGTAACCGAATGCCAGCACCATGCACTTAACCCAGTGAGTGTCTTCCTTCTGTCCCCTGCAGGCAAGTGGAGGAGGGAGTGTGGACCCCCCCCAACAACCTCAGCCAATCCCCCAAGAAGATGGCCCCCGAGACAGACTTCAGCAAAGGGCTGGAGCTGGAGATGCCCCCCAGCCCCCCCGTGAGCCTCCACCACCTGACGGCCAGCACTGAGCCCCTGGGCATGCCCAGCTTTGGGCACAGCCCCCCCCAGACCCAGAGCCACCCCTCCAAGAGCAATAACCCTTCCCGGGCTCCAGAGATGGTGCCTGCCAAAACCCAGACGGGTCCCGAGACACCCAGCAAGAAGAGTGCAGACAAAGCTGTGTCTGTGGAGGTAAGAGCCTGAAGGGGTTCCTCCCTGGGGGGGGGGGTTTAACCCTACTGGAGAATCCCCCAGCTGAAAATGGGGTGCAATCTCCCTGGTGGGTTTGGAGCTGATGGGGCATCTTAATAGTGGGGAGCCCCAGATACTGGGAAGGGAAGGCTCCAGCACAGCCTGGGGTATCTCAGTGCCCATGGGCTGGACGTGGGGTGAGTTAGAGCAGCACTGGTGTGGGGTTGGCTGTGGGAGGTTGTGGGGCAGTGGGATTCAGTGGGGCAATGGGGAGATGATGGTAGGACACTGGGGTCACACGTTGCCCATAAGGGCAGGGGCTGCAGAGGGCTGTGCTGTCGCAGGCTGCCGAGAGGGACTGGGAGGAGAAGCGGGCAGCTCTGACCCAATACAGTGCCAAGGACATCAACCGCCTCCTGGAGGAGACGCAGGCTGAGCTCATGAAGGCCATCCCTGACCTGGAGTTCGCTGCCAAGCACAAGCAGACCACGGGCAGCAGCAGCGCCGCGTCCACACCGGAGCATAAACCATCCAAGCCTCAGCATGCACAGAAATCCACGGGGAAGGTGGACCCCAACGGCCGCAGAGGCTCAGGTATGGGGAGAAGACGAAGGGGGGGTAGGGGGGGAGTGGTGCTGCCTGGGTGTGTGCAGGGTTGGGACGAGGGCAGGGCTTGGTGCCAGCTCTGCTTTCTGCTCAGATGAACTGACGGTGCCTCGGTACCGCACCGAGAAACCCTCCAAATCACCACCTCCACCCCCGCCACGCCGGAGCTTCCCCTCATCCCATGGGCTGACCACCACCCGCAGCGGCGAAGTCATCGTCACCAGCAAGAAGGAGCCCGGCTTTATGAAGGTGGGTGGTGGGGGTTGGGGACGTGGTGGTCACCCCATGGAGGTCACCCTATGGGTGCAGCCCCTCACCACTCGCTGCCCTACAGAAAGCAGAATCGGAGGAGCTGGAAACCCAGAAGCCACAGGTGAAGCTGAGACGGACGGTGTCAGAGGTGGTGAGACCCGCATCCACCCCACCCATCATTGCCTCTGCCATCAAAGATGACGACGATGAGGACCGCATCATTGCGGAGCTGGAGGTGAGCACAGCAGTGTGTGGGCATGGGAAGCAAAGCCCACCCCACTCCGGGCATCCACAGGAGCAGCTCTGGGAGAGATCCCCACGCAACAGCAGAGTGGCTGCCATCCTCATCCTCACCCCATCCGTGGGGATGTGGGGACGTGCAGCACTGTGGTGACTGTCCCCATCCTGTCGCCATCCTCACCCCATTCACGGATACATAAAGCACAGCAGTGGCTGTCCTGATTCTCACCCCATCCATGGAGACAAGCAGCACTGCAGTGACTGTCCCCATCCTATCCCCATCCTATCCCCATCCTTATCCCATCCATGGGGACATGCAGCACAGCAGTGTCTGTCCCCGTCCTCACCCCATCCATGGAGACATTCAGTACTGCAGTGACTGTCCCCATCCTCATCCCATCCGTGGGGACACAAAGCACAGTGGAGGCTGTCCCCATCCTCACCCCATCCATGGTGACTTGGGGACAGCATGATGCACTCCCACCAGTGGTTGCCCCCCCACAGTGCTGAGCCCTGTCCTGACTGGGCTCCATCTCTGCCCACCCGCCGTTCCTCCCTCCTCCAACGCAGCTGTTTGACTCCCCAGGTGTTTCAAAGGAGCTCTGCCTCCCCTTTCCTCCCCACGCTCCGTTACGACCCTCTCGCGGCTGCCGTCTCCCCTGGGCACGCAGACATGTGGCCCAATGGAGCCTCCGTTGCAGCCGAAGGATGGAAGGTAACATCCCTCCTCCTGCAGATCTCCACCTGGCTGGCTGGCTGCACTTAACCACCACCTCTCCCACCTCTTAACTCACTTCTTCCTTCTCTGGTTTAACCAACTGATGGCTTCTTTCCACTCCTCTGCTCACTGCCACTGCGCGTGCGGCACTGAACGCGGCACTGACCGAGCACGAACGCGGCGTGGGGCTGCAGCCCTGGGGCTGAGCTTGGGGTGGGATCACTGCTCTCACGGCACCGAGCAGGGCTGTGGGTGGTGATGCACAGCACTGCAAGCAGGAGGGGAGGGGATGCTGGGAGCCCCGGGCCCCATCTCACCTCTGTTTGCTGAACAGGGCAGTGGGGATGGGATGGAGCAAAGTGGTGAGGGTGGAGCAGGGCGGTGGTGTTCAGCGGATGGAGCAGAGCAAGAGGGATAGAGCAAAACGATGGGGGTGGGATGGAGCAGAGCAGTGGGAATGGAACGGAACAAGGTGGTGAGGGTGGAGCAGAGCGATGGCATCAGCAGGTGGAGCAGAGCAGTGGGGATGGGATGGAGAAAAGCAGTGAGGATGGGATGGAGGAGAGCAGTGGGGCAGGTGCTGAGGCAGCCCCTGCCCAGGGCAGCATTGGGCTGTGGAGCAGAGGCTGCTTTGCTGCAGCTCAGGGGAGCAGCTCTCCTGCCAGAGCATTTCTCCTGCTGCATTCCCCAGGGTGCTGCACAGCTCATTGCAAATCCCTGGGACTGTAACAGAGAGGTGAAGGGAGGAAGGACAGGCTGTTCCGGGTGACTTCTTGCTGCTCAGGGATTTAAAGGTCTGGCACCCACTGCAGCTCATTTGCAAGGGCTCATCCCTGCCTTCAGATCTGCTGAGAGCAGCACAGGGATGAGCAGCAGAGGGCTGCGCTGTGCTCTGACACAATTGCTGTGCTGGTGCAGGAGAAATCTCAGCCAGACCACAGCAGTCAGGTTCCCGTACGCATCGGGAAGGTGCTGCAGCACCAGGTCTGTTTCGCTGAAGACTCCAGCCCACTTGTAGCCTAAACCTCCTCTAAAGTTGCCGTGTCTGTGGGGTATACCCATGGGGAGTCCTCGAGCACGCCCCTCCCTGGCTGAACACATCCTTGCAGCAATGCCTGGAGGCACAGCAGGACCTGAAATAGCTGGGCTGCTCTCTCCAGGCAGCTGCCATCCCCCCAAGCACAGCATCCCACGCTTCTCCCCGGCCCTTAATCTGTCTGACTTCTCTACCTAGGAGCTGGCAGCCCCGGCAGCCCCGGGGAGCAGGGCTTTCTCCCTCCCGCAGATTGTGCTCACCCAGTGGGTGTCTGCACCACCGTCCCCCGAACCTGAACCCGCAGTGGCAGTGGAACAGCGCTGCTCTGAGCACGGGGATCCCACTGGCCGCGGAGGAGCAGGAGGGGAGCACACAGCCGAGGTGGGGAGGAGAGGTGGAGGGTCAGCCAGCGGCCCCAGCAGGTCTCCATGTACAGCTGGGAGTGCTCCATCCGCAGCCTTGCAGCCCCTGAGCGGCGCGCCCCACACACCTGGAGGGACACACGGGTTCCCCCCGACGCACAGCGAGGTCCCAGCTGTCCTGAAGCACAGAGCAAGCTGGCCGGCAGGAGGAGCACGTGGAGACCCTGCTCCAAACTCTGCCAGAAGGCACGAAGGCAGCAACAAGGCTTCCCCACGGTGCCCTTTGGCTCCTTGCCCCCAAGGAATGGTCACGGCACTCCCCCCCAGCGTAGGCAGTGAAGGGCACAGCATTGCCCCGCAGCTCCCTGGTGATGCAGAGCCCCGAGATGGAGCTGGGCGGGATGCATCCCTCCCTCCTGGATGTGCACGGAGGGAGCAGCGTGGCAGCACAACCGGTGCCAAGAGCCAGGTGCCCCCCAGCCCTGCAGGACAACAGATGGAGCCAAGCTGGGCACCCCCCATGTGTGGCAGTGCAGAATCAGAGCGAAGCCGAGGGGTCCCCCCTGCACGGCATGTCACCACGCAGCAGGGAGATTTGTGAAGGTGCCTACCAGAGACTGGACAGCCTGGAAGAAACCATCCGTGAGCTGGAGATGACCATCAGTGAGATCAGCAGCCACCGCTCGGTTGAGGCTGCGTTCCCTGCAGGACTGCTGGGACAGGCGGGACCCGGGGATGCCGGCCAGGAGACTGAGGATGGTGTGGGGCACAGCAAGCACTGTGATGATGTCACTGCCCTGGATCTCAGCCAGACCAAAGTTGATGCTGCCAAGAATCCGTCCCTGAGCCACACCAAACCGCCTCTGCTTCCCAAGCCGCAGCTCGGCACGCCTCAGGTTTATTTCCTGTTACTCCTCTTGCCGTGCTCTGCCCTCGGATCTGCTCTGATGTCTGCTCTTCCTCCACCTCCACCTGTGCTCCCTCTCTGTGACTCTACCTCCAGGCACAGCTGAGGTGCGACACCCATCTCCTTTTGGAGCTGATGTGTAAAGGCAACAGCGCCGCCACCCACCTGCCCGCTGCCACCTTGCACCTTCCTGGCTGTGCACCAGGGCTGGATCCGACCCCAGTGGCTGCAGCGTGCCATGCAGGGTGCCGGGCTGTGCAATGCTGTGCTCACAGCCTGCAGCTCCATTGGGGCAGCGAAGCCGGTGTGTCAGGAGCAGCAGCTGGCAAAGGAGCCCTCATTTGGGCCATCAGTGGTTGGCTTTGGAGGGGGCCGATCCACCCTGCGGGTGGCAGAAGGATCCCATGCTGCTGTTGGTACTGGTTAGGGGGCACAGAGCCCCCCCCTCCAGGCTGGGGCTGCTACCTCAGACCCTGGGAGGGCAACTGCTGTGTGCACATCCCACAGCCCAGGGTCTGTCCCCGTTGCTGGGTAACCCAAGGCATGAGCTCTGTTGGGGTGACCGCAGTGCCGGGTGAGCAGGATGGGAACACAGTGCTCCTCTCCGTCCCGTTTTGCGCGAGCACTTTACCGAGGAGCTGCAGTTACAGCCTGACTGCAGAGCAGCAGATGTTTCTCCTAATTAAATCACAGCTCAGGCTCCCCAGCGCCGTCCAAATGGGTTTCTGCTGGAATCTGCAACAGCCACTGGGCTTGCTGAATAGCTGGAAGAAGACTTGGGGGGTAGGAGGGGGGGGAGAAACCACCCCCGGCTGCTCACAAGTCAACCTGCTCCTTTATTAACAGTCAGCGCTGCTGAATGAATCTCCTTTTTCATTTGCAGCAATTATCTCAGCCCCGTTTCCCAGTGGCACCCAGGGCTCTCACTGTAGGAACGGCCCTCTCCAGTGGGTGTAGCTGCAGGTTCTCCTCTGGTCGGGTCCTGGAGCAGATCCGTGGGGTGGATTTATGGCTGTGGCTGGTGTGCACGTTCCCAAAGCAAAGCTGAGAGCAGGGCTGGGCGGGAGGGGCTGAACTGCACAGTGGGGGCAGAGGGCTGTGAGCTCAAGTGTGAGCGCCGGGCTCCAGAGCCTGCCTGGATGTGGGGGGATGCAGGTGGGAGATGGACCCCCCCCCCCCCTTCCATGCGATGGGTTCAGGGGTCCTGAGGAGCACAGAGGGTCCCAGAGCAGGGGCAGGGAGGGCAGGCACTGACCTTCCATGCAGGCAGCAGTGCCACTGACCTGACCCCAGAGCCAACCTGCTGGCTCTGACCCGGTGCAGCCGGAGCATCCCGTGTTCACTTTTGGGGCAGCCCAGCGATGTCACTTCGGCCACCAATCCCAGCTGGCACAGGGCAGGCGGGGGGCAGCTGTGGTGTGGGGTTTTGGGGTGCCAACACAGAGCACTCCTCCTGCTGCTGCTCTTGCAAGTCTTTGTATCTCAGCCTGTGCAACCTGTTAATAAAAAACCTCTGCGTTCCCACTGTCCACCGTTTCCACCTGGAATCTGCTTCCACCTGCCGTCGCCTCCTGTCCTTTCTCTGGGCTGGGTGCTTTCCTCCTGCCCTCCACCCCCCCCACTGTTTGCTCCTCACCCCCGTGTGTGTGGCAGCAGGGGCTGGTGGTGGGTCCTGCCCGCTCCCTGGCCTCCTGTGGCACACGGGACTGATGACCCCTCCTCAGCTGCCATGATGGTGGCAGAGCCCCGCAGCCCTGTGGTGCTGGGAGGACTGGGATCCTACAGTGCCCATCTGCAGGCTGTGCTGCTGTGGGTTTCTGCCTGTTCTGGGTTTTTAATCTCCCCAAACTCTCTGTCCCAACAGAGTGGTGGCGTTTCCATCCCGCCCATGAAGATGGTGAACCCGGCATCCAGGCTGAAGCAGAGCCAGCAAGGCAGCCCCGACAAAAGCAAGCACATCAAGCAGAGGATGGAGTACATGCGGATCCAGGGACAGCAGCAGGTAGCCTATCTCTAGAGCAGCAGCAGGGCCATCTGCAGGCTGCCCACGGCCCCCCTGCTGCCCCTACACTTTGTGTTATGGGCTGGTGGGCATGGGGTTACCGCGGGTGCTGGGATGGAGGATGCAGCCCTTTGCTGAGCAGGGGGTACAGGAGGCACTTCTGTGCTATGCTGGGTGCTGCTGGGTGAGCCCAGCACCTGGAGCTGTGGTGAGGAAGGGGTGCTGTGGGTGGGGGCTGGAGCCCTGCAGTGCATCCCCTGTGCCACCTGTGCTAGGAGGAGGGTGTTGAGATGGGGTGAGGGAATGGGGTGGGGGCCACAGCAGCTGGAAGAGGAGAGCTGTGGGATGGGACTGTGCCTGCCCTCAGCCCAGCACCGACCCCATCCCCATCCTTGTCACTGGGGCTGATTGCATTCCGGGTACCACAGCCCCATCCTGCTCCTTCCTCCCCTCCCTCTCCTGCCCCAGGTCCCAGCACTGCCCCTCCCTGCACGCGGGCAGCAGCGGGCCTTCCCCCATCCTGTCCTCCTCCCCTCCCCACTCTGTGTCTCAATCCCTTTCCCTGGGCCTGTCCTTGGCAAACCACCCAACGAACCTCGTTTTGCTCATCCTGTCTGATCCATAAAGGGGGGGAAAAAAAAAAAAAGGAACCCCAAGCAGCTTTTCTCCCATCTACCCCAATCTGCAGCCGGGCTGAGCGATGAGGAGGGGGGACTGCGTGCAATTTGGGCAAATGCCTCCTGAGTAAAACGGGCCTCTCCATCACCGGCCCCAGTTGTGCGTGAGGGCTCAGCACTGGTGCCATTTGTCACTGCTGTCACCAGGACCGTGGCTGGGGCAGGGGCACAGCTGCCCTCCATGGGCATTACATCCCCACGCCACCTCCTGGTGCTCACAGCCGGGCTCCCCCTGGCGGCTCCATGCAGCTCTCTGCCCCCCAACAGCCCCCAGGTCCTCCCCCCGTGGCCACGGAGCTCTCGATGCCACCAGACCCTCTGCCTGGAGGCCATATGTGAGCTCAGTCCCAGCTGTCCCCGTCTCACCACAATGGCAGCACCATCACAGCCCCCTTCTCACCAGGACCCCATCCCCCGGATCCCCCTTCATCCCCGCCTCCCTTTGCAGTGCCCACCCCCCCTCTACTCCAGGGACCCCTTTCTGAGCCCCCCTCCCAGTGCCTTCCCCTCTGGCAGTTGCTCCTCTTGGCCTCCCCAGCAGCAGGGTCTGTTGGTGTGGCTGCTGGCGGTGGGCTGGGGGCCGGGGGGGGGGCTCTCAGAGGAGCCACAAGCAGCACCGCTGCGGCACCCCGGGCACACAGCGCAGCCCGTGCCCACCTTAACGCTGCCATTCTTGTCCCCCCCCTTCCCCCCCCCCCACCTCTCTGCCCCATCCCCTCCACCTGCCTGCCTCTGTCCGCCTGTCTGTCCACCTGTCTGTCCTCCTGTCCGTCCATCCGTCCTTCTCTCTCTCGTCTCACTCCCCCCACACCATGGGGATGCTCCCCCCTCCCCACCCCCCCACCCACCCCATCCAGTAATGCGTGGAACCAGCTCGTCTCGTGCTCTCTTTGTGGTGGACCTTTTCCAGCTGCTTGACCTCAGGCCTGAATCAATGCTGCTTCTGAACAAACTCCTGTTTGGTTCTGTTTTCTCTCTCTTTTGTTTTTTTGCCTCCCCTTTAATATTTCTCTTTTTTTTTTTTCTTTCTGTTTTTGTGGGGTTTTTTTGGTTATTTTTCCCTTTGTTTTCTTTTATTTTGGGGGGGGGGATTTTGGTCTTTTTTCCTTACCATACTGTCTGACTCTCCTCCCTTTCCTCCTCCTCCCTCCTCCTCCTCCTCCTCGGATCTCCCTTCTCTTTCCAGGCCGCTAGACCATCCAAAGATCCTAGCGAGACCTCCCCCGCAGAGAAACCCACCTCGGGCAGAACATCCATCCCTGTATTGACTTCCTTTGGGGCAAGGAACTCCTCCATCTCCTTCTGAGCCTCCTTGCCAGCTCCAAACATCATTTCCCCGCTCTGGGGCCGGGTTCCTCCTGCCCTGGACCGTCTCCTTGGGGCATCTCCATGTGCCCCCCCCACACTCCCCCCCATATCCGTGTCCCACCCCCACATGGCCGACTCGGCCCGGCTGCTGCCCCCACGCCTCGCTCCAGACAGCCACCCACAGCCACTTGCTGTTTCTTTTCTCTCTTTTCTCTTTCCCTCCCCCCTTTCTATTATTATTTTTCCGTGTATTTCCGTTGTTTTCTTTTCGGTTGTTCACCTTTTTGGTTCCCTTCCTTCCCTCCACCCCCACCCCCCTACCCCCCCTTCCTCCACCGCCGTTTGCTGTTTATTGAAGAGCTCTCGGAG